>BSBM01000127.1:16002500-16602500 GCA_027924585.1 Larix kaempferi
AGGTCATCCATACTATAGAAGGTACATGAAAATAATAAAGAATTATTTCAAAAGACAACTTCCTAGGATTAAGCCTCTGGGCTAAGGATGTTATCTAAATATCTTCATGCCAAGATATTAATACCTCATGATATCATTTTGGCAATTTTTGGCACAAAAACACTCATTACTTTAGTGATATTACATGTGGTGACAATGATACACAAGATAAGAGGGATGGGTAGCTCATAGAGTGATATTATTAGATAACCATATATTGCTCTCAAAGCCTCTAGAGTGCACATAGTATGGGATTGATTGATTGTTGGTATGTGAGAACTTCTTCATTACTTCACCTCATTGGCTTTGATATTGATATACAACCTTGCATAGATTTTGAATGGCCACTCTTGATATCTCCAAGGGAGACACAAAAAATGAAATTTATACTGAGATTTATAAATCCTACCTTCGGTTTAGATGACATGATCCCAAATAATCACTTTTTCTCAAACTTCAACACTACTCAAACTTGTATTTCCAGTGTAATGATGGGCTCATTCATCCCTTGAGGTACACCAACCATCAATTAGGGGTGGGGAATTTTTTCATCTCTATATCCCATCCATGCATCCTTGTGTTTATAATAGTAGTTTAATCTCATGCTTGGTTGTAGTTTTTAATAGCGTTAATGCAACTGTGAAGGTTCTTCATCTCTATTTTAGTCAATGTGTGGATCCTTAAACCATCATATAGGCCCTCCATAGGGAATATTTGGTAAATGAGTGGGATATGGTACCTATTTTGAGGTTAAGAACACTAAATATGGTTCTTGGTGTCCAATTCATGTTTCAGTGTGAAAACCCGAGGTTTTAGTCCATGAGTCTTGTCATTGGGGCTCATGGACTTACATTAGAGAAATTTTGAGGTAAAAAATGGGCTTCAAAACAATAATATTGTACAACAAAAATCACCAACAGGATTCAATATGATGATGTCAACCATGGGGGATGAATCACCATTTTTGGGTAAGAAGGTAAACAGGTAAAAAAGTGTAAAAGTGAAAAAACTACTTTTTCAACTTATCTCCATGTATATTCACTCAAATTTATAATAGGAGCACTCGTTGGATGGGGAATTCTATTCTGCATCTAACAACTACCCACATGACATACTTTTGATGGACCCCACTCCCCGAAAAAAAATAAATTTATGAAAAAACGTGATGATGATGTCACCATCACGTTTTTTCATGAATTTCTTTTTTTTAGAGGAGCGAGGTTCGTCTAAAGTATGTCGTGTGGGTACTCATTGAATGCAGAATTGAATTCCCCATCCAACGAGTGCTCCTGTCCGAAATTTGAGTGTATACATGGAGATAACTTGAAAATAATAGTTGAAAAAGTAGTTTTCTTTTTTTTTTGCTACAAAATTTGATGAGGTATGTTAATATTATTTTATTATTTCTACTATTATTTTATAATTTTCCTTAGGAGGCCCATTTTAGACCTCAAAATTTCTCTAATGCCTCCGACTCCAACTACTTGGGATACCCCCCTTGCAAGATGATATCCCTATTACCATGCATTTGTATGGGTGTTCACCCATGAGAAAATGATCTATGGGATTGAAAAAAGTCACCTACAACAACAAGAAAGCAATTATGAATGGTTATGGGCACCAAACTGTCACCTATAGCCATATCGAACAGGTCTGGCCATGAAAGGGAGGAAATTCTACTATTTTTTTCAGGTAGTTTTGAAGTGGTTATGGGAGGCCATCTACTATTTGTTGGGGCTGTGTCATGAGCACAAACCAAACATAAAATCCTTGTGTAGAAAATGTGAAACATTTCTTGTTTTATATAGAAATCATGAAGAAAAATACGTTGGGAGAAAACAATCTAATGGAGGATGGAATCAGAGTTTCAAATCCAATTTTGTAGAGCCATACCATAGTCCTATATTTGCATTCATCCCTTAGATGTTTATTGATGAGGCTACCCATTTTGATCACTGTTGAAGGCTTAGGTATTTTGAGACAAATATAACAATATCCTGGGCTAATTCTATGAAACGTGAAGCAATTCAATAGTAGGATGATTTTTTCTCAGCGAAAGTCTCTACCATCACTCATTTTTAGGTTATTGAGAGCATCATTGCAAACTTATTCAACGACCACATATTAGGCCTATCCTTGAGTTTAAAATGAAGATTAGATCACTTGTTGATTGTAACAAAGAATAAAAAACCCACTAAAAAGTGGGGGTTGTTTCCATAATGATAGGGTAATATGTACAAATCTTTGCTTGTTGTATTGAACCCAAGATGAGAAGAGACATTCTATAACACATAGACATGGTTAATAAATGTGTCGCAACCCTTCAAATTAATTGGTT
The DNA here is from genome assembly GCA_027924585.1 of Larix kaempferi. Classification (NCBI taxonomy): domain Eukaryota; kingdom Viridiplantae; phylum Streptophyta; class Pinopsida; order Pinales; family Pinaceae; genus Larix; species Larix kaempferi. Next base: position 16,004,878 of record BSBM01000127.1, read on the forward strand.
CCATAACATAATGAAAAAAGGTTTAGGATTGGACATCACAAGGGTATTGGAATTGTCTCTTATCAAAGTTGTGCATGGTGATGAAAGTATCTTAAAGAGATAAATTGTTTGGTAGCCTCAGTGATGGTTCTAATAAGTAGCTAAGAGCACCACCACTAGAAATGGGATAATTTTTAACACATGGTAGGATTGAAAACAACATGAAAATGATATCTAGGAACTTCTTTGAAGTTACAACACCTTTCAATAAGTGGATAAGGCCTTGTTCAAGTTTTGTTTGACCTTCAAACCAGAACATGCAACATCAAGGAACATGATCGTGACACACGTAAGATTAAAGATAGTCAGATGTGAAATAGCTTGAGTATACGTGAAATTTGTGAAAACATTGGCTCTATGTGTGAGAATATTGAAACCACTATAGATAAAAGATATCCCAACCTATATCCACAATTAAAAAAATCTATAATGGGCAATGAATCAAATTAAAAACATCTCTTCAAATGAGATTTTATGCCTGTAATCCAAAATGGTATGGTATTAAACAAACAAAGAAGATACCTTCTACTGACAAAGAGGTATTGAAGGAATTTATGACATCATTAAAGAATATTTATGGTACAAATTTATAGGGTAAATCCCTCATTTGAAATCAATTTGCCCAATTTTCACCTGGCTAAGGTGAGTTTGCACAACTGAGGCTCTATTTGTCAAGCGTTTTGGCATGTTACCACTTGAAAATGAAACTCATACTCAAAATTACTCAATGTCATCAACCAAAAACTCAACTTTACACTCATGGCTATCATGCCAATAATACAAAGTATACATGACAAACTAGAGTTCAAAACTTTGTCTATCATTTCCATTTGTCTAAAATAGCTTGTATTTCTTTTTTTTTTGAAAGATAACCACAGTTGGTTTTCCATAATTGTTCATATTACAAGAGTAATTTTCCATGAAATTCAACTCAAATATTATGAATAAAATAGTTTCAATTTACCATTATGGACATAGGTCAGTTATTTGAGGTAGCTCTCTACCTCTTCTATAGTGATTCTATTGCGGCATTTCAAGCCCAAACTAAGACAAGAGAAAACCTTCATTTCATTGGTTGAGAAGAGAGTTCTTTCCTTGTGAGGAGTCTTTATCCTTGAGTGAAAGCATTGATATATCTGCATCAGGCTTATGAGCATTGAAAATTGGTTTTTATTCATTGTTTTCTATCCTAGTCTTCACACGATGCTTTGGTTTAGATATTGCCAAAGGAATAGTTAGGAACTTATCAAATCAAGGTGTTGCAGATATTTAGGGATTTAGGATACAAGTTAACGTATTTATTGCTCCCAACATTCATAAATAACATGTTGAACTCTATGTTGAAGGTCACCATTGACAAAAGTTGGATAATGTGTTGAATATGTCATCCTTGATGTGTAGGAGGAACCCTTCTCATGGTGCAAGGTTCCTTAGCCAAAAAATCTAGCAATTAACACAAATGTGCCACTTCCATATCCACCTTTTTTTCTTACATGTATAGGCACATATTAGGGAGATATCATGCCAAGTAAAAAATGCGCAAAGTTGTATACTATAGAAAAAATATTCATTTCTTGTTTTTAAAATGTGATACAAAATGTTGACTTCAATCAACTACCAAGATGTGAAGATCAATGATGGAGAGTTTCTTGAAAGGGTCAATTTGCAAGAATTAAGGGAAGGGAGAAATTGGCAACCAATTGCAATGCATGATCGTTAGTGAAGCGACCATGTAAGGGCTCAAAAACTACATTGAATGGGAACAAAACCATTATGTTATGAAAAATAACAAGCAACCATGATAGATAGAAACCCTACCACGAGATAAAACACCCTATGTGCAAATATGAATAGTGGGAGACACCATAGCAAGTCTAGGATGGAACACAAGCTGAGGTAGCCAAGAACTAGGGAATGAACTAGATGCTAAAATCTCAAATATTGAATTCCAAATGAATAAGATGTCTTTCGCCTTGAAACAATTCAACATGATAGAGTACAAATTTTATCTTTCTTAATAAGGCAAATACAACTTACTTAACATGAAAAAATCAAAGAAAATGAGCATAAAGACTAATTACAAAATTATGTTGACCATACATAAGAAAGACCTCCATCCAATGAAGCATATAAAACATGATAAAAAAAACTATAAATGTAAAATAGAGGTACATAAATATAAAGATCGACATATAATCAAACCAATTTTAGGCTATATGAATCCATGTCCTCTCACAAAAATACATATAATACAATATTGTATACAACAAAATGTGTCTTCCTACATAGTGGCCAATCTCTACTACCCTACTTCCTTCTAGGTTTTTTCTTTTTTCAGAAGGTCCACAATTTTGACATTGGAATCAACTTCCTCATTCTCTTCTTGACCACACTTCTAGTATGTTTAGATTGAGATTAAACTGCAATATACGTCTCCTTGTAGGATTCATAGTACTAGGATCAATGTCAACTGTAATTAAATAAACCCATTTATAAATCAGCTCATTTATACTATACATACACCCAAAAAATATTAATTTCTATTCAACTCGTTCATGGTACCAACAAGTGTAGTAGGGGTAACATTTGGTTGAGCAGTACCTTCAGTGTCTAAAACTCGCTCTTGAGGAATACCTAAATATTCTTGTACTGCCTACATAACATTTATAGTTGTTGTAGAACAACACAATCTCGATTTGTACTTTATAATTAAGTATTTGATTAGAATGCATTGAATTTATATCCCTCCTTGTTGACAACAAAATTGTTAGTTGCATTGGACTTTCTCATTTCAAGCAGGGCATTATAAACTCTTTTGAAGAGAACTTTTAGCTCTTTGACTGTGGGCATGATGCCAAAATCTGCAAACTACATACCATAACATAACACATTTTGGTAAGGAAAGCACTTAGAGCACAATTGAACATGCAATAAAAACAATTTTTAAAGCTTAATAATTATATATCTCCCTTTCACTTTAACGTAGCCCCTTGGGCCAAGTTTGTGTTGATCAATCTTCTCAATTCTATCCTGTGTAGCCTGTGGTATCTTTGACCCTACAAAAATGGTCAAGTATATGTTTATGCGTTTTAAAAATTATGGTCAAATGAGAAAAATTCTGATAAAATATGTGATGAATTCCTAAATATTTATAAAAATATTCATGAAACATTTATGAGAAATAAAATATGCACTAATACGATCTATGTATTTTTTCATATAAAAAAATATCAAAATTGAATAGTTAGCAATGAAAACATTTTCGTCTTCAGAAAACACCGTTTTCTCAAAAACCAACAAAAATAGACACCCAGATTCAAGTTTTTACAGATAATTTCATTGTTCCTTACATTATTTTATCTACTTTGGTGGTTCTCCCGCACTTGGATGCAAGGGTCCCTCTTTTCTCATCTTCTTCCCCTTTCCATCCTCTATTAATGCAGCCCACTCTTGTTCTAGAATTAGTCTAGGACGCTCATGTTAGTTCTAAACCTAACTAAGTGTAACAATGCATACAATTATTAAGCATAAACAAAAAGTAAAACAACAACGCACGCACACATTATACTGCAATGGTTTTATCTTGGAAACCCTTAACCGTGAAAACAAGCTTAACTAGAGCTTCACTGCTCTCTTTGTTTCTTTCATTGTGTGTTAAATCAACCATTTACAATACAATATATAGGTATTTACCAACCTCTAAAACCCTAATTCCTAAACCGGAATCAGAATATAATGGGCCAAAAACCATTGGCCGAAAATAACAAAAAATGGGGTGAAAAATAGCCCCAATTTTTTTTCTTCTTGGGGGCCAACTCCCGAACCCCCTTAATTCAGGGGCTATCCCCCGAACCTCCTCCCAAAGGGGGTAGTCATGCCGAGAATATAACACATACCCAACAACTCATAATTGGGGTATCAACCAATATTAGTGCAGTAATTTTCCCACATTGATTTCAGGTACTTTTATGCCATGGTTTGAACTAATTTTGGTTGAATACATGACCAAACAACGTGGTCATGTGTTTCATCAACTCCTTCTTCAATTCATTGATTTGGTATCTATAACTTGTTCTAATTGTTGTCACAAATAAAAAAAAATCATTTTCTTGTAATTGTTGGTAGAACAAATTATTTCTTACATATCAATAAAATATTCCAATTATATAAAATGAATATAAAAATATTCATCATTGTATAAAATCAAGGTATGTCAATGGATTAGATGTAATTACCATGGAGTTTTAATCTCTTCACTGGCACCAATTCATGGTCCATATATAAATAAACTGATAATTTCCTAGTGCTCTTGATGAGTATGCCTGGTGTCTTGGGATTTGTATCAACCTCTGATGAATGAGGCACAAAATTTCTAGACCCAGCAGTTGTATGTATAGATGGGGTCTTAGACTGCCCCACACCAAAAATAGTTGTAGGTTTAGGGGAAAACACAACAATACGAGGATTTGAGGCATTAGTATCAGGTGCAAAAGGTGCAGAGTGTAGTTAGTGTTTTCACACTAGATGGTGTTAAAAGGAACCTGCTAATACTTATGAAAATCTTAGTAACAGTTTGAATGGTAGTGCAAATAATGAAAAATAAACTAGAACAAATCTACACTAAACATGCATTAAGCCAATATTAATCTAACAAAATAAAATGGTTTTGTATTATAAAGAGCACGATCTAGGACCATAGAAATACATAGAAATAGGGGCCCTTGCATCCTTCCAAAGTTGTGTGTTCTTGGTCTCCTAGCAACTCCATGGTCTCCAGCTACACGTCATGAGAGGTACCAAAAATCAATAGACGGGTAAACAAGACTCAATGGAATTTCGATAGAGTAATGATCTGCATAAAGTGGAGAATATATATCTATGTTTTAAATGATGGACCTTCACATGTATATATAGATATTGTGACCCATGGTTTTGCGGCCCATGGGATTGGAAAATGGTACTTGGATAAACATTATGAGTGGGCTAGGTCCAACTTCTTTTTCCCCTTTTTATGGATTTTTTCTCATTTGTGGGAATTTCCTATTTTTTGCGAATTTTCCCTTTTCTCATTTTTTAGGAATGCGCCAATTTCCCTCTTTTGTGGAAATAGTAAATAATAATGATGGACCATTTATGATATTTTTCCATGTGAAGGTCAAAGTGGTGGAAATGGAAAGTGGACATGATGTATGATATGGTGTGGCTAGTGGATAAGCAAAGTGGACAAACTTTTGGTGTTAACAGATTGCTCCCTGATGTATGAGGTCAGGAGCTCATCGTACGACCAACAAACATCATAGGATCTTTCTTTTTTCCAAGGGAGAAATGTGACGGTAACATAGCGACTAGAAAATGTGTTAGAGGGTAGAACACACTCTTCATCAGAACTACAAGGGCCTGTATTTGCATATATTATCACTCAAAATGGATTAGGTACATATAATCTCAAATATGTAAACGATGCGGGCATACTCATGCTCGTATCAATGTCTCAGAAATATACAAAATGGATCAAGGCCCAAAAGGGGGTCAATCAATACATAGATAATTGCTGTGTACATCATAGGTGTCCAACAAGAGATATAATACAATGGACTGTAATCATGGTCCAACCATGGCTGATCTGAAGAACTTATACATGGAAACAATGGCATTCACCAAGAATTGAAGATCACAATAACTAATGCACTGTTGGATATGAAGGGGTCCAACAACTGTATGTGCTCAACAACTGAGAGGAGGTACAATGAATTGCATCTGAAACTGGATACACTAGGAATCATGGAACTAGGGGGCTTACAAACACTATCGCCAACGCAGCATGAATATCACAAGGAACGTAAAACTATCAGGGTTCCCGGGAAGACTCACAAATATGCTAGAGTTAGAGGATATCCAAGGTCTTCGACCAAATAATGAAGGAACCAATACCTTGTACAAATCTCAATGGTGAGATGATGTAGTTGAAGTCGAGCACGTGAGAGAAAATTGGTCTAAAGGGCACTGAGGGCTCCCCTCAGGTGGTCCAAGGAACTCATCAATGAGGTGTATGAAACCAAGGTACAGGGACCTTTGGGTCTATCCTATGGAATAGATGTGCTAATGTCGACAAAGGGATACCTACAACTACCAAGATGATGAGGTTTCCTTGATATGAGTGCGAGGGATACAACCATAGAGGAAATGGAAATGAACACGATACTGAGACAATGAATGGGGAAACAAGGGCCACTATGTGGGGGGACACAGACTTCCTTTGTTTAGAGTATGCCAACAGGGATAACCTAGAAGCATATGAAATTGATCTCGAGGGAGGGGAACATAGCTGGGGTGACCTAGTGGGGATGATTGGAATGGTAGAGAATATGAGGGAGGGGGATGATGTGTGACATCGGGGATACTCCAAGGCAGATTCATCGTAGAGTACTTTGAAAAAAGGAGACCAAACTGGGGATGCTACCAGGATATGAGACTATATGCAATATGTAGGGGCACCAAAAGGCATCATTTAGGCCTTCTTCATTTTTTAATGAGCTTAAAGAATAGATAGATGGGTGCTCAATAATGTACTTACCCATGGATTTTGATTGATCCCAGGTTAGTTAATGCTCGCTGGTGTTTTTAATTTTAGAGAGTCTGAAAATAGAAATAATACTGCATGAATAATATTATCGTAAGCTAATCCCAAAAGCCTGAAAAAGCATAAAAGTGTGCAATGGATAACTCTTCTAGCCATAGGGACTAGAGTATTCCTTTTTCCTAATTAGTCCATTCAGTTCGAAAAAGGGGTAATAGGCATAACGAATGGATGCCCTTTCATATACTTTAATGAGAATGAAAGGAAGCAAGTTTGCTTGACGATATTTTCATTCTTTGAGTAAAAAAAGAGCTTAAAATAACCTCCATGATGGGAGTCAAGGAAATGGCCAATGAATGAAAATGTGAATAGAACTCATGCGGCTTCAGTTCTGGGTTTCCAATTATGAGGACTCCCTATCCTATGGGGATACGAACGACATGGGCACCAAATGCAGGGGGTACTAAAATGGTCACCCATGTAAGGTAGGCTCTACTGCTGAGTAAGGATGAATTCTATGGTGGCTGGGATGGGCCGCTTAATCGAACAAGGGGGGGGTCCTACGGGCGTAAATGGTAAACTAGATCAATGCATCAGATACTCTGGGGGAGAAAATGACCTATATGCTAGTTAAGAGATTATACCTACAGGAATCAGCTGTTGATTGAAACAAGTGGAGTTCAATGCAATTTGGATTTGTAAACATGGAAATGATACCAAAGCATAAAATGTGCGTTGTAAATCAAACCAAATATACAAGTGACTTGTGACCCCGAAAATGGTCGAGCTCACGCATGTAAAAAAGTGAGCAGGGTTAAGGTCCTGCCACCATGTAGTGGTCATGGGGTTTGTGATTGTGGATCACATATGTGTTGGGTTGAGATATAGGCTCATTTAAATGATGGGATAGATGCGACGGGGTAGGATCAAAAGGATTAATCATTCCCCCTATCCCAATGTAAATATAATCGATCATGCCCCCAGCATAGAGGTGTCGATGTAGTGCATATGTTTTCTTGGAGAGGGATCGACAGTGCATCAACCATCTACTGGCAGGGGGGTGTACGATGAGGCTATTGGCCATGGTATCACATTGAATTGATGATATGAGGATGAAGTATTCCCCCCAATATCACCGATGAGAATGACAACAATGATGAATAGGCAAGTTTGGGGGCTTTCCCCCCTACTATGGACACGAGATTTCCTCATTGGTTCGAAAGGATTGACTCTAAAGGTTTGAGGGACCAATGTCTGTTGATGCAATTGTAGTGGTATGGGTATGAGATGAAACAAATGACGTTCGTCGCATGGGAAGAAGATGCCAAGGGGTGGATTTCTTTGATGACGATGACTTGAGATTCCAAGGTGTTTTCAATTTTAGAGTGTTTGAAAATAGAAAGAAGACTCCGTGAATGGTATTTTTCGTAAGTTAATCCCCAAAGCCCGAAAAAGCATAAAAGTGTGCAATGGATACCTCTTCTATCCAGAGGGACTAGAGTATTCCTTTTTTGTAATTAGTCCATTCGGTCTGAAAAGGGGTAATAGGCATAACAAATGGATGCCCTTTCAGATACTTTAACGATCATGAAAGGAAGGAAGTTTGCTTGGTGATATTTTCATTCTTTAAGGAGTCAGAAAAGAGCTTAAAAGAAACTCGATGATGGGAGTATAGGAAATGGCCAATGAATGAAAATGTGAATAGAAAGCATGCAACTTCAATTCTGGGTATTAAATTATGAGGAATCCCTATCCTATGGGGATACAAATGGAATGGGAGCCAAATGCAGGGGGTACTAAAATGGTCACCCATGTAAGGTAGAATCTACTATCGAGTAAGGGAAAATGAAATGGTGGCTGGGATGGGATGCTTACTCGAACATGGGGGGTTCTACAGGCATAAATGGTAAACTGGATCAATGCATCAGATACTCTAGGGGAGAAAATGACCTATATTCCAGTTAAGAGATTCTACCTACAGGAGTCAGCGATTGATTGAAACAAGTGGATTTTAACGCAACTTGGACTTGTACACATGGAAACGATACCAAAGCTTAAAATGTGCATCTGGAAATCAAACCAAATATACAAGTGACCTGTGACCTCGAAAATGGTCGAGACTAGGCATGTAAAAAAATGAGCAGGGTTAAGGTCATGCCACCATGCAGTGGGCATGGGGTTTGTGATTGTGGATCACATATGTGTTGGGTTGAGCTATAGGCTCATTGAAATGTTGGGATAGATGTGATGGGGCAGGATCACAAGTATTAATCATGCCCCCTATCCCAAGTTAAATATAATCGATCATGCCCCCAACATAGAGGTGTTGATGTAGTGCATATGTTCTCTTAGAGAGGGATCGACAGGGCATCGACCAGCTGATGGCAGGGAGGTGTATCGTGAGGCTATTAGCCATGGTGGAACATTGAATTGATGATACTGTTGAGATATTGTAACTTCTAAGAATATTATATTTGTACTTTATTATTCTGGAGATGTTTCATTCCTCCATGAAGACCTTATTATATATCCGGAGATGTTTTATCCCTCCATGGAGAATGTGGTAACTTGGGTTATTAGACTTCCCTAGTGGGGGTCGGCCCTGTATGAGTCATGTGGGTTAAAGGGTTATTAGACCACCCTAGTGGGGTTGGCCCTGTCACATTATGTCAAGTGGTTAAGTTGGGGCCGACCTAGTTAATGTAAAAGTCAAGTCGGAGTAGTGTATAAATAGAGGTGTGTTCCTCATTTATCACACTCACTCATTATTCACTCACTTGTGAATGGTGCATAGGTGAGAGAGAGAGATATGCTATGGAGGAGAAGGAGCTCATGTTTGGGATATACATCTCTGTATTGTTGATCATCTATATTGAGGAAGCTTTGCTGGGTTTTCTACCCCATGAGGGTTTCCCAGGATAAATCCGTGTCTCTTGTGTTTATGCTGTGCTTGTTGTTCTTTTAGTGATCCTGTATATGCTATTATTGTGAAATGAAATACAATGCTGATATTTTCTGTCTTAACATATTGAATCTTAACATGGTATCAGAGCTAACTTGAAGGAAGGCAATGTATGGCACTTACGACACTTGCTTCACTTGCGACAATTTGAAGGTTAGGGTTTTATATAGCAAAAACCAGTCATCGTGGAACTTTTGCTATAAGTCCATGTTGGCAAAGTTTCAGGATCTGAAACCTTTACAAGTCGTATATAACATCCCCATGTACATTTTGTTTGAAGGACAACCTCTAACTCGTTGTACTTTATGATTTATGATCAGTACAAGTTAGGGTTTCTGCCTCTTCCAGATCTCAGTCATAAACAGGTGACCTAGGAAAAAAGGTCACAACTTGGGATAGGAAGATCCAAATGAAATTTAGTAAAAAGTGACAGGTAGAGCACGGAATTTAGTTTCTCAGGTAAGTTTTCCAAAGGCCGAAGTTGAACCAGTGACATGTGGAACACCATACAAGTTCGCTCTCCTGTTTTATCCCATAAATAGGTCACGTTGCAACACTTGGCATAAATCTCTCTCAGAAAATCCAATTGAGGTCAGACCTATGGGGTTGGAAAGATAACAGGTCTAGCTACCACATGCCGAAGTTTTAGACCTTGTGGATTCATAATTTCAGAGATGCACCGGAAACAATCAGGTGCATATTTATGTCAAAACAAAATTGGATTTTGAGCACCTCCAATCTTAGCTTGTCACTGCTGCGGGAATTTAGGGCTTTAGAGAAAGTTGGAATTTTTAGAGTCTGAGACCACGGCTGAATAGTCCTCATCAAAATCAAAATTTAGAGGCCAATATTGAATTTTTTGGTTGGGCAGAAGGCCGAGCTTGATCAAACCCTAGTTTGGGATTTTGATCGGAAAGATGGAAAATTAGGGCTTCTGCAAAAGTTGGAATGTTTGAAGTCTGTGACCACGGCTGGAAGATCCTCAGAAAAATCGAAGTTTAGAGCTTGGGATCAAACTTTTTGGTTGGGCAGAAGGGTGGGCTTTATCAAACCCTAGTTTGGGGTCCTGTCTAGTGAATCCAGAAGTTTCAAAGGCAATTTTTAGGGGTCAAATTTTGCAGTTTTCAAAATTGAAGTATACCAGCTTGATCAGCTCAGCAAGCCACATCTTTCCATCCATTCAGAAGTTTGAAATTCAAAGTTTGAATTTTTAGTGTTTCTTTGACAAACCCTAATCTAGCTCCAGATCCACTCTCAGCAAATCAAAGTGGATTGAGTTAATCCTAGAAGAGAATTGGACACCTACATAAGTGAAGAAGTTCCAGTTTCAGGGGGAGATGAGGCTAAGGCCTTACATAAGAAGACTACAAGAAATCTCGATAGGTATGTGTTGAAATCTGTTCATGATTAAGTTTATGATATGTTTGTCTTCATATTATTGAGGTTAGTACAATCTTGATTAATCTTAGAATTGTCTTATCACCCTAGTAAAAGTATGAATGCATGTGAATGATAGAAGAAATTCTTTGATTAGGGTTATATGATTGTACTAATGCACTTGTGTTGTTGTATGAGGGTGATGTTGTTTGCTAACAAGATACAGGTACATCAAGAAAGACAAATGAAGTTCTATGACCATGATGACATGAAGACAAAGACTCATCCATAGTCTTTGACCACATAGAAGCTCTACTTACAAGGTATGTATGACATTGTTCTACTATGCTTAACTTATGAGATATGTAGGTTCTAACACAAAGTCTCTAAATCATTGAAGAGAACAAAGAAGATATTGTTTAGGTATGTTAAGACATAGCCAAGCATGATAATCTAGCTATGTTTTCCTATATCAAGTTAGAATCCTACTTTGTGTTAGGATCTTAGGTAAGTATACCTATATATGAAATGATCATGACCATACATACTTAATTTTATTTAGAATTATAATGTTTTGATAAGTATTAAGATTATACTAATGAATGTATGTTTGTGTATGAGATCATGAGGATGACACTAGTGCACACTTAAGCATGCATAGTGGTACAGAATGAATAGAAGTACAAAGACATATAGAGATCAAGCGGGAGGCAACCACACAAACATAAAAGATAAGTATTTGAATTGTTATTTAAATCTCTGAAATAGTAAATGATATTGCTTGTAATAGTTGTATGCATATTTGTATGCCTAGAATATATCATGCATAGTGTAAGCATTCATATAGCATTGAACAGTATACTACTAATATGCATATGATGGGTAAGTTGGACAAACATTCCATTGTTGCTTGTCTAGAATGAAACCTCTTTGCTGACATGCTGAGAGTTGTGCACGCTCTCGATAGTATGTTCTAGTAGAGATGGAAGGCATCTAGATAACCACTGTATGCATACAGGATATGGAAAAGTGTTGTGCCAAAGTATTGGTCAAGATAGTTTCATAACCATGTGAATCATATTTGTATGCATAATAGGTTATCATGTCAACATGATTTGATGATTATGAAGTATTGATAATCATGTAATTAACTTTTATTTGTAGGAAAGATCATGAAGAATGATGAACACCGAACAAGTGATGGATGATCAACAAGAAGACTTACAAATCAAACTATAGAAGGCTCGTGGCTAGAAGATTCTCTTAGAAAGAGGAAGAGGATCATGACGAGCTGTTTGCTCCAAGTGGCTAGATAAGACCATTCTCTTAATGGTATAATTGAAGAAGAAGTACGAATCGAGAAAACTCCCAGGATTCAATTGAAGTAAAGCTAATCCTAACCTTTACCTTAAGGTTATGGATGATATTATTATTGTATGTAGATGATAGTTTTCTGACAGAAATACGAAATAGATCATGGAAAGAAAGAAGAAGCTAGCTACAAAATTTGAGATGAAAGATCTCAGATTGATGCATTACTTCCCAGGTCTGGAAGTATGGCAAGGCCTAGAAGGAATCTTTCTCAACCAGGGAAAGTATTTGATATGTTGGAATGCAAAGCCATGGCCACTCCCATGGATTCCAACTTGAAGTTGTTGGCTGATGACTCATCAGAATTAGTGGATGTAATTCTGTATAGAGAGATTATTGGGTCATTGATGTATCTGATGAACACTAGGTCAGATATATTCTTTGCTGTGAACACCTTAAGTTAATATCTAGTGGAACCTAGACGTGCTCACTTAATAGCTGCAAAGCATGTGATGAGATACCTGAAAGGTACGATAGAATTTGATCTATGTTATCTTGGAGATCATGAATTCAGATTCTATGCCTACACAGATGTTGATTGGGCAGGAAGTGTATCAGACAGGAAGAGCACATCAGGAGGATGTTATTGTCTGGGATCTGCCATGATCTCGTGGCTTATCAAGAAGCAGTCAAGTGTGGCTCTCAGCACAGCTGGAGTAGAATATATATAGCTTCTTGCTCTGCTAGTTGTGAAGCGGTATGGATTTGGAAGTTGTTATCAAGATTGTTTGAACTTAGAGATGGACCCAACTATGATCCTGTGTGACAACCAGAGTTGTATCAAGATGACAGAGAATCCAATGTTCCATGATAAGTCAAAGCACATAGAGATCCGATATTGCTATATACGGAATATGGTGTAGAAAGGAGCTATCAAGCTTGAGTATGTGATCACTGACGAACAAGTTGTTGATGTATTGACCAAACCTCTGTCTCGATCAGAGTTTGAGTATTTCTGAGACAAGCTTGGTGTAGTTCAAAAGGACCCTCCTCGAAAGGGGTAGTTATATGGTCGATGATGATATTTTTTTGGATACTGGTATCGATGTGGATACCTGTATCGATGATGATATTTCCTATATTGATGGTAAGGTTGTTTATGTGGATACTGTATTGATGAGGATACTGTATCGTTGATGTGGATACTCTATTGATGAGGATACTGTATCGTTGATGTGGATACTGTATTGATGAGGATACCTGTATCGATGATATGCATATTTGTATTTGATGATGAGGTTACCTGTTCCAACGATGAGGTTGATGATGATGTTACCTGTTCCGACGTTGAGGTCGATGATGAGGTTACCGGTTTCGATGATGAGGTCGATATATGGTCCATAGACTTTGTCTAAGTGGATGAGAGGGATTGTATCATCCCTGGACACATGTCCTAAAAGAGATCTGTAGACATATGTCTCCGAGAAAGTGGTCCCTAGTGGACGAGATAGGACTGCATCGTCCTTGAACATTTAGTTCAAAATGTACGTAATAGGACTGCATCGTCCCTGAACGTTTGGTTCAAAATGTACGTGATTGGATTGCATCGTCCTTGGACTTATGTCCTAACATGATAGGGATTGATCATCCCGTAAGTGGATAAGGATTGCATCGTCCTTGGACTCATGTCCTAAAGTGATAAGGACTAATCATCTTGTAAGCTGATTCGGGATTGCATCGTCCCTAGACATGGTGAGGTGTCTTAAAGTGATAAGGACTAATCATCCTGTAAGCTGATTTGGGATTGCATCGTCCCTAGACATGGTGAGGTGTCTTAAAATGATAAGGACTAATCATCCTATAAGCTGATTCAGGATTGCATCATCCCTAGACATGTTGAGGTGTCTTAAAGTGATAAGGACTAATCATCCTATAAGCTGATTTGGGATTGCATCGTACCTAGACACAGTGAGGTGTCTTAAAGTGATAAGGACTAATCATCCTATAAGCTGATTTGGGATTGCATCGTCCCTAGACATGGTGAGGTGTCTTAAAGTGATAAGGACTAATCATCCTATAAGCTGATTCAGGATTGCATCGTCCCTAGACATGGTGAGATGTCTTAAATTGATAAGGATTGATCATCCTGTAAGTTGATCTGGATTGCATCATCCATAGACATGAGAGATGTCTTAAATTGAGAGGGATTGATCATCCCGTAAGTGGATTAGGATTGTATCATCCTTGGACCTATGTCCTAAAGTGAGGAGGATTGATCATCCCATAATAGGATCTTGTACATTGCAGAGTAAGCTGCTATGTTGATGTTGTTGATCGAGAGGATCCAGATGCTGATCGTGATGATCTAGATGACAATGCTGCTGATCGTGATGATTTAGATGATGATGCTATTGATCATGATGGTCTAGATGATGATGCTACTGATTGTGATGGTCTAGATGACGATGTTGCTGATCATGATGATCTAGATGACGATGCTATTGATCGTGATAGTCTAGATGACGATGCTGCTGATAGTGATGGTCTACATGACGATGCTGCTGATTGTGACGATCTAGATGACGATGCTATTGATCGTGATGGTCTAGATGACGATGTTGCTAATCGTGCTGATCTAGATGATGGTGCTATTGATTGTGATGATCTAGATGACGATGCTATTGATCGTGATGGTTTAGATGACGATGCTGCTGATCGTGATGATCTAGATGATGATTCTATTGATCGTGATGGTCTAGATGATGATGCTGTTGATCGTGATGGTCTAGATGATGATGCTGTTGATCTTGATGATCTAGATGATGATGCTATTGATCGTGATGATCTAGATGATGATGTTGCTGATCGTGATGATCTAGATGATGATGCTATTGATCGTGATGGTCTAGATGATGATGTTGTTGATCGTGATGGTCTAGATGACGATGTTGTTGATCGTGATGGTCTAGATGACGATGCTATTGATCGTGATGGTCTATATGACGATGATGTTGATCGAGTGATCCAGATGATGATGATGCTGTAGCTGATCGAGTGCTACAGAAGATGAAGACTTTGTTAGCAATCAAAATGCACTGGTATTTTGATGAGTGTTTTCATCACTCTTCACTTGATTTATCGTTTTCTTCAGTCTTTTGGCCAGTGTCTTAACCTCCATATTTTTCATCAAGCTCTCGATTGATTACATTTTCCCAAAAATCCTTTGGCTTCATCCTTTTGAACTGCGAATAAATGGTTAGAAATCTCATTTGAACTCTGCACAATCTATTCTTGAGTTTGATGTATTCCTAGTTTCTTTTATTTGAGATTTTTATTAAAAGAGGAGCATGCTTTTAAATGGCTTTATCCTAGACTAAATCTAAAGTTCTAAGCCTAATCCCTAGTTCATATTCACAATTCACATATGAGCCAAGTCATGGTTTAAGTTATAGCCATTCCACCAATGCAAGCCTAGTCCATATGCCACACAAAGATACCAAGCCATGATTCTAACCACAATAGTCAATACATAAACCAAGCCATGCAATATATAACTCAACATGCAATGCCTAGCCCGTGTTTCATTACACCTTATCGAATTAAACTTTTTACTAGGTGTTTAATTTGCAGGATGAAAGTTATTCATAATCGACATCATGATGACTTGATAGGGTTTTGATAAGGGCCGAGTTCACCCATTTGAAATTGCAGATACCAGAAGGTTTCAAAATTCGAAGACGACCACACAGAGTCCCAAATTCTTTGGAGCGTTTTTATGGCAGAAGAAGTTTCTCTTAAGCACCTTGGCTTTGGGGTTTTGTGTATCCTTCCAAATCATCACCTGGAAATTCCGTTTCCTGAATGACCACACCGAGGTTTTCCAGTTGTTGAAGGAGCCCAACACTTTCTGCGAACAAAGGCAGATGAGGATATGAAGAGTTTTCTTTACTACATTCTTGGCTTATATCTATTTCATTAACTTCTTGTGCAACATTATATAAGGAGGATCAATTCATATCCAACGCTCAAATTGGTTTCAAATATGCCATTCCTTGGGGGTAGAACAGGGTTTGGAATGAGCACATTTCTCATATCCAAGATTCGAGAAGAATACTTAGATAGGATGATACTTACCTTCTTTGTCTTCCTTTATCAAAGATCTTAGATACAATGGTCAAATTCTACAGTGCTATACTCTCTATTCATCATCTAGTGGAAAATGTAGATGAGTGTATGGTTATCAACAATAAAGCCATGTATGACATTTGCTTCCAGGTCTCTTGATCTTCTAAAAAGCAGTTTTCTCTACTGTTTCGTGTGTTTATGATTTGCAAAATACAATAGATTAGGAGCAAAGGAATTTTCTGCCAAATGCTGAGATGATTCAAAAAGGAGTTTTTCTATTGCAACTTGGTCTTTGGAAAATGCCATGGGTATTTCAAAGCAAATAGACTGCTGCAACATAAGTCTTAAAACAACAGATAGACCAAATGACTCTCAAAAAACTACAAAGATGTAGACTTGGGGAAGCTTATAAAGAAACCTCCAATCTGTCTTGTGGACATTTGGAGTCCTATAGACCTTCTTCAGTTATGGAAGAAACACAAAAATCAACAAGGAAGGGGCAGTAATCTAAAGATTGACCAAGAAGTTATTGGCATACCTTCCAAATATACTCCTTTTAGCAAGTATAGCAAGACATGATGATCAGAGCATCGACCAGAGTAAAGCTACATAGCCAACAATCAAATCAGTACAAATCAAAGGAACTCAGACATTTGTATTTTCTCATACTCTGTTTTGGATTTTTGTTTTGAGGCAGAATGGTACAGATATGTAGTAGCTAATTGGATGAAGATAACTTGGTATGTAACTGGTCATCAAAATGATGTTGTGAAAGCCTGGCATATGGTGCATGTCACTGAGGAAATTGTTCATAGTGAAAATTAAGTGTAGTTTTGATATCTATCAAATAATGATACAACTGCTAGAAACAAATTTCCAAATTTATGAGAAGGTCTTGGTAATAAGGAGAACATGCTGAATTGTTCATTAGCCACCGAAAGCAGAGCTTCAGTAGCTAACAAAATTAAAATCCAGTCTTTCTAGCTACCGAAACTGCAAAATAATGCAAAAAGCCACCCTTTTTCACAGAGCAGACTTTTTGTTGATCTAAACAACTCGAAGATGATTTCAGGTGCTAGATAGCAATTAAGAGCATTGATATTAAGATCCTGTTTCATTTTTGAAAAATGCCAACAAGGTAAAAAGATAGGGCTTCTTGCCTATTTTTAGTAAACAGTTGGACTATCTGCCAGGTAGCATTTTCGGTTTCCTCCATCAAACATCTTGAGATAGTGGTAAGTAGTCGAAGACCCTGAAGATCTGTTGAAGATGAAATTTCGACCATGCAAATAGGATCTTTTCTTAATTTATCGTAAAAATGTTTTAAATGGTCTATTTTTAGCAATTCAGTTCCTTTTTCCAAGGATCTGGAACTGTCATGTAAAGGTTATAAAGCCTAAAAATTCTGAAGGAGTAAAGGTTCGATTTTGAGTATTCCAATTGACTGTTTTTATGAGCAAACACTTTCTTTAATGTAATCAGCCTACAAGCTTCTTTCATTCATTATTGTCAGACTTTCTTTTCTTGTCTTTGATCTGTGTTATTGAGTTGAATGGTATTCTTTGTCTAGGTTTAAAATCTTGTGGTAATTGTCATCTTACCTTTGATTATTAAACTGGGATCATTAGCACCCATTGATAGTTAATTGGCCCATCATATGTAATCGCGTTATGTATGATCTGGTTAATTGATTAGTTATTTATCCTTTTATCTATCTGATAACAGTCCTTGAAGGCCTTGCATTGTTGAGTATATTTAAGACTGTTTTGAGTAAATGACTCAGTAAGTTAGATGTTCATTTTGATCCAATATTATCCATCCTTTAAAGTATGAATTAAGTTACTAGGAATATTCGAGCTGCAACCTAGAAGAGTTTCCTGGAGAGTTAACAAATTGGCGCCGCTGCTGGGGAGACGAGATAGAAGCTCAGCTTCCTTGGGAGACGACATAGATCCAGCTTTGATGATAGACAAAGCCTGGACATCATTTGGTTGAAATCATCTATCTGGAGACTCCATGAAGGACGAATTCAATGGCGACTCCATTGTTCAAAAATCTGTTGGTGACTCCACTGGTATGAAATGAACCAGATCTTGGCAAAGAGGTATGCGTTCTGTGATTTTTCAAAAAATGTTGGTTTCCCTAATCCAATGCCTAGTAGAGATGAATGGGAAAATAGTCTTCCCAGATTTCGAGGAGAAGAGTGGCAAGTGCCAGCTGAACATTTGCTAGACTTTCATGATTGAATGCATCGGTTGCAAGTAGTGCATGAGGATGTTCAAATCCGGCTCTTAAGTTTTTCATTACAAGGAATTACTCGTGATTGGTACCGGTCTCTGCCTATTGCTAGTATCAGCTCTTTGGAAAAGTTTCATGCTGGCTTTCATTTGTTTTGTAAAGAGATATATTAAGCTGACCTTCTATATCCCGACTGTTATCATGATTTTAGTTTACTAAATAAAGATCCAAACATTCATGAAGACTTTGCTGCAGCAAAACATATCTCTCATCATGATCAAGAGATTGCTGATCCACATTATGACAACCATGATGATACCTTTAACATTGTATTAAATGCATCTATTAAAGATGATTGTCATGATGATCAGATTATTTCCTTACATTCTGACATGTTGAACTTGTTTAACAGGTCTGAAATGTATTTTTGCTAAGATATGGTGATCCCATCAAAATTTTGTGCAATCTCAAGCCCCAAAAATTGTTTTAGCAAGCCCAAATCGCTCATGTCAAAAGCTAGATTTAAAGCATTTTTGAACCTGTCAATTGAACTGAGAGTGCTACCAGTTATCAGAAGATCATCAACATAAAGAACTATAATCAGAAAATTACCTTCAGTTTGCTGTATGTACACATTTGGATCTGATTTGCACCTTCCTAAGTTTTGCGAGAGAAGGAATAAGTCCATCTTAGCATACCAAGCTCTTAGGGCCTGTTTTAAGCCATACAATGACTTCCTCAATCTGCATACTAACTTTGGATTTGATATATATCCTTCTGGTTGCTTCATATATATTTATTCTTTCATATCTCCATGGATAAATGCACTCTTCACATCCACATGGTGCACTTCCCAGTGCTTGGATGCGGCAATAGCTAAAACAAGACAGATCGAATCCATCTTTGCAACCGGTGCAAAGGTCTCAGTGTAGTCCACTCCTTGGACTTGGGAGAAACCTTTTGCAACCAACCGAGCTTTATATTGACAGGTTGAGCCATCAGCAGAAATATTTGTGCGGTAGACCCATTTACATTGGACTAATTTCCTCCCAGGTGGAAGAGAAACTAGCTCCCATGTAGCATTCTTTTGAAGAGAATTGTACTCTTCATCCATGGCGGTTTCCATCTCGGATCTCAGTGGGCATGATAATATGATTTAGGATCTGAACCTATCATCAAAAATAATTTCTCATATAGCAAAGGATCAGAGAAAGAAAGAGCCATACCTCCTCTTTGAAGGTCTGCTCGAGTCCTCCTTAGATCGACAGGATTTCCAATGTTTGGACCAGCATAATTGAGTGTATTTTGGGCCCACTTTGGAAAGTGTTGGGGCACAACTGGATCAGCCTCTAAACCTGATATATCATGTTCATCAAAGTCTGATAAAATATCAGAAATATCAGAACCAATACTTTCATCATCTTCTTCAAATTCTTCATCTGGTGGAGGCGGTATTTTAGCAGTTTCTTCCTCGACTAGTTCTAGATTTTGAAGCGGTTCATCAAATCTGACACTTCGCTCAATGAATATATTTTTGGATCTGGTATCCATTAGTTTGTAGCCTTTTTATTCTTTAGCATATCCCAATAGGATGCATTCAACACTTTGCGGATCCAAAGATATTCTCTTTTTTGACGGAATTCTAGCCCAAGCAGTTGAGCCAAAAACACGGAAATTTGACACATCAAGTTTGTGACATGTTTAAGCTTTGAAAGGAGTAATATCAGTCAAATATGAATGTAGAACCCTGTTTTGAATGTATGCAGCAACATTAATGGCCTCAGCCCAAATATTTTCTGTGAAAATCAGATCACATCCAAGAACTATGCAAGAAATTAACCTCTCTCATAAAAAAAATCTCACACAATTGCTCAAAGACACAAAAATAATGCATAAGAATGGAATTCTGTATTACTTCTCATGAATAATAATTAGAACAAACAACATATGAATGTTGTAGGATGTTATTGAATAACATTACAGCAATAATTCAAATGGCTAAAGATGCCAAAAGAATCTTCCATCCATCAGACTTTCTAAAACTGCCCATCCCCCCTAGGTAGCAAGTTGGCTTTTCAAATCTGCTCAAAAGCTCATGAATTGATAAATTAGTGAGCTGAAGGTGAAATATAGGTAAAAGAAATTCCAAATACAAAATTTGGGTGGAAATAGTGTTAAGGAAAGTTTTTGGTGAATAAAACACTTTCCTAGGTTGACTAGCTCTTTCCTTTGGGGGAAAAAGCAGTAAAAGCGGCAACTTTCTTCACAAATGCGCCATTCTTCACAAATCTTATCCATAATTGTTTAGGAATGTGACCAAGTGGCCTAGGAGACTTGTAGAACACAACTAAGATGGAATCTTATCCTCCCAAGTTTCCTTGTGGGCCTCACAATGGCAATTTCCTCAATTATTACATAGAATTAACCACAAGTGATTAATTAAAGCATCTTATGTAAATAATTAAATGGTAGGAAGGATTAAATATTCCAACACCCCCTCTTAAGTTTGAATTGAATGGTCCTAAAAATTAGAATATATAAAAATGCTAAGGGCCCAGTAACAAGACTTGGTCACCCCGTACACAATACTGCCGGTCCACAAAACAAGGATAGAAGGAAAACCTTCTGGGAAAAACCTTCCCTCAAAACATGGACATATCAAAATTGAAAGGTTGCTGATCAACCCTTCACTCCACCACATGTCCAACGATCCCAAGCAGTGATCTAAGATAGCTGAATGTCTTCTCTGTGAAAGCCTTGGTGAAGATATCTGCAGTTTGCTCACCTATGGGGCAATACTGCAAATCTATGATCTGGTCATGCACTAGTCCTCTGATGTAGTGCATATGAATCTATATGTGCTTGGTCCTTTTCCTTTGTACCGGATCACATGAAACTCTAATTGCACTCTAGTTGTCACAATAAATGACAGTAGGAGTACTGAAAGCAATCTCAAACTTAGACAAAATCCCCTGCAACCAGACACACTGTGTAGCAGCATTCACTGCTCCTCTGTACTCTGCCTCTGCTGAAGATAGTGCTATGGCATTCTATTTCTTGCTGGACCAGCAAATAGGGCCACCTCCAAGCATGAATACAAATCCTGATGTGGATTTCCTGTCAAGGCTATCACCAGCCCAATCCGAATCTGTGAAACCCAAGAGCTCTAAGCTCGAATCTGCCACATAGTGAATCCCATCACTCTTTGTGCCCTGCACATAATGACGGATTATTTTTGCATCCCTCCAATGTAACTCATGTGGCTGCTCCATGTATCTAGATGCCACACTCATATCATATGCAAGATCTGGACGAGTGTGAGTCAAGTAGAGTAAGCTACCAATCAACTGTCTCTAGAGTGTACTATCAAAAAGCAGTGTAGATTCTGCTTCTTCCATTCTGAATCCAGAAAGGAATGGAGTCTTAAAAGGCTTGCAATCAGCCATCTTAAACTTCTTCAACAGATCAGAAGCATACTTTGACTGACATACATTGGTTCCTTCTTTTGTTTGTGAAATTTCAAGCCCCAAAAATTGCTTGAGAATTCCCAAGTCACTCATGGAGAATGCTTGGTGCATTACAGTCTTAAGAGCCACTATTTGTTCATTGCTATCACCTATGATCAACAAATCATCAACATACAACACTATTAACATAATAAAACCATCAGCAAACTTCATATAGACATTTGGATCAGATTTACACCGAACATAGGATTGTGACAGCAAAAAACTGTCCATCTTCGCATACCAAGCCCTGGGGGCTTGCTTGAGTCCATACAAATATTTTTTCAACCTGCAAACAAGGTTTGGATCTGATGTGTACCCCTGTGGCTGTTGCATATATATCTCCTCCTCGAGTTCCCCATGGAGGAAAGCACTTTTCACATCCATGTGATGTACTTCCCACCGCTTGGAAGCTGCCACTGCCAAAAATAGTCTAATGGAGTTTTTCTGACTTTCCTTGTACTTAATGGCTGTACCATCCGCTGCACATTTAGTCTTATAAATCCATTTGCATCTTACCAACTTTCTGCCTGCGGGGAGCTTGACTAGCTCCCAAGTTTCATTCTTCTGCAAAGACTGAAACTCCTCATCCATAGCAATCTGCCATCTAGGATCATGTGAGGCATCCTCATATGTTTGTGGATCAGAATCTATCATCATATAGCACTTCTCAAAAAGATAAGGATCATTCACATTGAGAGCAGTCTCAAACTGTGATCTAGTCCTCCTTTGGTCTTGAGGGTTACCTGCTAGTTCACCTGCTGCTTGCAAAGTTTTTGCAGCCCACTTAGGACTTGTAGGTGAGTTTGCATCTGCAATAAATTGATCCTAATCATCAGAAATATCAGAATAAAAAATATCAACAACATCACTTACTTCTTCTTCAGTCGGCGATGAAGAAGAGTCTCCAATTTCTGCACTCTGAGAGGGCTCTTCCTCAAACTGCACACTTCTTTCGATGAATGCTTTATGAGTTGTCATGTTCAGCAACTTATATGCTTTGGAGTCCTATGAATATCCCACAAACAAACATGGTTGGATTTGGGGCTGCATAGCCCTCCTCTTCTCAATTGGAATCCTAGCCCAAGCCTTTGAGCCAAAAATCCTGAAATGAGAGATATCTAGTTTTTTACCTGTCCAAGCCTCGAAAGGAGTGATACCTTTGAGAGATTTGTGTGGCACTCTATTCTGAATATAGGTGCCACAATTTATTGCTTCAGCCCATAGCTTAGGAGACAAACCTTTTGCCTCAAGCATGCATGTGGCCATCTCCTTAAGAGATCTGTTCATTCTCTCAGCAACCCCATTCTGTTGAGGTGTATATGGAACTGTATGTTGCATCTGTATGCCCAAGGAGGCACAAAATTGCTGAAACTATGATTTCACATACTCACCACCATTATCAGACCTTAACACTTTAATATGCCTACTAGACAGATTCTCAACTGAGGCTTTGAATAGCTTGAAAAACCCAAAAACTTATGATTTAAGCTTGATGAAATAAACCCAGCAGTACTTGCTAAAATCATCTATGAATGTGAGAATGTATTTTCCTGAATTCAATGACTCATGAGGGAATGGACCTGCTATGTTAGTGTGTATAAGTTCCAATGGTGCAGTGGTTCTCTCAGTGGTAGATCTCCCATACTTGAGCTCAGGGTGTTTTCCTAGGATGCAGGATTGACAAACACCTTTGGAAAATTTGATATTGGGCAGCCCTATAACCATCTCTTTCTCATGAAGTTGGGAAAGGTATTTGTAGTTTAGGTGGACAAATCTTTCATGCCATAGCTTGCTGGATGCATTGGCATGGGTCAGTAGAGCAGAAGGTGAGGAGTTTGGCACAAAATGAGAAAACTTGTAGATTCTAGAACAGTGGTCAGTAGTACCAAATGCAATAATTTTTCCTGTTGAAATTTCTGCTATTTCAACATCATTGGGGGTAAAGGTGACTCTCTTGGGAAGCCCTGTATGGGTCATTTGATAGATTGATAGTAGGTTTGCAGCAAGTCCAGGGACATATAAAACATTATTAAATGACCCAAACTCGAGATCTCTGCTAACTTTGCCTTTGCTAGAAGTTTCAGAATTGTCTCCCACTACAATATTCGGACCACTGGAAGAGTCAAGTGAAGTAAAATACTTACTCGCAGACACCATGTGTCTTGAAGCACTGGAATCAATGATGAATGATGAATATTGGGAAGTGTCAGCCATCAGTGCATGAACTCTCTCTTTGTCATTAGAATTTGATCCTCCATCTTTTCTTCTTGCGCTCTCTGGGAGAGGGATGTTGGATTTCTACAATGCCTGAGTTAATTGGTCCATGGTCTTCTTCATACAAGAGCTTTCGGGATGAAAGCCCTTGCTGCAATATGTGCACTTTGTCCTCTCATTCTTCTTGTTCGGATTCTTCTTGAGGTTTGATGGCTCTCCATTAAAATTCTGCTTGTCTTTCCGCTCACCGGTGGGCTTCTTGAAGTTTCCTTTCTTCTTGCCTTTCGAATTCTTTGAGTCTCCAACACTTAGACAATGGTCTGTTGATGGATTTTTAATGGCTCCCATTAAGACCAGATTGTCTTGCTCTTGAGTTAATGACTCCATGAATTCTGAAAGTGACGGGCTCTTCCAATTTTTAATTGCTTTCTGGGTGGAATGGAAGGTGGAAACAAAAATTGAATAATCCGGGCCAAGCTTGGAGAGAATGGCAAAAAATAATTGCTCATCTTTTTTGTCTATTCCACATTGCTTCAGCTACAATACAAGAGACTGGAATTTGCTGAAGAAGTCTTGTAGATTATCGAAATTTTGTGGACTCAAAGAGACTAGCTCGTTATCCAATTGGTGGCCTCTCAATTCATCGGTTTTACCGAACAATTCTTGAAGTTTCAGCCATACTTCATTGGGTGAAGTGAGGCCATCAAGATGAAATAAGAGTTCTCTAGATGTAGTGAGACATAACAACCCATAGGATTCATCCCTTCGATTATGCCATTTAGATTTCTCTACTGCTGAGGTTGGCTCAGCTTCTGTTGCCATGGTCACCCTGTAGAGCCCTTTGCTCCTCAGTAGAATCTCCATCTGTGCTTTCCAATCAAAGTAATTGAAAGGAGTGAGGATGATCTGTTTTGTATGATCCATTTCTGCAACTGATATAAATTTTGGACTGAAATTAGAACACTTATGGATTCCAAAATGCGCCCTGCAGAGAATAGAATTCACCGGGTGAATTGATCAATGTGCCCTTCCTGAGACTGTTGGATCCTGCAAGACAATCAATAGATGAAAGGAATAGATTTATGGATATTATACCATGTGAAAATCAGATCACATCCAAGAACTATGCAAGAAATTAACCTCTCTCATAAAAAAATCTCACACAACTGCTCAAAGACACAAAAATAATGCACAAGAATGGAATTCTGTATTACTTCTCATGAATAATAATTACACCAGCCAACATATGAATGTTGTAGGATGTTATTAAATAAAATTACATCAATAATTCAAATGGCTAAAGATGCCAAAAGAATCTACCATCCATCAGACTTTCTAAAACTGTCCATCCCCCCTAGGTGGCAAGTTGGCTTTCCAAATCTGCTCAAAAGCTCATGAATTGCTAAATTAGTGAGCTGAAGGTGAAATATAGGTAAAAGCAATGCCAAATACGAAATTTGGGTGGAAATAGTGTTAATGAAATTTTTTGGTGAATAAAACACTTTCCTAGGTTGACTAGCTCTTTCCTTTGGGGGAAAAAGCAGTAAAAGCGACAACTTTCTTCACAAATGCGCCTTTCTTCACAAATCTTATCCAGAATTGTTTAGGAATGCGCCCAAGTGGCCTAGAATACTTGTAGAACACACCTCAGATGGAATCTTATCCTCCCAAATTGCCTTGTGGGCCTCACAATGGCAATTTCCTCAATTATTACATAGAATTAACCACAAGTGATTAATTAAAGCATCTTATGTAGATAATTAAATGGTAGGAAGGCTTAAATATTCCAACATTTTCAGCCAAATCATTTCATTCAATCATACAGGTTGCCATGTCTTTCAGTCATCTGTTCTTCCTTTCCACTACACCGTTCATCTTTGGTGTGTAGGGAACTGTGTGCTGGATCTAAATGCCGATTTCAGCAAAAAGTTGCAGCAGCTATGATTTGATATATTCACCTCCATTATCAGATCTAAGAGCCTTTATCTTCCTCTCGGTGGCAGTCTCAACATAAGCCTTAAAAAACTTGATTTTTTCTAGTACTTCTGACTTCTTTTTGAGAAAGAAAACCCATGTAAATCTGGAGAAGTCATCGATGAATGTCAAAAAATACCTTGATCCATTCATGGATATTTGTGGCAGTGGACCACTGATATCAAAATGTATCAACACTAAAATTCAAGAAGCTCTGCTAGCTTTGCCTCGGTCAAATTTGTGCTCAGGGTGCTTTCGAATGATGCAACCTTTGCATATTCCCTTCAAGGATTTGATCATCGGAAGGCCATCAATCATGGACTGTTTCTATAACAGCTGCAAATATTTATAATTTAGGTGTCCAAACCTCTCATGCCATAGCCTACTAGCCTCATTTCCATTAGTTAGAAGAGCGGTGGGCTTGTCATGCGGCAGAAAGTGTGAAAATTCATATGCTTTTGAAGCATGATTTGCTTTTCCGACCGCAATAATTTTTCCACTTTAAATATCAGAAATTTCAACTTTGTTAGGGAAGAATACAACTTTCTTTGGTGAACCAGTGTGATTCATCTGATAAATGGAAAGAGGATTCAAAGCTAAGGATGGAGCATAGAGCACATTGTGAAAACTGGCATGCTCTAAATGAATAGTACCTTTTCCCTTTGAAGAGATCTGAGAGTCATCTCCCATGTGGATGGAGATGGTGCTGTTGGGATCAAATGATGATAGAGAATATTTATTTTCAGCCATGTGGTTCGAAGCTCCAGATTCAATGAGTAGATTTGGAGGGGTCAAAACTGTTTCCATGAGTGCATGACCTCTCTCATGTCAAGTCCCCTCCCATCAGACCAAGCAAGGGAGAGAACATGACCCTAAAACTGGGCATCTAGCCCCATGAGAATTAAGTAAACTCATTGATAATAAAAAGAATACATATACATATGCATATTGTAAGAAACACAGTGGAATTAAAATCATCTACATATCTAACATACATTCAACATTTTCATGACAGATATTAAATAAAGACATTGTAGAATTTATATAAGAGAGTACTTATCTTGAAACGATGTAGTCCCGAGCAATTGGCTATGCAACTGCAATGTTCCACCCAACCATAGGCCAGTTGTGCTCATCAATCTCACCACACAATGGCCACCCCCGAGCTGGGCATGATTTCTACAAGGAAAAAGGGAACAACAGACTCACACATAACCAAAATACACCAAAATCAGCCAAGCCAATCCACAGTTGGGTTTATCAGGCTGCTAAGGAAAAGGGGAGGGAATGCATTGCTAAGCTAGTGAGTTCAAACACAGAGCCATGGATACCTCTACAAGATATATCTATCTTGGTACCCACAATGCCTACACACCCCACACAAGGAAGTATTCCCTTCACTAATACATAGTCCCTCAGGCCATACGTTCCATTCTAGTGTTATTCAAGGTGTGCATAGAAGAGTAGCCAACCCTTTTGATATTTCTGAGAGGTTACTCTCCTCAATAGTTTTATCAAGCCAATTCTGGTCCTCTTCCACTCCCAATTTATTGCTCACAAGTTCAAACTAAAACAAGGATTCAAATAACAGCAAAATCACAAATGCTTGGTAGGAAGAAAAACGTGGGCAACCAAAACGAAATGGTAACTGGGGAATCATCCTGGGAAGGAAAATTCATTTTCAGAAAACGTTTATGGACATTCCAAGAGCAAAAACGACCTCCATCACACCCCCAAATCGTGGTTCTCCTCTCCCAGTCACTGTACCAACCAAAAACGAGTTCCCATCCATGGAAAATGCAGGAAAATGATGCAAAACGTGAAGGAGAAAGCCCCAGCTAGCTCAAACTGCGTGAGAGAGCAAAGTCCATGGGTGAAGGATGGCTTTGGGCACAATTTCGTGAGTGTTTTCTTGCCCAAGAAGCAAAAAATATGATTTCCCTGATTGGTGGCTTGCCCATACACGAAATTGGCTGCCATACTTCTCCAATCCCAAGGCATTAACTACCTCAACCAACTCTTGGAAGAATTAAATGATTGGGTGCATAAGTCAGAATGGGTAGTTGATGGTTTATGGGTTCTCTCAATGACATTTGGCTTAACACTATTGGCTCAAGGGTTTGAATAATTTCCCTCCCTATTCCTTATAAAAATCATGCCCCCATCTCTTTGTTGCATTGCATAGCTAGTTGTGGGCATTTCATTAAAATTCATATTTACATGATGTCTTAATTTACATTGTGCTTATCTAGCACAAGAACCATAGGCATCTATTTTTAATTGTCGATGCATAAAACGCTAAATCGATGGTGGGGCATTGGCCTTGAGCTCCTCACCATGATTTAATAACGATATTTACATCATTTACAATTTTAATGCAATAGGGTCAAGATGGAGACATTACATCTCGGGATGATCATTTTTCTCCTTCTTCCTTGCACTATTAGGAAGGGTTATGTTGTTTTTCTCTAAAAGAAGGGCCATATGATATATGGTTTTCTTCATGCATGAGATTTCAGGATGATAGCCCTTTCTACAATAAGAACATTTAGATTTCTCTTTTCCCTCTTTCCCTTTTTGCTTGTTTCTTGAGCAGGATGGCTCATCCGATTGCTTTGTCTTCTCTCTTTGCTTGGACGGATCAAACTTTGGCTTCTATTTGTTTTGATTCCCTTTTCCATTCGTTTCTTTGGATCCTCCATCAAATAATGCTTGGTCTTTGGAGCATATGGTCCCCATTTGAATGATTTTATCATGCTCCTTCATCACAAATTCAATGAAGGCACTTAAGGTAGGCATTTTCCAATTCAGGATTGTGAATTTTCCCGTATTGAAAGTTGAAACAAAAACTGAATAATATTTCCCAAGTTTTGAAAGAATGCATAGGATCAATTGTTTATCTTCTTTGTCCACTCCACATTGCTTCAATAGCATAACCAATCTTTTAAACTTAGTGAAGAAGTCATTGATGGTCTCGAAATTTTCAGGATTGAGGGCAATCAACTCATTCTCTAGCTGATAAGATCTCATATCATCCTTCTTGCTAAAGAGTGTGGCAATTTTCTCCCATACCTCTTTCAGAGTAGTCAATCCACTGAGATGGAAAAGAAGATCCTTAGAGATGCTGAGACAAAGGAAACTATAAGCTTCATCAAGCTTATTGAAATATTTTTCCTTCTCTATTGCTGATGTAGCTTCGACTTCTAGGCCCATGGTAACTCTATAGAAAGCTTTAGAGCGTA
This sequence comes from Larix kaempferi, assembly GCA_027924585.1. Taxonomy (NCBI): domain Eukaryota; kingdom Viridiplantae; phylum Streptophyta; class Pinopsida; order Pinales; family Pinaceae; genus Larix; species Larix kaempferi. Next base: position 16,034,446 of record BSBM01000127.1, read on the forward strand.
GAAATATCTCCATATCATCCTTCCATTGAAAATAATTTAAAGGAGTGAGGAGATGTGATGAATAAGTGTCCATCTTTCAAGAGGAGCGAATGCAATAGAAGTGTAGAATAACCTATAAATCACAAGAAAACAAGAACCATAAGGTCAAACAATCCACCCATTTTAGAGTTGCATCACACCCAACATAGGAGATCAAGCAAGCTTGATGATCCAATGATCTATATCCAGGAATTCTGTGGAAAACTCACGGCTTCTGGAGTGGATTGGAGAGAAATTTCAATCTTGCATGCACATGAGCGAATGCACATGAGATTTTGCATGCCACAACTGCTGTATTTTTGAGCAAAAATCACTCAATCTTCATGTAGAACACCTGTAGAAAAGAATTCTTGTCCCTACCATGGCTCTGATACCATGTGAAATTAAGCACAACAGATCTAATGAATAAGTAAATCAATTACAATAGATGAAACGCAGAAAATATGTGTAAAATTGTGCAAAAGGCTTGTAGCAGTGCTTTATTGAACTCAGAATGGTAGAATACAATACAATATAGTAACAATGACTGAGCAATTCAAATTAACCAAGGAGGTCATTCGAATATCATGCATGGAATAGATTGGCTCCAACTAGAAGTCCTCATCATCAGATCAGTGGAGTCATCAATGCACAAGTAACGGTCAACCGGGTGTCAAACTGAGTCTAACTGAGTGTGGTAGGTGTAACTGGAACATGTAGGCACTAAATAAATGAAGAAGGCTCAGTGGAGGGTGCATGAGGAGCTAACTGGAGTCAGAATAGGTAGTCTAGTCTCACTGGAGGTCCAACGGAGTGATACAAGTAGTTAGGAGTCAATCTAGCCTTAAATCAAGGAAAGACAACTAGCTAACTGAAGTGAACTGAGTGGTAGGTTTAGAAGGGTGCCTTTCTCAAGTGGTAGGTGAGAGTGGGCGCCTTCCTGACTAGGAGGGATAAAACTGTATGGAAAGAAGCTCCTGGGTGCTGGCAGACTGGGGACTAGGTGTTGGAGGCATCAAATTGGTGACGGGATGCATGCATGCATGCAAAATGCATTCACAATACAAAATTGAATGATGAGATATCCTAACATGTTGAAGAATCCAAGCCATCAAGAAGGGATCCTGAGTGTTAGTTAAGTTAGAGATAGTCTCGAGGAGATCCATTCAGAGGAGAAGAATCATCCTGGTGAATGCGCCCACGAGCAGTCCTTGAAGCTTGGTGCACCTTCCATGAGAAGCCATCTGCTCTGTGTTCATCTCTAATGCATATCCATTGAAGACACTTCTTCTTCTTCTTCTCTTCTTAGAATCCTTCTACACTCAGTATTGTAAGAATTTCATGGCTAGAGATTTTCTATAAAGTATGAGATCAAATTATCTTCAACTGCTGCTCAGTATTCTTTAATATTGTATGGTGTTGTTCTTATATATAGATCTAAGCCATATTAGTCATCATAGGAGTAATTCGAAAGCCTTAGAGGCTGTTTGTGCACAAATTTTTTAAGACTAGCTCTTTAGGCCTTGTTTTTTGACTCGTTTTGTAGTAATGGTGATTAAAAGTTATATGGATGATAATTTTATGTTTTGTCAGAGATACAATATTATTAATGCCTTTTTGAATACCCCCCAATCCTATTCCTGAGAATTTGTGTTATACCTCCATATTTCATAGTGTCACATCTTCACCATAAAAATAGTTGACGACACTTCCCCTACTGCTTAAAACACCCAGAAGAGAAATATGATGAATGATCCTTGAAGACAAACATATCCTGTCAAGAATCAACCCACCTGAGACTTCATATACCTACACTATCGCGCCTTTCTCAGCATTGATGGAGCGGTAGTCCCCACTACCGCGCTATGCTTCTTCTCTGCCATGCGGTACTACCACGCTATGCTCAGTTCAAGGGGCGCGGTACTCCTTTTTTATCCTTTTTGCCATGGCTTGTGGGATCTTTATTTTTGAGAGATTTTTGAGGATCGGTATCCCTGATTCAATCCTAACTCACTTTCTCAGATTAGTGGGCCTGATCCACTAAACACTCCCAAGATCCATCCTTCTCTCTTGTTGGTTAACCCTACTACACACTATAAGAGAGAGGCCTTCCATGAGCAAAGGGGGAGGACTCTTGGAGACATAAAATTTATGATATTGAATCTTTGTGGAGATAGCTAGAGGAGAAATCACTTGGAGCTGAGAGTTGGCTTGGATGTCAAGCAACTATTGTAAGTGAGTTCAAGTTGGTAATAAAACATAACTTGTCTTGTTTCCCAAATCATGTATGTTGATCTTGTTTCAATCATATGATTTGTATCTGTTATAGATTTAGATCCTAACTCATATTTCAAGTTGCTAGAGAATCGTATATGCTTGTATCTTGGTTTTATTCTGATAGGTTCATTCGCGAGGACTTGGAGATTGAAGCGACCATTAGGACGAGCAATTGAATCAAAGGTCAGTTAGATCTCTTCCATTTCTTACAGCAATATAATTTTGAGATATTTGTTTAGATCTAGGAATTCAAGGTAGCATTTGTTATCTTTTTGTCTTAGTTTAGGGTCAGTTAAAGTCTACTTTAACCTAAGAGAGTTTCTACCTATCAGTAGGGAGAAATTTCTACAACAAAAACTGGCGACTCCGCTGGTTTGAACCCCATTTGATTGATTTATCTCACTTTCAGTCATTTTTTATTGTGATTCTTCTTTCTCTTCAAACCAGTACTGAATTTTGGTCTCTTTGACCTTTATTCACCCCTCCTCTCTACATCTTTCCTCTCTCTGTGATCAGTGAGTCCTCTGGGTCTGCAGCAACCCTGAAAAATTCAATCTCCTTTTCAAAAGTTGCGTTTTTCCATCCTTTGCAACAATACCATGCCCCCACTACTGTCTACAGCGCGGTAGTACCGTGTACCCAGCACTCTTACCAGAGCGGTAGTGTACCAGTACCGCGTTCTAGCCTGTTTTTGCCACGCGGTAGTGTCTGCATTTTTTCAATTTTTCTTGCTTGTTTGGTTTCCTGAGTCATTTTTGATTTTCTCTACTTTAGTTTGGTGTTTTCTGTTGCTTATTACTATCCTGTTCATTGCACAGTCTTTGTGGTTTGTTTATTTCTCTTGTGAGCTTGATTATTTTATGAGTTAGTGGCATTATTTGCACATTGGATCACCCCTTCAGTCTCATTGCATTGGCTTGATCTTCTCATCACAACCAAACTGTTACTACTGTCCTTTTTTATAGGATTGTGCATTTTCATAATCACATTGTTCTTATAAATATCATCTTTTCCACTATTATCATTAAAATCTATATTGGAAATTGTTATTGCAGAACATTTGTGTTGTTTGGATTGAAATGATCTAGCAGTATTATTGTGCATTAGGAAGTGAACCATTCAATTTGCCACATAAATTCTCATTTTTTGAAGCATTCTAGTTGCAAGATCAGTGAATTGGAAAGAAGTGTTTATTTCAGTTTGGCTTTACTTAGAAAAAGAAAACAATTTTTTTTGTTTTGAAGTGGTTTTTCATTGATTTTGAAAGTTTCATGCATTTATGATCGAAGAACTCTCTCTCTTCCATAGCTAGTTTTCATCGAATACAAGGCTTATTTCGATTCATTCTCACTTGCATGGTTTGGGTCGTCACAACACCACCAAGTTTCACGTACATTTACCCGATTGAGTAATACAACCACTAAAATTAATCTCCCTAACTAAACCAACATTAACCTCACTTGAGGAAATCAAAAGAATTTGGTAGTTAGGTAGGACACCGGGGATATGCATCAAAATAATTCCCCCTTGTCATTTTCATCTGAGACATAGTTGTTGTCCTCTAGGGAACTAAAATCCTCTAGTATTTATTGACACGGTCATAGACCAGTTTGTGGAGGGGCCTCCTAACTGTTTTTAACTTTTAGGGGTTAAATCGCCGCGAGATTGAGAATCAGACGGACTCTGTGGAATGCCGTACTCCACTTAGCCCTAAGGCAACATCGATCATTGTCTTCCTTGTATTCATAGTAATGCAAGGGTGATAAGGCAGAAGTGCCGAAAACCTTTTCCAACGTGTCATGAATGAGGTAGATTAGTGATTTTTCTACTAGGGCTCTTTTACCCAGGATCCCTTTCGGTAGAGGGATATCCTTCTCATATTGGTCTCTCACGTTGTATTGTTCGACTTGGATTTCATCACATTGCGAAGGATATAACTTGTTGAAGTCTCTAGCTCTTAGTTAGGAGTTTTCTTGTTATCTCATCTTAGTAGAGGGTCATTTTTATTTTAGTTATTGCTTGTTGGCATTCTGGCCATTGTTTTTCTCAGCTCGCTTGCTGGGACGCCGGTCTCAGTATAGATTTTAGAGCTTGATTTTTTTGGCTTGCGAGCCTTGCTTTTTCTAGCTCCTCTTTTGCACACTCGGCTGCATTAGAGTTTTTGAGTTCTTTGTTATGAGACTGCCCCCGGATTCCATATTCCTACCATTATGTCAGAACCACCACAGAGATCACGAAGAGTACAGGGCAAAATCCCTCCACCACCACCACCGCCACAGACCTCCGGTCCACCTGCATCACGTATTCTCGCTCCTCTTGGCCGCGGTGTCGGTCGAGGGAACATTCCACTGCCGATACGCACTACATCTTCAGTTCCTCCTGTAACCGTTACTCACAGCACGGTCTCAGAACCTCTTGTAGTTTCTGCAACCACCAGTACATCTGAGATTCTCATTGTCACTTCACCCACTTTTATTCCAGATATATCTGCCACAGTGGACAACATTACAGCAGCTGAATCTAGTACAACCCAACATACTAGACCGGAGGCCATCCTCCTCCCCGATGTCAACACTTCCCTTCCACCAGAAACTTTCTACGATGACACAGAAGGATCTATTGGCACCACCGAAGGATCCGACTAGGATATATCTGGATTGATTTCAGTCCCAGGCGGGTACGCCAAAGTTATCGAAGAAACCCAACTTCCTGATACACCTTTTGAACCTGACTATGGCTTTATCACTTCCCAGGGGGAACCTCCGCATGTTACCATGGCGCCATCCAGTGTTGATCCACAGGAAAACGATTCTTCCAGCAACATACCTCATACCGTATCTCTCCCCAACCTCCCTTCGGGACATGAGATCATGGCCTCCATTCATTCTAGTATGGTTAGTCTAGCGAATTCCCCGTTAGCGTTGGCACAGTTCAAACGTGATACAGAGAAAATGCTCTCGTTGGCTTCTAGATATCCCCCTACTACCTGTCCTCCCGACTATCGGGCTCCCAATGTTCCGTCTAGCACAGAGTTTCATCACTCCTATGCAGATGGCTCCAGACCTTCAGACGTTACTATACCTCTGTTCCCACCGGACCCTGAAAAATTTTTGCAGGATACGAACCCGGACCCAGTCTTCGATAGTCCTCCTATTGTTGAACACGCTATGGATGAAACCCCCTATACCCCTCAGTTAAATTCCCCACATTGGCTGCCATCATCCATATTTGGTGCACATTCTATGAGGGATAACCCAGTTTTTTCTCCGTCCCCACCCGTCACGTATGGAAGACCCCCTCCACAAATCGACACCTTTGGCGCCGTTGGCTAGTCGACACTATCTTACCTTACTAGTGTTGGAAGAACACCAAGTCATACCGCTGGATCATCCATATTGACCGGAGGTTCACCTTCAGCCACTATCTACACCATTTCAGGAGGTGGACAACCGACTGCTGCAACCCCTAATCCCAACAACCAACCCCCTCCTGGCGGGCCATCAACCCAGCCTACTGGAGGACAATCCTTTGTTGGAAACCCCGCTCCTAGTCACCAACCGCCTCCCATCGGGCCATCAACCCAACCTACTGGAGGACAACCCTTTGTTGGGAACCCCATTTTTAGTCAACAACCTCCTCCTATAGGGCCATCCAACCCATCTGCAGGAGGGAAACCCATCGGCACCATCCAACAACCCTCCCAACCAGGAACATCTGCTCAGTATGGTATGTACAACACACCTAGTAGCAGACAACCTTATACCGGTTTCCCAACCAGGCCTTATCTTCAACATCCCTCGTTAGGCATGCTTCCTTCTTGGGGATCTCAAATCCCACAGAGCGGGGGGTACACATTATTTGGAAATTGGAACCAAGTTGGGGGGAAATCTTAGATCCCCCCCAACTTGAATTCCATCCTCCCCTATCCTTCGGCTGCAACAAAGCCATGGAACCCATCCCTTCAATTTCCACATCTTCATCAAGGTGGAACCAACATTCCATGGACACCACTGTCCCAGCCACCCCCCAACCCTGCTACGGGAAACCCTCCACTTACTCAAAGTAGTGGTAACATTCCTGGGACACAACAACTCCAGGGAACCTTTCCCCAACAAGGAGTAGCACCCATTCGTAGGACACAACAACCCCAGGGTACCATACCTACCATCCCCACTCAACAGAATATCCAACAACCGGTTACCACCGTGATTCCTAGTCAGGTAATGACTTCCAACACACAACCAGTTAACCAGATGGCCTACTACCCACAGAACTTCCAGCAGTACCCTGTGGGAAACACATATGGGTATAACACGTAGCAATATACTATGCAGGGCTCCCAAGGTTTCTCTGCACCATACGGTTATTAATCATACCCGCAGACCAATCATCAACTTCCCTTTTTGGCCACGCTAGATTTACCCGATTTGTCGAGGCTCATTAACGATCCTATATGGCATGAACCTCACTAGCCACCCATTCCAGCTAAAATTCCATCGGAAATTCCTAAGTTCGATGCTAAGCCCGGGGAAGACCCCAAGAACCATGTGATGACCTTCCATCTTTGGTGTTCATCGAACTCATTGATGGACGATTCCATTTGACTACGGCTCTTCCAGCGTACACTTACTGGCATGGCAGCAAAATGGTACATCGAGCTACCACAACACTCTTTCCACGATTTCAACACCTTGGCTATGTAGTTTCTGACCCATTTTCAGCTCCCCATCCGGTATGAGACTGGAGCAGAAATGTTAACCTCGTTGCGTCAAACCACTTCTACGCACATTTTGGATCACATCCATGAGTGGTGTCGACGCCGTAGGCTAATCAAGGCACCCATTCCAGATCAGCTACTCGCTGATTGGTTCACAAAGTCATTCTTGCCTCCCATAGCCAAGGATATCTCTATGCGCGGGCCGGTCACGGAGGAACAAGCCATCTCGGCAGCCCAGTACATGGATTTGGTATATACCCAATCCGACACTTTACACGAACTTCTTCCCCATGCCTCCTGCGTTACCATTGATCCAACGAAACCTTCCACTGAACCCCCCATTGATGGTATTGTTGGTTCAGTCAAGGCCCAGCCTGCCACCAACTCGACGAGGCAACCAGCTTCCGCTTCCCCCATTTTACCTTAGGCTACTTCAAAAGCTTCTCCCTCTCTTGCTGTCTCCTCCGAAGTTAATGCAGTTCAATCTAGTCACAACCATCCGGAGGAAAAAAGAAGAACAATCGTGGTAAATCCAAGAAGAACCAGCAGGAGAATCCCAAGCCACAACCCACCCACAATGACCCGAAACCACGTCGGAAGGATAAGTTTCCTTGCCTCATTTGTCAAGATGATCACTACACGTGCGACTGTCCCTACAAGGATGAAATCAACAAATTCGTTAAAGGATCCTCTCGCCTGAAAGTGTTAACTGGCCCTTTCCCTCAGCAGCAACAGCAGATGGTTGCCCAAGAAACCCCACAAGGGGGCAACCCGAGCAACCCAACATGCGGAGAGACGTCCGCAAATCATGAAATCCTAATGACGAGTAATGAGGAGATTCATATAACCACTCGTTCAAAGACATATGAGAACCCCCCAAGTTCAAACAAACAGCTAGAGACAGCCAAAGCCAAGTCTCCTATCGAAGATCCGACCCCTACTCCCCCCTAACGGGCATCTCCATATCGAGAGACCGCTTACGGACATAGTGCTACGCCCACCCAAGGGCACCATACGAAAGGTGAATTTTAATCCCAATGCGCGAGCTGCCCAAAATTACAACATTGTTGAGGATTTAGCTCAAGCAACTTGCGCCATGTCAACTCTCGAGGTTCTTCAACACTGCCCTACGCAGCGTAGAACCTTACTTTCAGCACTGGGGGCAGTGGACCCAGATACTTCTAACACTATTATGTTTAACTTGGAGTATGCCAAACCTCAGCTTTCCCACCAGTTAGCCTTTCAGGTTCATACAAAAATCCGTGGAAATAGCATCCATCGCACTGTTTTAGATGAAGGTGCCTCCACGTCGATCATGTCTTTGAATTGTTGGAGAGCCTTAGGCTCACCCGAAGTCACGATGTCTCCCACCACTCTCAGGGCATTTGATGGACACGGTTTTCAACCTTATGGACTCATTCCTGCAATTGGTGTTGAATTGGGGGGCAAACCAGTATTCATACACATCGAAGACGTGGAAGCACCATTGGATTACAATCTTCTACTTGGTCGGAACTGGTTTTACGCCATGACCGCCATAGCATCTACTGTCTTCCGGATCGTGCAATTTCCTCATGAAGGGAAAATTGTCTCCATAGATCAACTTGATTACTGTATCCCAGACTCTCATCCGAACTCCGCCAACACTGTCTCGTTATTGGATCAGCCTTGGTACCGGTTCCAAGACATTGGCGTAGGTCTTATGAAGGATTCTTCCCTTATTGGAGTTTTCCCAGAGCTGGGGTCCCATGTTCAACCAGTCAACATGATATCATCGAATGTCACCCCTTCCAATGATTCTTGGGTGATTCCGAGTCCCACTGAGATTAAAAACTACGGCAACTCCATGCCATTGAATAGAAACCTCGCAGCGTACGAAGCAAATCCAGTCAACCACTGATTGGGTCGATTGTTCTACCCATCACACCGTGGCACAGCTCTCGTCTGAGACTCATTCATCCCCACCACTTATCGATCCTCTCACTTTGATTTTTCCCACTGACGAATCAATTATGGAGGTTATGTGCGGTGATGAGCTACCATGGGGAGATTTTCATCATCGATCTTCATTCCCCACCATTCAGACGATTGAGCCCGATACAAAATCCAACCCTTCACTTGGAATGGTTCAAACTAAGTTTCCCACTTCCCTCGACGAAGTATTTTCCAAAGGAAACTTGGCCAACCTTATGGCAACCACTCCCATTGACATTTCAGTGAAGCCTGGTATCGTGGAAAACATTCATATTGGCAAAACATGCACTCCCCTCGAAATGGAGTTCTACAATGCCTACTTTAAAACCTTCCACAATGTTTTTGCTTGGAGTTATGAAGAAATGCCAGGAATAGACCCCTCGATTATGGTCCATGAAATTCCAACCTTCCCTGGTGCCCGACATGTTTGGAAGAAACTCCGACCCGTCCATCCTCGTAAGGCAGCCGCTATTAAAGTAGAAATTGAAAAACTTTTGCGTGCTGGTTTTATCTATCCTGTCCCATTGACAGAATGGGTATCTAACATCGTTCCCGTAGCCAAGAAACAGGGGACGATTAGAGTCTGTGTCGATTACCGCGACTTGAACAAAGCTTGTCCAAAAGACAACTACCCAACTCTGTTCATCGACCAGATCATTGATAACTGCGCCGGGAGTGTGATCTTTTCATTTATGGATGGCTTTTCTGGCTATAATTAGATCGATATCCTCCCAGCCGACCAGCATAAAACAACCTTTATTTTCCCTTGGGGAATTTTTGCATATCGAAAGTTACCTTTTGGCCTTAAAAATGCCGGGGCAACTTTCCAACAGGCGATGTCGTACGCACTTCACGATATCAAACATATTGTAGAACCGTATCTTAATAACCTTCCCACTCATTCTCAGACCTGGGAAGACCATCCCGATCACTTAGGTGCCATTTTTGAAAGGTGTCGTCGCTACAATATCCGTTTGAATCCACATAAGTGCGTCTTTTGCATTGAAGCTGGAAAACTTTGGGATTCATAATCTCCAAAAGCAGGATACGCTTAGATCCTGTGAAGGTAGAAGCTATTTTAGCCCTGCCTTCCCCCACGAACATCCCAGAACTTCAAAGTTTGCAAGGGCACGCAAACTTTCTACGGTGTTTCATTTGTAGTTTTTCTGAGATAACAAAAGGCTATATGCAGCTTCTCAAGAAGAACACTCCCTTCATCTAGGACGACGAAGCCCGACACTCCTTTGATAATCTAAAGGTGGCCTTAACTAAAGATCGTGTGCTTCAACCCCCCAATTACACACGGGATTACGTTCTTTATCTCGACGATTCGATTTCCACCATTGGTATGGTGCTAGTCCAAGAAGACAATAATGACATAGAACATGTGGTATACTATCTTAGTAAGAGTGTCCTCAACTCCGAAACTTGTTATTCACATGTTGAAAAACTGGCTCTGGCAACAGTTTTCTTTGTCCAGAGGTTCCGTCATTACATTCTACTCCGTCGGACCATTGTTATAGCGGATTTCAATCCAATGTATTATATCCTCATGGCTTGGGGGAAAATATTCTCGTTGGATCGTCATCCTACAAGAGTTTGACTTGGAATTTGCCAAAGCCAAGTCTAAGAAGTCTTTGGTCTTTGCTGAGTTGATTTGTAACTTGCCCCGTGCTACCGAGCAAACCGAGCCCATCGATTATCTTCCTGATGAATCGTTGTTCCTCATTAGCACGTCTGACCCATGGCACGGGGATATTTTATTATATCTCCAAACCCAACGTTTCCGCCCCGACCTCACTCACGATGAACGTCGACGTATCCGACATCACGCCAAGTACTACCTCATAGTCAACGATACCCTTTATCGACGTGGTGTCGACACTGTTCTTCGACGCTATTTGACTTTAGATGAAGCGGAACACGTTCTTAATGACTGCCACGTTGGAGCATATGGTGGTCATCTCTCTGGGATGGCTACGGCCCAGAAGATACTGCGAGCAGGATATTTCTGGCCCTCGATCTTCAAATACTGCATTGAAACGGTTAAGAAATGTCCACCCTGTCAATTCTTTCATAATAAGACACGCTCGCATCCTGCTCCACTCCATCCTGTTATTGCCGTCAGCCCCTTTTCCAAATGGGGCATATATTTCATGCTCTGTAATCCCACTTCAACCGGGGGGCATAGCTATGTCATAGTAGCTGTGGATTATTTCACAAAATGGGCTGAAGCGATGCCTACTTATGCTGAAGACGGCAAAAAAACAGGACAATTCATATTCAATCACATTATAGCTAGATTTGGTGTCCCACAATCCATTGTGACCGATCATGGCTCCCACTTCAGGAAGCATATGATTGAGGAACTGAGTGCCAAGTTGGGTTTTCGCCATGAAAACTCAACCCCATACTACCCACAAGCTAATGGCCAAGTTGAAGCCATTAACAAAGTTCTGAAATGAATGATTCAGTGTATTGTGGGTACTCATAAATCCAACTGGCACTCAGCTCTGTTTTCGGCACTATGGGCATACTGAACCTCAGTAAAAAGTGCTACTGGGTTTACACCGTTCCAACTAGTGTATGGCCTGGAATCCATTTTACCAATTGAATGTGAAATTCCATCACTTAATATAGCCATAGAGCTACTTCCCCACACCACTTCCGAAGAGGAACGGTTTCTATACCTAGCCAAGCTAGATGAAACCCGCCGAGACGCTGCTTTAGCCAACGAAGCTCATAAAAAACGCGTCAAAGCACAGTATGACAAACACGTTCAACCTCGGGTTTTCAATGAAGGTGAACTCGTACTCACATATGATCAATTGCACGATAAACTTGGAAAAGGAAATCTAGAATCTATGTGGTACGGCCCCTTTGTTGTAAAACGTGTCTTGGAGGAAGGAGCCTATGAACTTGCCGATTGTGATGGCACACCATTGGCACGGCCCTGCAATGGGCTGTACCTCAAACGTTTCTACGCGTAGGGTTATCCTGCGCGAGATACTTTTTTTACATAATGTACCTAGCTTGTTTTCACTTATCTTTTGTGTGCACACACGGACCTCATGTATCCATTCTTACCTTGACTTGTGCTTTTATGCGCAGATGTCTGCCTACTTCAGATTCGCCGATGGTGCGAGCCGACATACCCGGAACCTCACTTCCACAGCATGGGTAATCTATTCTCCCACTGGCGAGTTGCTATCTTCAGGAGCCAATTGTTTGGGTCCTGCAACCAACAATATCGCAGAGTACCATGCAGTCATCAGACTCTTGACGGAGGTTGCTTCCCTTGGACTTGACTCCCTATCAGTATTTCTAGACTCCCAACTCGTGGTTTCTCATATGAATCATGTTTACACAGTTCGCGATCCTATCCTACTTCGCTTATTTCGAAGGGTATGCCTCTTGGAACGATCTTTTAATTTTATTTCATATTAACACATACCAAGAGAATTCAATTGTATAGCTGATTCATTAGCTAATTAAATTTTGGATTGGCATCTTTCCCATACATAAAAACACATTATAAAATGAGCACACAAGTCATTGTAAATAAATAGGTCATAAAAGTAGGTCCATGTATATATCACTGCATATAAAAGTGTTTTTTTTCAAATACATGAAGTTTGTGTTTTAAAGACAAAATTTGGGACCTAGTCCCATACAAAAATTTGGCTCTCAAAAGCCTACATATCGTATACATGCCACAAAAAGATAAAAGCTACCATCTAAGGAGATCTGGGAGATCTATCATGTTCCTCCTCATATTCCTCACGTTGCTGGTGATAACACACTATAGCCCGAGCCACCCTACAGAGGAGTCGGCCAATACACCTAGGCACACCTACGGTATGCCGCTGGAGATGCAAAGGGATGTCGTCCATCCTCATAGCGGGGACACTATGGGTTAAACCCTGTAGGTTCCTCTCTATCTCCTGGACCCCTCCTTCCTCATCCTCATCTTCTTCCTCGTCCAGAGCGGCTCAACGATCAACACCACCTCGACGTAATGGCGAGTACCCTGCCGGTCTCTGTGGCTCACGATCTGTGACATGCACACGTATATATATTAAAATCTTTTTAACACATTCTAAAAAACAATAAAAATTATATATTCAAAAAATTAAAAAACACATTTATGAAGGTCATACCTGAATTGTCCCAATCCTCATCTTCCAGCAGTGCCAAGTCTATGTCCTCGCAGAAATCCACCCCTGCATAGGGGTAGTCATCGATCATCACAATTTGTTCCTTGAGCCATGAGAAGAAATCCTCACCGAAAGCCAAACGCTGCGGCCCTCCAAGTCGTCCTGCATACTCCATCAAGCCATCCATGGTTCGGCGGGTGGATGGGGGGGCATGGTCAATTGTGGACGCAACAACGGCACCCTCGCCAAGAAGAAGGTGACCAAGATGCTCCTGTACCCAAATTGAGAGTTCTCTCCAAGCCTGCACTTGTTCACTTGCTCTTTGAGGTTGGTCAATACTGCCTCACACCAGTTGAATACTATTCCTGCCATGCAATCCACTGCAAGATTCATCTGTGTATGGGACGCCTGATGGGGACCCGTAGTCCCTGCTATACATGTGATGGTGAACAACACGGTTTTTAAAGGAAGTTCTACAATGTCCTTAATGACCACCTTACCACTTTTCTTCCCCGAACCTTGATGGCAATAACGAGCAATTAAAGCATCAGTGCTCGCCTCCGAGGCCGTGAACCCAGTAAAAATCACCCGGGGTCCTCTCTTTGAGAGGCCTGTGAGGAAATAAATGTCCTCGAGTTCAATATCGAGGGTGTGTTCTCCAACTTGGAAAGCTTGAATGTCGGGGTCCCACATTTGAATAATGTGGGTGAGAAGTTTTTCCTACTTACGGATATCTTTGGTCTTGAAGAATTTCAACAAACCACATTCTCGCAATGCAGTCAAGGTCTCTTGGTCATCTTCGGCCAACAAATCATCCTCCTCATGCTCTCTTTCTTTCCAACTGACCATTTTGCTCCAAACAAGTTGCAAACACCTGCAAAAGGTCATGGGAAACATTCATTAATCATTTAACAACTTGATCTCAGCAAAAAATTAGGGAAAAACCAATTTTTTCATCTTAAAAATCGCCACTACCACGCTTGGGGGCAACGCGATTGCGCGGTACTGCACAGTACCACGCCCTTGTTTAACCCTACAGTGCAGTACTATTACATAGTACCGTGTTTCTCGATATAGCTGCCGCGCGGTACTGTGGAAGGCGAAAATTGCCTATTAGGGCTTGCCCAAAAAATTATTTTTCCCTACTGAAATCAAGTTATTCATATATGAAATGAAAGAGGGGCTTGAAAGCTCTTACCTGGGGCAGATCGCTGTTGAAATGGTGCTCCGGATCTCCAGATATGAACTCTTGAAGTTTTTTCTCCTCAATGGGTAAAATCCCCTCTTTTGGCAAATGCACAAGTGAAATGGTAACTTTCCATATTTATCTATTCCTTATATAACTTTTTCACTTATTTTTTACTCATTATTTTATCTGGTTAAATTAAAACCCATTTCACATTACTAATATCTGGTTCCATGAGCATTTGTTGACAGGGTCTCCTTTAAAAAATGTTCACACTGGCGTTCATTTATTATTTGACCTTCATTTCAAGCCTACTTTATCTTTTTCGTGCTCTGGATTAAAACTTGAAAAAGATTCCAAGCGCTTTTACACCCGTATCATGCTTGTCAAACTTAAGTAAACGGTGTCAAGCTTAGTCAGCTTTACTCATGCTTGTTAAACAATGAGGAAAGTATTATCCTGGTTGTATTTTATTCCTTTTTCGGACCAGAATAATTAAAAATTACGAAAAAGACCATTGGATTCCATAGTTAAGCTCTTTTCAGACTCCCTAAAATTGAAAAGATTGCCAAGTGATCTTGTCTCTTTCACACTTGTAAAAGTATTTGAAAGGTCGTCTATTCGGTGATAGGTTACCCCTTTTTCAGCCCGTCTAGACTATTTACGAGAAAGGTATACCTCGGTTAATTTTTGGCTGGGAGAGTTCTCTCAGGAATTGTTTTACACTTTTTCGAGATCGAGGGACTAAATTTACAAAAAAGTACACTTTGGAGCCTTCTTTAAGTTTTTCAGGCTCTCTAAATGTGAAAAACTACCGAGTTTTCCTTCCTTGGACTCGTTAAAATTTGACATCGAAGGACCCACTTTAGGACGAACCTCTCCTTTCTCAGGTTCATAAAATATGTGAGATTGGACTCATCTATGAGATGAGCTTTACCGAGCATCTGTTATCCTCTTCCAGCTCGAAAAACAACAAAGAGGTACTCGTCTATCATGTCGGGGGAAAATGGGAAACGAGTCGAGTTTATTTTGTTGGCAGCTTGTCAGTCGTCACCTTTGAACATGGCATGCGTCTGTCCCTTGTCTATTTTGGGTATCTATTTTCGCTGAGTTATGGTCATCATCCTGAGTTGTATCTCTGGCCACGAGCCTACTCGTTCAGTGTCTATCCTCTACTATCAATAATCCTTGCTGCCAAGTCCTGTTACATGTCGTTATATGTTCAAAGCGTTGCATTGTTCAGAGTCATTCATTGTGTCAGACCTCCGCTGTGTCAGTACATGTTCCATTGTTTCATCATCCTATACTATCTTTCGTTCCGATTTCATGTCGATGATGTGGGAATCATTATGGCCCACCTTCGACAAGTCTATTCCCGTCGACGCCAAATCACTATCCGGGAATTGGACTTAGGAATCAACCACTAGTACCTTGGTACCTACATGCCTCAATGGTAGGTTTCCTCATGTTCAACAATAGGTTTACATCATTGACCTCTGATCGAACGATCTCTTGAATGCTTGACATCAACCCATTAATTTGCATTTCGTTGAGATGTACTACAGATACCTTGGGGATCATCGTCATCATTGGTGATTTCCCTCGCATTTGTTAATGGTTCACATCATTGACTGGTAATCAAATGGTTTCTACCATGTTTGACTTCAACACCTTGTAATCACATGGCTAGATTCGTATCATTTACGATTGAGTAGAAGACCCTGGGCGCACCTTTGTATCTTGATTGCGTCCAGGTTGTGATGGAGATGTCCTTTGTATTGTCACACAGATCCACTTTTGTATTGGTCGTGGCTGTGTCATTACTGTCTCATGGATCTACGCTTGTTCATAGTAGCCATGATTTGTCTACAGTCTATATCATCTCAGTACTCATGGATCTGCAATGTATTGGTCGGCAGCCATGCTTTTAGTCAATTGTTTCCGAGCATGGGAATGCCCGCCTCAATGGTATATCTGACATTTGTTTCTGTTTCAGCTCCTTGTTGCTCTCCTCGATTCTATCTCCGCATAGTATTTGTAAAGTCTTTCGGCCATCAGTCCCTTCTGACCTCACACTTTAGGGGGCATCTGTTATACCTCCATATTTCACAGTGTCACATATTCACCATAAAAATAGTTGACGACACTTCCCCTACTGCTTAAAACACCCAGAAGAGAAATATGATGAATGATCCTTGAAGACAAACCTATTTTGTCAAGAATCAACCCACCTGAGACTTCATATACCTACACTACCGTGCCTTGCTCAGCATTGATGGAGCGGTAGTCCCCACTACCGCGCTATGCTTCTTCTTTGCCATGCGGTACTACCGCGCTATGCTCAGTTCAAGGGGCGTGGTACTCCTTTTTTATCCTTTTTTCCATGGCTTGTGGGATCTTGATTTTCGAGAGATTTTTGAGTATTGGTATCCCTGATTCGATCCTAACTCACTTTCTCAGATTAGTGGGCCTGATCCACTAAACACTCCCAAGATCCATCCTTCTCTCTTGTTGGTTAACCCTACTACACACTATAAGAGAGAGGCCTTCCATGAGCAAAGGGGGAGGACTCTTGGAGACATCATACTTATGATATTGAATCTTTGTGGAGATAGCTAGAGGAGAAAGCACTTGGAGCTGAGAGTTGGCTTGGATGTCAAGCAACTATTGTAAGTGAGTTCAAGTTGGTAATAAAACATAACTTGTCTTGTTTCCCAAATCATGTATGTTGATCTTGTTTCAATCATATGATTTGTATCTATTATAGATTTAGATCCTAACTCATATTTCAAGTTGCTAGAGAATCGTATATGCTTGTATCTTGGTTTTATTCTGATAAGTTCATTCACGAGGACTTGGAGATTGAAGTGACCATTAGGACGAGCAATTGAATCGAAGGACAGTTAGATCTCTTCCATTTCTTACAGCAATATAATTTTGAGATATTTGTTTAGATCTAGGAATTCAAGGTAGCATTTGTTATCTTTTTGTCTTAATTTAGAGTCAGTTAAAGTCTACTTTAACCTAAGAGAGTTTCTACCTATCCGCAGGGAGAAATTTCTACAACAATTTGTATGCCTCTCAGCCTATTTGGGAAAGCCTGGAATTCAACTAGTTGAGATGTCCAACCTAGCGCATTTCCTTCTTTTGAATCCAAACACAGCCAACTCTTGCCAAATATTTAGAAACTCTTGTCCAACATTATATTAGGGGGTTAATGTCTTATATCCATGCTCTGTTTTATTTCAAGTTCAAGTGAATTAGTCTAGTATGCATATGTTGGTGTGCCTAGACAACCTTGTGTAGACTTCAATGATAGCAATTGTCGAAGCATAAATGTTTCCAGTACATTGTGCATAGGACTTTGAGGATGGCCTTGATTTGGATATATTTTCTGCTACATACTTACTTTCATATTTTTTAGAACCAAAAGACTTCAAATACCAAGCCCTTGGGGGATCTACTTGTGCCCAAGTATAGTCTTCCTCCAACTATTTTTGTTAACTAGTTTCAGTATATGCTAATTTATGTTTTGAATATTTGAAGTCAAGATAATATCCTTGTAATCAGTTCATAGGATATTACAAAAAAAGTGACATGTGGCATGCTGATGTGGAAACACCTATAGGTACAAATGGACCAATGAGAAATTGACACGCGGCAATTGAGATAGCTGGCATGCTAACCAGGAATATGATGTGGCACATGAATGGGAAATGATGATGTGGCAATGGCCAATGAAGGGATTCCATGTGGACCAATCACATGATTCCATGTGGAACCTCCACTTGGCCTCCTCGATTTGTGTGCAAGTGGTTATGGTCTCCATTGTTCAACGAATTATTGTTATATGGCTTGTTATTTATATGGTTTGCTATTTATTTATATCGTTAATGTATTTAATATATGGTTGGATTATTTATTAATGTGACCATATATATATATATATAAATATATATGGTTATAACCATATATTAAAAAAACCAATCAACCAAACCAACATATATGCCTTATATGGGATTTGAACCTTGGTCTATGTGGTATAATTCCAAAACTTTAACCAACATGGAAATAACTTGGATCATGTTAAGAAATGACAATTAATGTTTTTGTTATGAAGTTAATTTGGTTGTAACCAAAGAGATGCCCTTTGGGGGCTATAAAAGGGGATGCATCCTCACTATTTGCTAATGGAATTTTGAAGTGAAGTTCTTGAAGGGAGTTCAGGGTGAATTCTTCGTGAGAGGCTTGGTACAAATATTGAGGCACGATTTACACAATGATGAATATAACCTTGAATTGCGTGCTACATGGGGTCTGTGGTCTCCAGAACAAAAAGTGGTCAAGTTTATACTCAAGTTTCACGTTTTTTTGAGAGGAATCAATTTTTGACCTTTGTTTATTCTTTGAGATACATAATTGAAGGGGGTATTCAATTCACCTATTGTAAGTAATTTATTATTGTACTTTTTTGGCAATCGAAGATTAATTGAGCGGTCTTGCTGGTTGAAGCAGGCCTGGACATGTATCTTGGAAGTCTGGTGAACTTCGTTACCAAATGTTTTATGTGTTTATGCTTGAATTTTTATTGTCTCATTATCTTCATGGTGAATGTTTCATAAAGTAAATTAAAATCACAAGTTAGAAGAGGCGTCACTAAATGAACTTAGTTAAAGTAATGCATTCACATAACAGTGAGGTGCTGGTCATAATTAAGATCTTGGATAATTGGAAGAGTTTAATGTTTATAATGGTATAATGCATTTTTAATCCTTTTCCAGATCAAGTGGTATTAAGGCAGGTATTCTGACATGTGGATGCTTACAGGAGCTAAGCTAAAGCGTGGTGAAGGAAAAATTGCAAGCTACAATCCTGATATTTGTTCAAGAAGAAACATTCAAAGGGGAAAAATGGATTTAACAAGAAGGATATGACCTTACAAATTTGAATTTGATATACTCGAAGCTTTCAATTTGATGAAAGCAATCCTAGAAGAGATCTATAATGAAAGAGTACAAAGAAAAGGAGAATGCCCTAGTTATGTTAAGGATGAAGCTGTAGAGTCTTTGATAAGAGATGAAGGAGGAGGTCCTTCATATCCTTCCTCGCAATCATCATCAACAAATGGTGGATATGAGCATTCTTCCGAAGATAACTCTTTCAAAACCTCTCATTCTTGTAGAATGCCTTTGTTAAAATTAGATGCAAAATTTGATTTGCCAATTTATGGTGGGGAATTGAATGTAGAAAAACTTTATAATTGGATCAAGCAAATATGGGAATATTGCAGGGTACAACAGATCAAAGAGGATGTGACAAGATACAATTGGCTACTTTGCGCATGAAGGATTCAGCCTTGGTATGGTGGGAGAGATGGACTAAAGAATATTTGGCACAAAACGGTACAATCATCTCTTCTTGGGTTTAATTCATTTCTACAATAAGGCAACAATTTTTTCCCTTAGCCTACACTCAGACAAGAATGATAGAATGGATAGATCTAAATCAATTGAAAGGGGAAAATGTGCAGGATTACACATAAGAGTTTAAAAAGAGAGCACTATCATTGGGAATTACATTATATACTAGAGAGACTCTTCTTAAATATGTTAGTGACTTGCATTCTTATTTGAAACATACCCTCTTTATGTTTAACTTGACTAATCTGGATGAAGTCTCAGTACAAGCTACACATCTTGAAGCTAGTAAGGTAAGTATGGTATAGAGGATGTCTCTGCAGAGCCATGATCGAAGAATGAAGCTACAATAAGGAAAGAGAAGCCTACATGTACTCATTGCAGCAAGAAGGGACATGAAAAGGACGAGTGTTGGAAACTACATCTTGAGTTTCTACTAGAAAAGTTTAGGAACAAGGGGAACCAAAAGACTACTGCGACAATGCAACATGATCTAGGATTAGATTCAGGGGATGAGGCATTGATTACAACTGTGGGTGTCAAAGGTATACCATTTTCTAGTTCTAGTTATTTAATTCAACCTTCTAATTTGGAATATGGTCTTGATGATAAGGAAAAGTATGGACCTCTTCATGTAAATGAACAAGATGCATCAAACGTTCTTCTAGGTTGTGGTCTAGAACTTCAATAGGAATTGGTAAATACATTTGGTAAATTTTTTCAAAGGAAGAACAAGACTATTGATTCATTTCCTTTTGCACTAATGCATGTCGTGCTATTGCTAGCTAGTTGTTTCTGATTTATCAACATGACCATGAATGCAGGAGATTGTAGGGATAAGGGAATGGATATTGATGTCAGCAGTATGATTGCAGTTGTTATTATGTTTGGAAAATTTGTTGTGATGTACCATATGTTCATGATCCATACAACATGGGTGGATTTAGGCCAAGTGGCGAGATGATACAATCACTTAGTCAATATATGAAAACTTTTAGAGGTCCAAAAGCTTCCTAGTGGGGAGGAATGATCTAGGAGGATCTAGGAACACTCAAAAATCAAAATTCTCAGCTACTAGAAATAAAAACACCATTGCGTAGATCTTGGAGAGATATTTCCAATGATGCAAGAATCACCTCAAATGGAAGTTGGATGAGAGAGATATCACGTTCTGATATTTTTCAGAAATAGAGGAAAGAAAATGTAGGGGTGCCACGTGGCAGGCCGTCAGAGCACCATGTGGAAGTGGTGATGTTATCATGATGATGTGGCAGCATGAGAGGCTTCCACATGTCACTCATTTTTGTCCCTTTTCAGGGGTCCAAATGGAATAGTAAAAAAGTGCCATGTGGCATGCCGACCTGGAAGCACCTATAGGTACAAATGGACTAATGAGAACTTGACACGTGGGGATTGAGATAGATGGCATGCTAATTGGGAAGATGATGTGGCACATGTATGGGTAGTGATGATGTGGTAATGGCCAATGAATGGTTTCCATGTGGACCAATCACATGATGCCATGTGGAACCTCCACATGGCCTCCTCAATTTGTATGCATGTGGTTATGGTCTCCATGGTTGAACAAATTGTTGTTATATGGATAATGTATTTAATATATGGTTGGATTATTAATTAATGTGACCACATATATATATATATATATATATATATATATATATTCAAAAACCAACAAGCCGAACCAATGTATATGCCTTATATGGGATTTGAACCCTGGTCTGTGGGGTATAATTCCAAAACTTTAACCAACATGCCGACAACTTGGGTTATGTTAATGAATGACAATTAATGTTTTTGTTATGAAGTTAATTTGGTTGTAACCAAAGAGATTCCCTTTGGGGGCTATAAAAGGGGATGCATCCTCACTATTTGCTCATGGAATTTTGAAGTGAAGTTCTTGAAGAGAGTTTAGGGTGAGCTATTCGTGAGAGGATTGGTATGAATCTTGATGCAGAATTTGTAAAATGTTGAGTATAGCCTTGTTTTGCATGCTACAGGGGGTTTGTGGTCTCCATAACATAAAGTGGTCAAGTTTATACTCAAGTTTCATGGTTTTTCGAGAGGAATCTATTTTTGACCTCTGTTTATTCTTTTGAGCTATAGAATTGAATGGGGCTATTCAATTAACCTATTATAAGTCATTTATTATTGTACTTTTTTGGCAATTGAAGATTAATTAAGCGGTCTTTCTAGTTGAAGCGGACTCAGACACGTAGCCAGGAAAACTGGTGAACTTCGTTACCAAATGTTTTGTGTGTTTATGCTTGCATTTTCATTATCTCATTATATTCATGGTGAATGTTTCATAAATTACATTGAAAGAACAAGTTAGAAGAGGAATCATTAAATGAACCTAGTAAAAGTAATGCATTCACATAACAACGAGGTGCTGGTCAAAATTAAGATCTTCGATAATTGGAAGAGTTTAATGTTTATAATGGTATAATGCATTATTAATCCTCTTCTGTATCAATTGTGAAGAATTCAGATTTAAATTCCACCTGGTGTCCCAAAAATTATTCTCCGAATAAAATAGCAGCTATGACCTCCGACATGTCCAAAATCCTATGCTTCATTGTTCCTTGCACTTTACAGAAGATGTTTTGCATTCTTGATTTTTTATCCCTCTAGCCTTTCAATGAAAAAGGTCTTTCCAATGCATACTAGGCCCTACAGTGTTTTGACCGCCATCAGTTTCTGTCTAAACATATTGAACCATGCATGGAAGTACCTACTATTCCACCTCCACATAACACAACAATATTTTCTAAAAGTTCTAGGAAGGAAATCTCAATTATTTGCACCATTATAGGCCTAGGAAATGAAAACAAAGTAGATGAGGTGATTTTAGGAATTCTACTAATCTTAAACATAGACCCTAGGCATGCCCACCCTAAATTTGACCTGTGTATAAACCTGGAAAAGATTATCCATGAGAAGTTAGAGGAACCACCATTAATAGAGTGGTTTAGGTATCCATCTTTCCTTTTCTATATGTTCTTTTATTAGAACTACGAAAGCTTCAAGCATCTAGACCTGAAAATATCAAATGAGAATGGCATGCAGACTCCAGTTTATGAGTGGACTAATCTGGTTTTGAGAAGCGTAGATAATTCAGACTATGTAAAATTCAAAGATAAAGTAATGAGTGTCACATATAGTTTGATATTTGCTATCTCACCCCCCAGAATGTTCCCAGAGAACCAGAAACACTTATAGTTCACACCAGACATGAAAGTTGGGGACTGGTTCTTGTATAAGGACCGTACAATAATCCAGGTATATGAGTTTGAAGAAGAACCATACAAGCTGCCAATATTCCCCACTCAGAGAATTTTTGCAATGGAATATGTAAGGAAATTTTTTATATCATATCAGATGCATTTTAAGCACTTCAGGAAACATAGCACATTCCTACTACCTAAAGAAATAGGACCTCTTCACGCCAGAGGCCCGAATGCCTTGCATTATGTGTAAGGATATTTGAACTAGTTAATTCTTAGGAAGGTAGAAAAAAAACCTATGACCCCCACCAAGTCATCTCAAACCAAAGGTTGGAAAACAAGAACTCTTCCTAGGCTCAAATCCATTTGGGAAAAGATTGAAATTGATCAGACTTGGGAGGAGGTTCAAGAGGTGTTAATGAGCATAGAAGAGAAAGCTGTTGCATAACAACTAGTACGCCAAAAAAGGGAAGCATAAGCACTCCAAATAGAAATGGATATTGATGATCTTAAGTAGGGCCGACATCATAAGAAGGAAAGAACATAAAATCAGGAAGAAATACAAGCGACAGTGGGAGGATAATAATCTGATGAGGTCCTAAGAGAGATAACAGAGTCAATTGCACCATCATCAGCTAGCACAGGAGGGCCACCTATAAGGTATACACATTATCCTTCCCTGGAATTCACAATACACAAGGATTGCAAGCCTCACCTTTGGAAGGATATGTACTTGTCAAGACAGATTTGCAGGCATGATACAGAAACATTAGAGAAAATGGAATGAGGCTAATTAATGACACCGGGAAATAGATTCCTGCAGATGAGAAGAGACTTATTACATTAGTTGACAACTAGCAGGATACTTTCAGTTTTTCAATAGTCGAACCAAAGGTACCCAAGCCTTCAAATTTGAGTGATTGGAAAGCTGAGGAGCACATAGTGGATTTCAAAGGGTTTGGAAAGATTGATAAGCTTGATTTCCACAAGCAAGCTAGTGATATGATATGCACAGAAGTTGTGAAATCAGTAAAATAAGATAGAAGTCTAATGATAGCTTTATAAAACTTTGAACAATTGTGGAAGGATGAGAAATGGACTACCCAAGCCAAACAAGTAACCAATAATGAATTGGAAGAAAAGGTCATAGCACTGGGAGCTAATTCTTCTGATGGAGCTCAATTCAAATCATTGATTGAGAAGAAGGACAATGAAATAGCTCACTTAAGAAAGAAGCTGAAAATGCCTACCACAAAGCTAGTTCAAACAAAACAATTGAAGCAAGTGCAAGATGAAAGAGAATAGATATATGCTATCATGATGGAGTATCAAAAGTTATCATAGGAGATGAAGGATAAAATTGATGACCTTCACTGGCAGAAAACTTCTCTGTTACAAAATACAAAGCTATCAACTGAAGAAGCTCCTTAAATAGAAGCACCTACATTGCTAGTAGAGAACCAAATAGAGGTAGAAATAGCAACAACAGAGAAGGATCCTGAGCAACTAGCTGCTTCCCCTGAGACAATTGATATTGATTTAATGGAAAAATATAATACAATTCAATAGTCAAATACACAACCAATTCTAGAAGAGGATGATATAGATAAAAAGATCCAAGAGATGGAAGTTGAGATAAATAAGAAAAATGAAATAATATTGGAATTAGAAGGAAAAGTCAACAAGCAATAGGATGATATAGATGACTTGGAGACTAAAATCACTGAAATGAAGAGTTAAGTCACAAATTTGCAATTAGATGTTGAAGGAGAGAATCTGTGGAGGAGAGTTAATTAGACATTGTGGGATAAAATATCTCAATGGTTTATCAAAAAGTGTGATTACTTTGAATTTATAAAAGATGAGTTGGACATGGCCACATCATCCTGAGAAGAAGCTAAATTTTTTGAGAAACAATTAGGAGAAATGCCCAAGCAAGAATGCCAAGTAATTGATTATCTTAATAGCATAAACAAGAAGCAATTGGCTAATCTTGGGATTAATAACATAACTGAAATTATAAATACATCTAGAATAATGATCATGACGAAAACCTATCTATTAAGAATGAAAGATAGCAATAAGAAATTGACATAAGATATTAGTACTTTCAAAGCAGTATTGAACCTTGGATTTCCTTCCCCATGGGATGGTAATGGAGATGTTTATTCCAAAGAAGATTATAAGGAATAGATGACTCATAAAAGAGATGAGATAACTCAAGAAGACATAGAAGGAGGGTTCAATGGAGAACAAGCAATGGACATGCTCAAAGGTGGTTTTTAAATATGGAATGCACTAAAGAATATTGCCAAGAAATGAGGGCCAATTTGATATGAGAAAAGCACAAACACAGAGATATCACTTGAAGCCTTAAAATCAAATAGATTTCCTATTGGGAAATAATGGAAATCAATGGTTTAGTATCATAAGTTATTTTTACCAATCATCAGGACAACCCTCAATACAAATTCCAAGTCAATTTGCAAATCATCCCACTCCTCTTGATTTCATGCCACTTGTAGGGAAGGAAAATATACAAATGATGTATCAGATGATCCAAGCAGGAATACTTCATGTGGGCTAGGAAACAACTCAGTCAACAACTCATCCAGCAGGCCAGCCAAATGTTTATATGAGAGGGTAGACTACATTAGCAAGAGGAAAAAAGAAGACCTCGAATACGAGAAGTTAAAAGTGAAAAAGTTGTTAAGTCAAAGTGGAAATTAGAGTGAAAAGGACAGAGCTAAAAGACAATTACAAAGTTATTAGAGAAAACACAATTCAGTTACATTGTAAAAAGCTATTAAAGCATCATCGAACTCATTTTAAAGGGATGGAAATTTTTGTAGAGGGACTTTAGGGAGTCGTTGAGTCAATTGAATTCTGTGTACTTGTAATTGAATTTGTGAGATTAAGATTACAGAGCATTTGTAGAGAAGTTTTCCTCTGTAAATTGTATTTCTCTATGTTTATCCATATCTTATTAGTCCATGTCGCTATCTCATTGATATAATATCAAGATTTGAGCAGCAGATTTGACCATTTATGTGTTTTAAATGCATGCATTGTTGATTTTGACGATGTTATCAGAGATTTTATGTTTCCATAACCTCTGGTCCATTTCCAGAATATGTATGCAGACTGTTTGTATATTAAATCTTCATTTAATATGTATGCAGACTGTACATGTTATGCTTCCAAGTGAATTCATACATATTTATGAGATGTTATAAATTTTGTCTTAGCTACTGAATTATTTATTAAAGCTCAACGTTATTCTGCCATTTAGTACTAGAGAATTGTCCTACAGGCACCTCTGATGTTCTAAATTTTTATCCATTTGATAAATTCACCATCACTTATATTTAAAGCACTATTATGCTATGTGAAATTTCTATGGAATGATGTTGTTTGTATCCAGCCAGTTCATGTTGTTCCATTCATAGATTTATTCAAGAAAAGTTAAATCCATAGTTTAAATTCTTTAAGATCCATTTCAAAGATCTATAAAATTTGAGCCCTATCAAGCCTTGGCATTGTACTATTTTCAACCTAGTATGCATCGGGGAACTAACAAGATGTAAATCTAAGGTATGCTCTTTGGGATGATATGTGAAGTGTCAAAAGATCCATTGGAACCTCTCCTTTTCAATTGGTGTATGGAAAATAAGTTGTTCTTCCCATCCAATTGGGATTTCCTATGCTAAAATTGATCTAGAATGAAACATAAGAGAAAAATGATATGATTAGGAGTGTTGAATTCAAAGTTATAGCATAGAATTCAAGAAGATATTAGATTACACACAGAAACCATCAAGAAGAAAGGAGTGAGTTGAACATTCAACTGATTATTATTCATCTTGAATTAGTATTTGTACAAAGTGAACTTGGTTACAACGGTTAGATCTGCTCCAACAGATTTCCTTAACACACTTAATACATTGCATTAGTTACATGATGACATAAATGAGGGACTGAAGGGTCCCTCCAACATCTCCCCCACCCCAAAACTCTTCTTTGTCTCGAAGAGAACAAGTATGCAGAAAAAAAAAATGACTTGTGGCTCTTTAGCTTTCGTATTTAATCTGGTAATGGTGAGTTGAAGCCTCACCCTTTAACCATCTAGCTGGACTCATCTTCAACGGATCATAACTGAGGTCTTTTTTCTCTTCTTTTTGTACCATTTCTATGTCTTCAACTGTCGATGTCAGAAGTCATGAACTGCGTTCACATTTCTGCATCAGGGGCTCAATCTATTTAGGTGTTCTTGTGTCATAATCTTCTGTTTAAGCTCTATCATGTGTGGTGTAAGATGTCTTCTTATTGAATGTTGTCTTCGTATTCTTCTTCTATTGTGAGAATGCAGGATGCCTACAAGGTTCATTGGACTGCTTGCTTCATTGTGCATGCTCTGATCAAGGTTGATTGCTGAATGAATTGACTCGACTCGATTGAAAAATTAGGCTAGAGATCGACTTAATTTACAAGATTAGAGGGGATCTCCTACCACAGGGACGCATGTTTCATTCCCTCTTGAATTAAAAAATTTAAAATACAGTCACATTGGCATATTGTCTCAGTGGACTCAAGACTTATCCAAAAACTCAAGTTATATTTACAAACACACATATATTAGGTATTCCAACACAATGATACAATCTTACATTATTGACCTAAATAGAGGTCGACCATACTTTTATTTGGTTTTCAACTAAATTCATCATCAACCATAATGAGAAGTCGCCAAAGTAAAGGAGCGACCTCGTAACAACTTCAATTTAACAATTCAACCATCTTCACATATAATGTCTCCAAAGATGGCCAACAAAAACCCTTTTTAAGTGTGAACCACAAAATCGACCGAAGGATCTTATCGACTTCAAAATCCAATATCCACCATGTATTGAAATTTGAAACACATACTTTTGCTCATGTATTAAGCTCAACATAAAGAACATGACCAAGGGAGTTGCGACCATATTTTAGTATTGATAAAAAAATTGACACGACCAATTGAAATTTCAACTACATTTTATAAACTAAGTACCATCGACCACATGGATTTAAGACTACGTTTTTACACCGACCAGTTTTGAAGTTTCGATCATACTTATCACTCGACCAACTTAAGAATTTATGTTGATCAAAATCATATTGCCAAAAAAATTATAGATTCATCTACACACTCTCTATCACCATATCAATTATGAATATATAATGCCAATAAATAAACTTTTCAATGAACTCATTTAATTTAATACCTCACAGGAGCTTGCAATTTGTAGCTTCAACGAATTGACATAAGTGAAAGGTTAATGAACTTTTTTGAGCAACTGCATACATTAGCCTGAAAATGTAGTTGGGATCGCTGGTCAAAAATCGATCTCACTCTTTCTTTACGTCGTTTACAAACATAAGCTTTCTTAAATGCATGAGTAGACAAGCAGTCTTTAATTTTTTTCTTGCAGGCTTCTTTACACATTTCATGCTTCTTTACTTCCTCAAGAGTTACAAAGTTGTAGCTCTAACTCATACATACCTTACATACAAGCCGTCTTCTTGCAACTTTCTTCATCTCACATTTTCATGTAGGTTCGAACCACCTTAATTTGCTGCTGCTATCACCCAAACCAAATGAAGGAGGCAATGATGCCAATGTTGAATTCAGAGGAATTGCATAGCATTCAAGCAGAGAGTAGATCACACACTGAAACCATCAAGAAGAAAGGAGTGAGTCAAACATTCTAGTGATTATTATTCATCTTGAATTGGTATTTGTACAAAGTGAAGTTGGTTATAGCGGTCAGTGATTATTATTCATCTTGAATTGGTATTTTTACAAAGTGAAGTTGGTTATAGCGGTTACAACTGCTCCAACAGATTTCCTTAACACACTTAAGACTGTTAAATTTTGAGCATTAATTCACAATACTCTAGGATCTTCACTGAGAGAATAACATGTATAGTATATCAATGCATAACAATCACAATAAGCATGACAAGCATCACAAGAATCAAAAGCATGAGAGACAAGAGACACAGAGTTTCCGTGGGGAAAACCCTAAGGTGAAAAACCCCACAACTTCCTTAGAGATAGAGAGAGCAATGGCTCAACCAAAGTACAACCAAAATACAATGAGATAGTCTCCTAGTAGCAGATGATCCTCCTCCTCACTAGTGCGCCACTTTCTGAGTGAGAGAAGTGTGACTTTCCGAGTGATCCAAATAGAGATCTCCCGATCTCTATTTATACTTAACCTGTTTTCCCAGTTACACTATGGGGCCGACTTGTCTATCTAGATACATCCATAATATAATATATATTCCAGGTCTGACCCCACACATGGTGGTCTAATAACCAATCGGCAAGTACACACACTTGCGACACTTGTCAATCCACATGACGACACTTCCTTATAGAGGAATAACACATCTCTAATAAGGGTACAACAAATATATATGAAATACATAGATGCAATACATTCCGAAGTTACATATACATCAACACTCCCCTTAACTAGGAAGGTATTTCTCGACACAGATCTGTTAGACAAGTCTTCTTCTCGGGATCATCGTCATCGATGCATCGTCACCGTCATTGTCACTGCTGCTGCTATCTCAACCAATCTCTGACTCTACTCGTCATAGGAAGTTCTACAGAGCTAGTTCCTTTTCATACTGGATGTAGGCCCACCACCTGGAGGTCTTCGTCATCACTATCCATATTATGGAATCCTCAGGACTTATTACGTGCGTCATACAACCTTGAAAGAGCATCCCAGGTTGTTACGAGCACACGGTTCTACCTATAGGATCTCCCAGGGCCATATTATATGTGACCTCACCACAAAACCTCACAAGAGCATCCCAGGCTGTTACGAGCACACAGCTCTACCTATAGGATCTCCCAGGGACAGATTATATGTGGACACCACAAAACCTCACAAGAGCATCCCAGGCTGTTACGAGCACACAACTCTACCTATAGGATATCCCAGGGACAGATTATATGTGGTCATGGAAAAACCTCGCAAGAGCATTCCAGGACTTATTACAAGCACACAGCTCAACCTATCGGATCTCCCAGGGACATATTATATGCCATAGGACAAAACCTCGAAAGAGCATCTGCCAGATATCCCAGGGCCAAATTATATGTCATAGGCAAAACCTCGAAAGACTATTTGCAGATCTCCCAGGGCCAAATTATATGTCCTCCCAGAGAAAAACCTCAAAAGAGCATTTGCCAGATATCCCAGGGCCAAATTATATGCCATAGGAAAAACCTCGAAAGACTATCTGCAAATCTCCCAGGGCCAAATTATATGCTCATCTACACAACCTGATCCACGGCCATAGAGTATCAACCTGATACTCACCATACATCATCTTGATGTACACATGTTCATCCTAATCATCATCACTGCAACATCCTGCTGCATGTCACCTGGAGCAACATCCTGAAGCTCGTCATCCATGATCATACTGATCATACAATGCATCTACTTGATGCATACCAAGTATTTTCCTGATACATATCATCATACATGATCCACTTGATCATACAGTGTATCCACCTGATACAAATACAAATACATGATACATATCACCATACATGATCCACCAAATCATACAATGTATCCACCTGATACATATACAGATACATGGTCCAAGCATCCAACATGATGCATATACAAAATACATACAAATGATCCTACTGATCATATCCAGCATCCAACATGATGTGTACATACATATAAATGATCCAATTGATCATATCTAGCATCCAACATGATGCATACATACATATAAATGATCCAACTGATCATATCCAGCATCCAACATGATGCGTACATACATATACATATAAATGATCCAACTGATCATATCCAGCATCCAACATGATGCATACATACATATAAAAATGATCCAACTGATCATACAAAGCAGAAACCAGAACATCATCCTGATGCTCATCATCCAGTGCTTACATCCACAACCATGTGAAGGATCCTCCTTCCAACATGCTTGGAATGTCTTCAGCAAATATGTCCATCACTTCTTCCTCGAAGTGTCATCCATCTGAAGAATGCCAAGCCTCTCCCTGAAGTACTCGAACTTCACCCTGGCTAGTGGCTTCGTCAGCACATCTGCAATCTGCTTGTTCGTCGCAATGTACAGGAGCTTCACAACTCCTCTCTGCACCATATCACTGATATAGTGATATTTGATCTCTACTTGTTTCGACCTATCATGAAACACTGGGTTCTCGGACAGCTACACACAACTCTGGTTATCACAAAAGATACCAGTAGCATCCATCGGGAGATCAAATAACTAAGACAGTGGCTTCCATAGCCATATTGCCTCACAACTAGCTGAATAGGCTGCAACATACTCTACCTCAGCTGTACTCAGTGCTACGCAGGACTGCTTCCTGCTAAACCAAGAGATCACACCTGATCCCATACTGAAGCAGCATCCAGATGTGCTCTTCCTATCTGTAGCACTGCCAACCCAATCTGAATCAACATAACCTTGTAGGTTAAAATTTTGATTCGCTTCATACTTGAGCCCATAATCCACTGTACCCTTTAGGTACCTTAGAACATGCTTTACAGCAACCAGGTGAACACTCCTCGGATCCGTCAGGAACTGGCTCAATGTGTTCACAGCAAATCAAATATCTGGTCTCGTGTTCGTCAGGTACATCAAGAACCCAATCATCTGACGATACATAGAGACATCAACCGGCTCAGATGAAGCATCACATAGAAGCTTTAGATTCGATGCCATAGGTGTGGCCATGGCCTTGCAATCCATCATCCCGAATCTCTTCAGGATATCTACTGTGTACTTTCCTTGACCAAGGAAGATCCCACCTGCACTCTGCCACACCTCCATACCTAGGAAATAATGCATCATTCCCAAATCTTTCATATCGAACTCGGTAGCAAGCTTCCTCTTAGTATTTGCAATCAATCTGTCATCTCCTGTTACAAATAAGTCATCCACATACAGGAGTAGAATCACGGGATTCCCTTCCTCAACCTTGTAGTAAAGGTTGGAATCCGCTTTACTCTTGGTAAAGCCCAAACTAGATAGGAAACTGTCCATCCTACCATACCAGGAGCTTGTTTCAAGCCATACAAGGCTTTCTTCAATCTGCACACATATGACTCCCTGTCATGTATTTCAAAACCGAGTGGCTGCTCCACATATACTTCCTCTTCAACTACACCATTCAAGAAAGCAGTCTTGACATCCATCTGGTGTATTTTCCATTTCATTGCTGTAGCCAGGGCAAGTACTGTTCTGATGGAATTATACCTGGCTACAGGTGCAAAAGTTTCTTCATAATCTATTCCCTCTTTCTGAGAGAAGCCACGAGCTACGAATCTTGCGTTGTATTTCTCTACACTACCATCTGCAGCATGCTTGATTTTGTAGATCCATTTGGAATTCACAACAGACTTCTCTTTAGGTCTTGGGACAACATCCCAAACATCATTCTTCATTATTGATTGGTATTCCTCAACTATGGCATCCTTCCATTCTTTCTTTTCTGCCGCTTCTTTATAACTAGAAGGCTCTTTGTTCATAATGTCACAGAGTAAAGCAACATAGCTGGTATGTCATCTGGTTCTTTTCTTTGCTCTGTGTTCTTATTCTGGAATGCCAAATCTTTCTGCATCTTGAATGAGCTCTCTATCCCATGCAGGTTTCCTCTTGTGAGAGTTATCCTCATGGGGTGGATCTACAGGTTCTTGCGGATCTTCAAACTCACGAACAACTTCTGGAACTGCTTTAGTCATGGTAGTTTCTTGAAATCTAGTTTCCTTAGGTTCTTCATAAACTTCGATAGGTTCCTTCCTTGAGTTGATGAATGCTGAGTTTTCATCAAATGTTACATCCCTGCTGACATCAATCTTCGTGAACCCTGGAAAGTATATTCTGTAAGCCTTCAAGCTTTCACTGTAACCCACAAAGATGCCCTTCTTTCCTGAAGGATCTAGTTTAGTCCTCTTTTCCTTTGGGACATGAGTGTATATTGGACAACCAAATATTCTGAGATCGCTGACTTTAGGTTTCTTACTAGAAAAGACCTCTTCTGGTGTCTTGTTGTCCAATATCTTGTGGGGTGTTTTGTTCTGCACATATACAGTTGTTCTAGCTTCTTCTGCCCATAGATGCATAGGTAGATCCTGGTCATGCAACATTGCCCTTGCTGCTTCCATGATAGTTTTGTTCTTCCTTTCTGCAATTCCATTCTGTTGAGGATTATAAGGAGCAGTCAACTCCCTCTTAATCCCTGAATCACTACAAAGCTTCTTGAAGTCACCTGAGGTGAATTCTCCACCATTGTCAGATCTGAATGTTTTGATCTTCTTGTCAGTTTGATTCTCCATCAAGGTTTTGAATTCCTTGAACTTATCAAACACCTCATCTTTTTTTTTCAAGAAATATACCCAAGTCTTCCTAGAGAAGTCATCAATAAATGAGACATAGTAAATATACCCACTTAGAGAACTGGATGACATAGGACCACATACATATGAGTGGATGATTTCTAGCATATCTTTTGCCTTGCTTTCACTGCTTGGGAAAGCCTTCTTAATATTCTTACCTTTTGCACATCCTTTGCAAACACCGTCATGTTTGGTCTTGATTTCAGGAAGACCCTCTACAGCCTTGCTTACAATTGGAAGTGCCATATAGTGCATATGAGCAATTCTTCTATGCCAAAGTTCACTTGGCTTCATGGATTCATGCACCATGGCATGTTCAGGTTGTCCCTTCAATTTATACAAACCTCCCTCTTGCTCTCCAATCACTACTGCCTCATCTATGGTCTTTCCCTTTGGCCACATTAGGACTTGGACATCCACAAATGCAACCCTCATACCTTTTACATCCAAAGCAGAGATGGAGAGTAAGTTCTTCTTGAGCCCAGGTACATAAAGGACTTCTTTCATCTTCAAAGATTTTCCAGAATCTAGGTTGTAGGAGGCTTCACCACTTCCTTTGATTGGGTATTGATAATCATCCCCAAGTTTCACCTTATGGGGTGATTCATGTTCAGATAGATTCACAAAAGATTCCTTAAACCCAGTCATGTGTTTGGAATCCCCACTATCAATCAACCAATCATTACAACCATGGGAGATAGTACTTGTGAGAGCAGAGATTAGAAAATACTCTTCTTCACTTGATGAGTCATCGTCACTATCATCACTTTTGTTAGGAACCCATGTCTTTACTTTGTTAGTATGTTGTTATTGGACGCATATGCTTTGTAAGTCGTCCCGTAGTATTTGTTGATCAATAGTTTGTGTTATTGTTGTTGGCGCATATGCTTTGTAAGTCGCCTGTAGTATTGTTGATCCATAGTTTGTAGTGGCCCATGGTTTTGACCCATAGTATTGGCGCCTAGACTTGGTATATAAGTGTGTGTTGAGACCTATGAAGGCACCGTGAAGTTATTTGTATTGAGCTTGCTCATAGGAGGTTTCCCCCTCGAAGTGGCCTATGATCAATATAAAAGTGATTCTGAGTTCTGTCATCTCTGCTATTTCGCATATTCGTATTAATTAATTGTTGCAGGTGCATCACATCTGGTATCAGAGCACTTTCTTGGGCTCGCTGGGTGAAATTTCTGCCAATTTTTTTTTCACATCTGTTGCAGGTTCGGATTTGGGAATAATCCCTATCCGCTTAACTGTGGGAAGTACTTGGGAATAAGCCCTAAAACTCATTGTGAGGAGTACCACAGGAACCCCGAAGTAGATGTCCCATTGAGAGGACCTGCCAGTGAAAAGGGCAACGACCCCTACCTGATTGACTAGTTCCCACCCGCGAGGTAAACCAAGAGCTGTCGTTTGTGGCAAAGCGGTTATCAGTTTTACCTGAGTCGTGGAGTAAGGGGTACTTCCCCAATACGCAAGCCGTCAGACAACATTGGTGGCTGAGTGAAACCCCTGAACTATTAGAAAGCCACACATACCTGGGGTCCATATCTACTTTCAGCTGAACTTTTGTCGATCACTACTGCGTTGTTTCAGATCCATTTTGCAAGCCGTTCCAGATCCAACCATTTTCAATCCATTCGGCGCTGTTCCAGATCCCTTCCGAGCCATAGCCACTCTAGTCTGGAAAAAAAAAAAATCAGTTTTTTGTCCATATCTCCCTTGTTTTCACTCTATTTCCCTTGAAATTTTCAGGGAACCCCTATCATCCCATTCTGCATATTTCATTCCTGAGGACCCTATCCCCAATTCCCCTTCCCACAGCCCAAAATCCCACATCTGTCTATTTTTAGGGTTTTCCATAACTTCCTCAGATTTCACCCAATCACCTTCAAATTTTACCACAGAGTTCCTTTCTGAATTCTGCTTCTTTGTCCCCCTCTGCCAAATTTTCCCATTCTTTCATCCTGCTTCTGAAATCCTCATTTTTGACTTCCCTATCTAGTCGACAGTGTCCAACACCTAGTCAAACCCCAATTACCCTTCAGATTTTTTCCCAAGTCCAGATTTTCACTTACTAAAGCAGTTTTTGTTTTTGTTTTCCTACCCAGTAAAAAAAAAAAACTCCTGGTTATGGTTGTCACCCGTGTAGGAGCAAAAACCATGGAAGAAGCACTTGCAGCCATCCAAGCCAAACTCCAGGATCTGGATGAAAAATTTCTCGGCCTCCATCTTGAACATTCAGCTATGAACAACAAACGACAGTCCGAGTCTTCATCAGACAATGGGTTCTCTTCTTCCAGCAATTTCCATGGTCTGAAGCTTGATTTTCCTTGCTTCAATGGTACTGATCCAACTGGATGGATCTATCGTGCAGAACAGTATTTTAGTCTGCATAATACTTTTGATGTCAACAAAGTTCCGCTGGCATCATTTCACTTGGAACAGGAAGCTCTTCAATGGTACCGTTGGTACATCAAGGCTCATCCAGATCCCAAATGGTCAGACTTTTGCCAGCTCCTTTTGCAACAATTTGGTCCTAGTGCTTTTGATGACTTCACCGGAGCCCTCACTAAACTTCGCCAAATTGGCACTGTGAGAGAGTATCAAACCGAATTTGAGAACCTAGCCAACCACACCGAAGGATTGTCTGATGACTTTTACCGGAGTTGTTTTATCAGTGATCTAAAGGATGCCATCCGCTCTGAGGTCAAAATGTTCTGTCCCACCACAATGATGGAAGCCCTAGGGTTGGCTAAGTTGACAGAAGACAAGATTGCAGCCCAACAACGCTCCAAGCCCACTTTTGTTCCCTTCCGAAATATGGGTTCTCAGCGACCACCTATACCGCAGGCTCCTCGACCTACTCCTATCAATCGTTTGTCTGAAACAGAGATGCAACCACACAGAGAAAAGGGGCTTTGCTATAATTGTGATGAGAAATTCACTTGGGGACATAGATGTGTTCAGCAAAAGCTATACCTCTTGGATGTGGAGTCTCCGCCTGCCTCTGAAATTGGTGACGAAGATCCAGAAACACTGGATGCTCTGGTCGACATTCAGGAACCGCCTATTGACCCTCCGTCTCAGGATGACCAACCAAAGATATCTCTCCATGCTTTAGCTGGAATCACCACCCCCCAAAAAATGCGGGTCAGGGGTTACTTCAAGAAGCTTCCTCTTACAATACTCATTGATTCTGGTAGCACTCATAATTTCATTGACCCTCGGATCGCCAAACAAGCTGATTGTTTTATCCATCCTTGCTCCAACTTTGAAGTCATGGTTGCCAATGGGGGCACCTTACCTTGCAAAGGGAAGTGTCGAAATGTGCCTATCTCTATGGGAGATTATACCTTGCGCTCTGACATGTTTGCCTTGCCCTTAGGCGGATGTGATGTGGTTTTGGGCGCTCAATGGCTACGCACACTTGGCCCTATCTTATGGGATTTTGCTGAACTTTGGATGCAGTTTTCCCTCAATGGACAAAAACACACATTGACAGGATTACAACCAGGTTCTCTTAGGATCATCAGTTCACATCGCATGGAAAAACTCCTCAAGAAGAACTCACATGGTGTCATCGCTCAGATCCATTCCATTCAGATGCAACCATCAGCGGTCTCCACTACTCCTTTGGATCTACAACAAATTCTGGATCGATATACAGGTG
Source organism: Larix kaempferi (assembly GCA_027924585.1). Taxonomy (NCBI): domain Eukaryota; kingdom Viridiplantae; phylum Streptophyta; class Pinopsida; order Pinales; family Pinaceae; genus Larix; species Larix kaempferi. Next base: position 16,071,579 of record BSBM01000127.1, read on the forward strand.
TCTTTGCTGAACCAGTGGGATTGCCACTTTCCAGGCCAGAAGACCATCATATTCAGCTCCTTCCTGGCAGCGTTCCTCCCAACATCAGGCCCTATTGCTACCCATTTCACCAAAAAACGGAGATTGAAATGCTCGTTCGGGACTTATTGAAGCAAGGTATTATTCGCCCAAGCACTAGTTCCTTTTCTTTTGCAGTTATTCTTGTCCGCAAAAAAGATGGGTCATGGCGCCTCTACATTGACTTCCGAGCACTTAATCACCTCACCATCAAGGATAAGTTTCCAATTCCGGTTGTTGATGAGCTTCTTGATGAGCTTCATGGGGCTCACTTTTTCTCCAAGTTGGATCTTCGTTCTGGGTATCATCAAATTTGGGTTCATGAGGATGATATCCCTAAAACATCTTTCTGCACACATGATGGCCATTATGAGTTTTTGGTCATGCCCTTTGGCCTCACTAATGCTCCTTCCACATTCCAAGCCTTAATGAATAAAATATTTCGACCCTACTTACGGAAATTCATTCTGGTATTCTTTGATGATATCCTCATCTACAGTAAAACATGGGATGAACATCTCCAGCATCTGGATCTTGTCATGCAACTTTTCTTTGACCATCATCTCCATGCCAAGCAGTCTAAATGTGTTTTTGGACAATAGGAAGTTGAGTATCTCGGGCACATTATCTCAGCACAAGGGGTTCACATGGATCCTGCCAAAATCGATGCCATGAACAATTGGTTGCATCCTCAGACACTCAAGAGCCTTCGTGGTTTTTTGGAGTTGACTGGCTACTACCACAAGTTTGTCAAGGAATATGGGAAGATTGCAGCTCCATTAACTGCTCTATTGAAAAAGGATGCTTTTACATGGACACCTGCTGCTCAGTGTGCATTTGAAAAACTTAAACAAGCTATGTGTACTACACCTGTTCTAGCCATGCCCGATTTTTCTAAGACCTTCACTATTGAGAGTGATGCTTGCGGCAATGGACTTGGTGTTGTTCTCCTTTAAGATGAACACCCCATTGCGTTCACCAGCAAATCCATTTCAGGTAAGAATTTAGCTGCCTCTACCTATGAGAAGGAAATGATGGCTATTTTGCATGCAGTACAAAAGTGGCGCCCATACCTATTAGGGAATCATTTCTGCATCAAGACTGATCACCAGAGTCTGAAATATTTCTTGGACCAGCGTGTCTCCTCCTTGGCAAAACAGAAATGGGTTAGAAAACTCATGGGTTATGACTATGAGATCACTTACAAGAAGGGTAAAGACAATATTGTGGCAGATGCTCTTGCTCGCACATTTGATGCCCAAGGTTCTCTTTCAGCTATTTCTATGCCTGTTCCAAATTGGTTGCAATCTGTTCAACAGGGTTATGTCAATGACTCTTCCTTATCTCAAATCATCCAATGCTTGACCAACAACCCTTATGCTGTACCACATTACTCTTGGGATGGTGCTTCTTTGCGATACAAGGGTTGTCTAGTGCTTCCCTAGAGCACAGATCTTCAACAGGATGTCTTCTATGAACTCCATGCTTCTCCATCGGCAGGGCACTCCGGGTTCCTAAAAACGTATGAACGAGCACGACGTAACTTCTTTTGGCAAGGCATGAAAAGGACAATTCAACAGATGGTGGCTGAATGTGATACCTGCCAGTGCAATAAGGGTGAAACAACACTCCTTCCAGGATTGCTTGAACCCTTTCCCATACCTACACGGATTTGGACAGATATTTCTATGGATTTCATTGAAGGGATCCCTAAATCTGGCAGGAAGACAATGATTCTCATTGTGGTTGATCGCCTCTCCAAATATAGCCATTTTTGTGCTCTCATCCATCCCTATACAGCCTCCTCCGTCGCTCAAATTTTCCTGGACCAGATCTTTAGTCTTCATGGCATCCCTTCTTCCATTGTCTTGGATCATGATGCGACTTTCACCAGTCATTTTTGGACAGAACTATTTCGCCACACTGGCACCAAACTGAAGATGAGTTCAGGGTATCACCCACAAACAGATGGTCAGACTGAAATTATCAATAAATGCTTGGAAACTTATCTTCGTTGCTTCACCTTGGAACAACAACATCAGTGGGAAAAGTGTCTCCCTCTCTCTGAATGGTGGTACAATACCTCTTACCACACTGCCTCTAAAATGACCCCATATGAAGTAGTCTATGGTCAGGCACCTCCATCTCTTCTTCCGTACACCCCCACCAGTTCACCAGTTCAGGAAGTTGACACGGTCCTTCGAAACCGCGATCAGATTCTTCGCATTTTGCGGGACAATCTTCACATGGCAAGAAATCGCATGAAGCAACAAGCTGATCAGCATCGTTCTGAGTGCACTTTTCAAGTCGGCGATATGGTTTTTCTTCGTCTCCAGCCGTACAAACAATCCTCCTTGAAACTCAAAGGGCGTCATAAGCTCGCTCCAAAGTTCTATGGGCCATATCAGATTCTTCAGAAGATTGGGTCCGTTGCTTATAAATTGGAACTTCCTCCTTCTTCCCGCATTCATCCAGTCTTTCATGTCTCTTGTCTGAAGAAAGTTCTTGGCACCAACATCAGTGGACAAACAATTTTACCCAAACTGGATAATGAAGGATTGATCCTTTTGGAACTAGAGGCCATCCTCAATCGGCGCACGTGTTAGCTTCGCTCTCGCTCTATCACAGAGGTATTAATTCAGTGGCACGGCATGCAACCGGAGGATGCTACATGGGAACCACTCCTTCAGATTCAACAACAATTTCCACATCTAAATCTTTGAGGACAAAGCTTTTTTTAAGGGGGAGGGGATGTTAGGAACCCATGTCTTTACTTTGTTAGTATGTTGTTATTGGACGCATATGCTTTGTAAGTCGTCCCGTAGTATTTGTTGATCAATAGTTTGTGTTATTGTTGTTGGCGCATATGCTTTGTAAGTCGCCCGTAGTATTGTTGATCCATAGTTTGTAGCGGCCCATGGTTTTGACCCATAGTATTGGTGCCTAGACTTAGTATATAAGTGTGTGTTGAGACCTATGAAGGCACCGTGAAGTTATTTGTATTGAGCTTGCTCATAGGAGGTTTCCCCCTCAAAGTGGCTTGTGATCAATATAAAAGTGATTCTGAGTTCTGTCATCTCTACTATTTCGCATATTCGTATTAATTAATTGTTGCAGGTGCATCACAACTTTCTGCCCTAGCCTTCTTCTTTGGAGGTTCATCATCCTTGGAAGCATGAGCATAGAAATTTCTTTTGCTTCCCTTCTTCTTCTTGCTGGAGTTGTTGTTATTATCCCTTTTGTTCTTGGGACAATCTGAAGCAAAGTGACCCTTCTCATTGCATGTGAAGCATCTTAGATCCTTCTTATTCTTTTGATAGGATCTCTTGTAGCGAGAGTTCTCCTTCTTGGGCTTGCTTCTTTTGGTGTGAGCTGCAAGAGCTTGATCTTCAATCCCCATCTTTTCTTCTCGTGCCACAAGCCTTGCTTCTTCTTGTGAGCATTCTTCCCATAGTCTGTTGCAGGATACCAACTTCTTTCTTGCACAGATTCCTTGAATAAAGGAGTCCCATGACCTAGGTAGGCCATTCAGAGTGGTCATGACAACTTCACCATTCTCCACTATTTCATCTACTACTTCCAGTTGTTCCTTAATCTGGGAGACCCTAGAAAAATAAGATTGAATGGTTTCTCCATTATGAAACTTTACTCCTTTCAATTGGTTCCGCAGGGTCATCTTCCAATTTATGTTATTCCCTTCAAATAGCTTGGTTAAAGAGTCAAACATCTCCTTGGGTGTCTTTAGAGAAGACACATGGGGTATGAGATGGTCTTTAATAGAATCAGCAATGATTCTCTTTGCCTTGACCAAGTTTTTCTTATGCAATACCTTGGCCTCTTCATCCTCTGGGATAGGGATGTCTTCTTTTATATATGAATCTAACTCCTTCTCTTCCAGGATTAACCCAATCCTATACTTCCAAGCTCGGAAGTTATCAACCCCTTCAAGCTTATCCTCAAGCTTGGTGTGGTGAGACATCTTAAAGAGTACTTCAAATGGAAATAGAAAAGATTTAGGTCTTAACACTTGAAATGCTAAAAACTGGATCTGGTCCTGGATTAGGGTTTGTCGAAAAAACCCTAAAAATTCAAAATGTGAATTTCAACTTTCTGAAAGGATAGAAAGATGTGCCTTGATGAGCTGATCATCCCGGTGCATTCAGAATTTGAGATCAACAAAGTTTTACCCTTCAGATTTGCCTTTTTGTCCTCCCGGGTTCACTAGGGAGAGCCCTGAATTAGGGTTTGAGTTTCCCGGAGATCTACACAACCACAAATCTCGATCCAAAGCTCTAAACTTCGATTTTTGCAAGGCGCTTCCAGCTATGTCTTCAGATTCCATAAATTCCTATTTTTGTGGAAACCCTAATTTTTAGGGCCAAATCTGAAAATGCTCAGAATTGAATTTTGATTGGACAGATAGATTCTCCTTGATGAGTAGAGTCAATCTAATATGCAGCTTTTCCAAAATATGTGGAGAGAAACCCAATAAACAAGAAACTCAAGTTTTCCTCACTGCAAAATGTCTTCTTCTCAGGTTAGCTCTGATACCATGTTAAATTTTGAGCATTAATTCATAATACTCTTGGATCTTTACTGAGAGAATAACATATACAGTATATCAATGCATAACAATCACAATAAGCATGACAAGCATCACAAGAATCAAAAGCATGAGAGACAAGAGACACAGAGTTTCCGTGGGGAAAACCCTAAGGTGAAAAACCCCACAAGTTCCTCAGAGATAGAGAGAGCAATGGCTCAACCAAAGTACAACCAAAATACAATGAGATAGTCTCCTAGTAGCAGATGATCCTCCTCCTCACTAGTGCGCCACTTTCTGAGTGAGAGAAGGGTGACTTTCCGAGTGATCCAAATAGAGATCTCCCGATCTCTATTTATACTTAACTTGTTTGCCCAGTTACACTATGGGGCCGACTTGTCTATCTAGATACATACATAATATAATATATATTCCAGGGCCGACCCCACACATGGTGGTCTAATAACCCATCGGCAAGTACACACACTTGCGACACTTGTCAATCCACATGACGACACTTCCTTATAGAGGAATAAGACATCTCTAATAAGGGTACAATAAATATATATGAAATACATAGATGAAATACATTCCGAAGTTACATATACATCAACAAAGACAAGGAGAATGTATAAATTGATTGAATTGCAACAAGATAGGGAGCAAGTCACTTTGAAATTGCTAGATAATTAGAGGAAAATGAAAAATACTTTTGATAAGAAGGCCATAGCAAGATATTTTCAGCCAAGGGATCTAGTCCTTAAGTGGGATGCAAGAAGAGAACATAGGGGCAAGCATGGAAAGTTTGATAACCTTTGGATGGGCCCTTATCTTATATTAGTTGTACAGAAAAAAAATACTTTCATTCTTGCATAATTGAATGGTGAGATGTTGGAGCCTGTTGTTAATGGGAGACTTCTTAAACATTTCTTCATATACTGGAATTCCATAAAAGTATCCTAAAAGCATTGTACACAGTAGAATAGCTGAAAATGAAAATGTCTCATGAGATATGACGCCATATCCCAACAGAAGGCACTAGTCTACTGTTCTCAGTAGTCTGCAAAGCAAACAACTGTCCCTGTTGGAGATAATTTATTACTAATATTTTTGTAGAGTTTTTGGCCTTCCAAAATTGACAAATAGTTGAAGGTTCAAACTTTAGCATATGAGGGGATAACGCCAAAGAATACATGAGGGTTTAGCATCTATGATGAAAACAGAGGATAGAGTATGGAACCACAGGCCATGATTTGAGCACTAAAATAAAATTAGTGGAACATCGTTGATATGAAAACGTATCAATGGTTAGATGTGATAGCACGTTTGAAAGGTATCAGCAAGATAAAGTGAAGCATCGAGCTAATAAGAAAGGTATCTTCCATATCAACGTCTCACATTAATAGCTCACTGAAAATACATGCATGCGTCATTTTTCTTTGACAAGGAGTTGTACTTGATACCACCAAGGACATGTGGTGGGTCTTAAGTGACAACTCCTCGCAAGAGACTTTTGCAATACTGCCGAGATCGTGCGGAGTTACTACTACTAGAAACCACTATGGTTTCTTCTATAAACTACCAACAAACAAAGGGGCCATCCTAAAAAAGGGTGATGCTATGACATACATGTCAGTCACCACCCTGGAGACACATGTTAGGTGGGACCCGATGACTTCCAATGACATCATCCAAAAAGTGCGAAATGAAAAGTTGCTAGATGTTCCAAATTTCAATTGGGATCCATTAAAAGGGAAATTTACGTTTGTAAAATATTATCCGGTTTATCTAAAAAGGGAAGCAACGTTCGAGCCTCTATGCCTGTCAAACGAAGCCTAGCAACCATAAGCCTCCGAATGCCATCAAATTTTCACCCAGGTATTTACCACATAAATTTTTTACCAAATTACTTGTTTTATCGTCTATCAAATAGTAATTAAGCCTAATTTACCCTGAAAATCCCTATACAACAATTTATCCTATTAGTTGAGATTTTTATCCCACCAATCAGAATTCCAAACCCAAGCTACCTAAATCTATCTTTGCCGGTGATGAACACATTTATGACAAGCAGGACGACATCTTTGATACCATAATAACCATTTCATACTTACACCTTACTATCCAAAAAGCCAAAGCAATGCCAATTGCAGATCAATACCCTTATCATTTATGGGACTCCAACCTTGCTAGAACTGTTTGATCCCACTTAGTATATTTCCCAGAGTTCATATCCTGGTGCTCAACACACTATTTGTTAAGTTTAAACCAAATAGACAAACAAGATCTCTGAAAGAAACACAATCACAAGATAGACACACAATATACCCTGGGAAACCCTCATGGGGTAGAAAACCCAGCAAAGCTTTCCTCAATAAGATGATCAACCAAAATACAAGATGTGCTCCTTCTCCTTGACTCCTTAGCAGATCTCCCAGACTAGTGCGCACTCTTCCACAAGTGAGTGAGTGATCTAATGAGGAGTTCACCTCCTCTATTTATACTTGACTCCCAACTGACTAAAAGACCTAATGGGGCCGACCTCACCTGAAGAAGTCTAATAACCCCTAAAATATAACTGCAGGGCCGACCCACACATGGTGGGTCTAATAACCCTAGTTAATACAAACCCCTGGAGGAATAAACATTTCCAGATACATGATAGGGTTACCTCGGAGGAATGAAACATCTCCGGAATAATAAAGTACAAATATAATATTCTTTGAAGTTACAATATTCAACACTCCCCCTTAACGAGAAGGATATTATAACAACATCTGCAAGAGAAAGGAGTCATCATACATGATACATCTACAAATCATCGGAAGCTTTCTTCAATTCATCTTCATCAGTAACTCAACCAGTTACTGGAACATCAATGTCAATAGTGTCGATATCACTACGATCATCGGCATCGTCATCAGCATCGTCATCACACGATCATCAGCATCGTCATCACACGATCATCAGCATCGTCATCAGCATTGTCATCAGCATCGTCATCACACGATCATCAACATCGTCATCACACGATCATCAGCATCGTCATCACACGATCATCAGCATCATCATCACACGATCATCAGCATCGTCATCACACAATCATCAGCATCGTCATCACACGATCATCAGCATCGTCATCATACGATCATCAACATCGTCATCAGCATCGTCATCAGCATTGTCGTCAGCATCGTCATCACACGATCATCAGCATCGTCATCACACGATCATCAGCATCGTCATCACACGATCGTCAACGTCGTCATCACACGATCATCAGCATCGTCATCACACGATCATATTCCTAGGATGATCAATCCTGCTCTTTTTAGGACATAGGTCCATGGATGATACAATCCAATCTTTAGTTCTCGGAGACATCAGTCTACGGATCAATTCTGGGACCTCAGTCCGGGGACGATGCAATCCCCTGCCTGTTCATTCAGGACTTCATTTTTCGAAGACCCAGTGTACGGTTCTATTCTGGGACCTCAGTCCGGGGACGATACAATCCCCTACCTGTTCATTCAGGACTTCATTATCGGAGACCCAGTCTACGGTTCTATTCTGAGACCTCAGTTCGGGGACGATACAATCCCCTACCTGTTCATTCAGGACTTCATTCGGAGACCCAGTCTACGGTTCTATTCTGGGACCTCAGTCCGGGGACGATACAATCCCCTACCTGTTCATTCAGGACTTCATTATCGGAGACCCAGTCTACGGTTCTATTCTGGGACCTCAGTCCGGGGATGATACAATCCCCTACCTGTTCATTCAGGACTTCATTATCGAAGACCCAGTCTACGGTTCTATTCTGGGACTTCAATCCGGGGACGATACAATCCCCTACCTATTCATTCAGGACTTCATTATCGGAGACCCAGTCTACGGTTCTATTCTGGGACCTCAGTCCGGGGACGATACAATCCCCTACCTGTTCATTCAGGACTTCATTATCGGAGACCCAGTCTACGGTTCTATTCTGGGACCTCAGTCCGGGGACGATACAATCCCCTACCTGTTCATTCAGGACTTCATTATCGGAGACCCAGTCTACGGTTCTATTCTGGGACCTCAGTCCGGGGACGATACAATCCCCTACCTGTTCATTCAGGAATTCATTATCGGAGACCTCACGTCTACGGCTCTCTTTAGGACTGAAAGTCCAGGGATGATCCAATCCCCTCAACTGTCCACTAAGGACTTCATTCTCGGAGACCTCATGTATACGGCTTTCTTTAGGACTGAAAGTCCAGGGATGATCCAATCCCCTCAACTGTCCACTAAGGACTTCATTCTCGGATACCTCATGTCTACGGCTCTCTTTAGGACTGAAAGTCCAGGGATGATCCAATCCCCTCAACTGTCCACTAAGGACTTCATTCTCGGAGACCTCACGTCTACGGCTCTCTTTAGGACTGAAAGTCCAGGGATGATCCAATCCCCTCAACTGTCCACTAAGGACTTCATTCTCGGAGACCTCACGTCTACGGCTCTCTTTAGGACTGAAAGTCCAGGGATGATCCAATCCCCTCAACTGTCCACTAAGGACTTCATTCTCGGAGACCTCACGTCTACGGCTCTCTTTAGGACTGAAAGTCCAGGGATGATCCAATCCCCTCAACTGTCCACTAAGGACTTCATTCTCGGAGACCTCACGTCTACGGCTCTCTTTAGGACTGAAAGTACAGGGATGATCCAATCCCCTCAATCTGTATTCTCATCAATACAAGTACAAGTATCGTCATCCATACAAGTACATTAATCAATATCTAGCATTAACAGCATGTATACATCATACATCAAAAGCATGTATTCTTACTAATACATCTATCATCAAAATTATGTATACATCTAACATCAAAAGCATGTATACATCTAGCATGTATTCTCACTAATACATCTATCATCAAAATCATGTATACATCTAACATCAAAAGCATGTATGCATCTAGCATGTATTCTCACTAATACATCTATCATCAAGATCATGTATACATCTAACATCAAAAGCATGTATACATCTAGCATGTATTCTCACTAATACATCTATCATCAAAATCATGTATACGTCTAACATCAAAAGCATGTATACATCTAGCATGTATTCTCACTAATACATCTATCATCAAAATCATGTATAAGTAAAACTAAATAGAAATAAAATAGTCCTAAATCTAACTATTTCTAAGTGACTAGGTGAAGTCTCATTATTGATGAGACTTGCTTGCCATCAGGAATCATGCTACTCCCCCTTTCTAGGAGAGTCCTTTCGAACTACACCAAGCTTGTCTCGAAAGTATTCAAATTTCACACGAGACAGTGGTTTGGTCAGGATATCAGCAATTTGATCTTCAGTGCTCACGTACTCAAGCTTGATAGCTCCTTTCTGCACCATATCTCGAATATAGAAGTATCGGATCTCTATGTGTTTTGACTTATCATGGAACACAGGATTTTCCGTCATCTTGATGCAGCTTTGATTATCACACATAATCATAGTGGGATCCATTTCTAAGTCAAACACTCCAGATAGCAGTTTTCGAAGCCATACTGCTTCACAGCTGGCAGAGCAAGCAGCTATGTATTCTGCCTCAGCAGAGCTGAGAGCCACACTAGATTGTTTCTTGCTGAACCAAGAGATCATGGCAGATCCAAGGCTATAACATCCACCTGAAGTACTTTTTCTGTCTGAGACACTGCCTTCCCAATCAGAATCTGAGTATCCATGCAATTTGAGTTCATGACTTCCATCATAGAGTAGACCAAAATCTAATGTACCTTTTAAGTACCTCATTACATGCTTTGCAGCTATTAGATGAACCTTTCTAGGTTCTACTAGATACTGACTTAGGGTATTTATAGCAAAGCATATATCTGGCCTAGTATTTGTTAAGTACATTAGTGACCCAATGATCTGTCTGTATAGAGTTAGGTCCACTAATTCTGATGAGTCATTAACCAAAATCTTTAAGTTGGAGTCCATGGGAGTGGCCATGGGTTTACACTCCAACATGTCAAATCTTTTCAGAATTTCCACAGTATACTTACCTTGATTTAGAAAGATTCCTCTTGGTTCTTGCCACACTTCTAAGCCTAAGAAGTAGTGCATTAATCCGAGATCTTTCATCTCGAATTCTGAAGAAAGCTTCTTCTTGCTTTCAATAATTTGTTTCTCATTTCCAGTTAGAAATAGATCATCTACATATAATAAAAGAATAACTGGTTCATCATCCATCACTTTGAGATAAAGGTTTGGGTCAGCTTTACTTTTGGTGAAGCCCATGCTAGTTAATAAGTTGTCAATCCTTCCGTACCAAGCCCTGGGAGCTTGTTTCAACCCATATAATGCCTTTTTCAGTTTGCATACATGAGTCCTTCCGTCATTTATCTCAAAACCTTGTGGTTGCTCTATGTATACTTCTTCTTCAATTACTCCATTCAGAAAAGCTGTCTTAACATCCATTTGGTGTAATTTCCATTTCATCATGGATGCAAGAGCCATGATAGTTCTAATTGAAGTGTACCTAGCAACTGGTGCAAATGTTTCTTCATAGTCAATTCCCTCCTTCTGAGAGAAACCTCTGGCTACAAATCTTGCTTTGTATTTTTCAATACTTCCATCCGCAGCATGTTTTATTTTAAAGATCCATTTGGAAGAAACCACACTTTTATCTTTTGGTTTGGGAACTATCTCCCAAACATCATTTTTCATTATTGACTGATATTCTTCAGTCATTGCTTCTACCCATTCTTTCTTTTGAGCTGCCTCTTCATAGCTAGTAGGTAGTTGATCCACAAGATCACACATCAGGGCCATATAGTTGGACACTAGCTTTGGTTTCTTCCTTTCTCTAGTGGAGCCTTCAGGAGCACCATATCTTTCTGCTCCTTGAATAATATCTCTAGCCCATGCTGGTCTTCTTTTCCTAGATAATTCTGCAACAGGAGGTTCTTGTGGTTCCAGCATGTCATGATCCTCTGGTATGTCCTCTTCAGGGATGTGAACAGTCTCTGAGATTCTGGGAGATGTATCTTCTTCATAAACTTCTTCAAGTTGACACTTTCTATATTTCTTGAGAGCTGCTTCCTCATCGAAGGTTACATCTCTACTTATTTCTATATGATGGAAACCTGGTATGTAGATTCTGAAGGCTTTGGAAGTTTCACAATAACCAACAAACATTCCCTTCTTACCTGAGGGATCCAATTTGGATCTCTTTTCTTTTGGAATGTGGATGTACACAGGACACCCAAATATTTTGAGATGACTTACCTCAGGCTTCTTTCCTGTAAAGACTTCTTCTGGAGTTTTGAAGTCAAGAGCACTATGAGATAGTCTATTTTGCACATATACTGCTGTCTTGGCTGCTTCAGCCCACAGATACATGGGAAGGTCTTGATCATGTATCATAGTCTTTACAGCTTCCATGATGGTTCTATTTTTCCTCTCAGCTACCCCATTTTGTTGGGGATTGTAAGGAGTGGTTAGTTCCCTTTTGATTCCAGCTTCTTTACAGAAATCTTCAAATTCCTTTGAAGTATATTCTCCACCATTATCTGTTCTGAGAATCTTGATTTTCTTGTCTGAGAGGTTTTCTATTAGAGCCTTGAACTCTTTGAATTTTCCAAAGACTTCATTCTACCCTTTAGGAAGTATATCCAAGTTTTTCTTGAATAGTCATCAATGAAGGAGAGATAATATTCAAATCCACTTAGAGATGTGGTAGGCATAGGTCCACATACATCTGAGTGTATTAGTTCTAGAGAGCTCTTAGTCTTTGTTTCACTTTTCGGAAAGGGATTCTTGATATTCTTCCCTTTCTTACATCCTTTACATGAGCCATCATGATCAACCTTCAAGTTTGGCAAACCTATGACCATCTTACTCACATAGGGTAAAGCTTTATAGTTGATGTGAGCTAGTCTTTTGTGCCATAGTTCACTGGGACTGGAAACTTCATGAGCAAGGGCAGATTCTGGATGACCCTTGAGTTTATAGAGTCCTCCTTCTTCTTCACCAATGACAATTGCATCTTTGATTGATTTTCCTTTGGACCACATGAGCACTTGTCCATCTATGAAGGCTACTCTAAAGCCTTTCTTGTCTAGTGCTGAGATAGAAAGTAGATTCTTCTTTAAACTTGGGACATATAAAATTTCTTTCATCTTCAAAGGTGTTCCTGAATCAAGCTTGTAGCTTGCTTCACCAATTCCCTTGATGGGATATTGATAGTCATCTCCTAGAGATACCTTCTGGGGTGAAGACTTCTCTTCAATCTTGGAGAGAGTTTCCTTATGACCTGTCATGTGCTTTGAAGCACCACTGTCAATGAGCCAAGTGCCTTCACCAAGAGACACAGATCCAGAGAGAGCAGAAAATAGTACATATTCTTCTGGTTCTTCTTTCCTTACTTTAGATCTTTTCTTTTGAGGCCTTTCCTCTACTTCTTCTTCTTCTTCTTCTTCTTCTTCTTCACTGTCATCTTCTGCCATATGAGCATGATGTCTTTTTTGAACAAACCTTTTCTTCTTCTTCTCTGGTAGGGTACAGTCTCTGGCATAGTGTCCTAGCTTGAGACAATTGAAGCATTGGACTGTGGAGATGTCTCCCCCTTTCTTCTTGAATCTATGAGAGGGTTGAGGCCTTTTGTGGTTTAATTTCTTGAAGTAGCCTCTCTTTCCTCTTTTGGTGTGGGTGGCCAAAGCTTGGTCATCCTCTTTGAGAAGTGCTTCTCTGTTGGCAATCCTAGCCTCCTCTTGAACACAATCTTACCATACTACATCAAAATTCATACTTTCTTTTCTGGCACACATAGTTTGAATGAATGACTCCCAAGGTCTAGTGAGACCATTTAGAGCTGTCATCACAAGTTCATCTTCATCAAGAGTATCACCAATGGCATCTAGTTGTTCTTTGATTAGAGAGACTCTTGAGAAGTAGTCTTGAATGGATTCTCCTTTGTGCATCTTGGTACTTTTCAATTGAGTCCTTAGATTCATCTTTCTGTTGATGTTCTTTCCTTCATACATTCTTCCTAGGGCATCATACATTTCCTTTGGAGTCTTCTTGGAAGACACTTGGGGAATCAAGTGGTCTTTAATGGAATCAGCTATGATTCTCTTTGCCCTAATCAGATCCTTCCTGTGTTTTTCTTTGGCTTCATCTTCTTCTGGTTCTGCAATTTCCTCCTTGATATAATGAGCAAGATCATTCTCCTCAAGAATGAGACCAATTATGTATTTCCATGCCCGGAAATTCTCTATGCCTTCTAGCTTGTCTTCAAGCTTAGTATTTGGAGCCATCTTCTCTTGGGGGAGTCCAAGAGACAGAGTAGACTTACCTGGGAAGTTACTTTTCACTTTTCCGGAATCTGGAACAGAATTTTATCGCACTTTTGGTATAATTAGGGTTTGACTTTCCCGGAGTTCTACCCAACCAAAAAGTTCGATCTATAGCTCAAAAGAATGCTCTTGAGAAGGGCTATCTAGCCATGTAATCAGAAATCAAAAAATACAACTTTTTTCTGAAACCAAAATCTGACGTATCGCACTTTTGGTAGAATTAGGGTTTGGAGTTCCCGAAGTTCTACCCAACCAAAAAGTTCGATCTATAGCTCAAAAGAAAGGTATTGAAGAGAGCTATCCAGCCATGCAACCAAAAATCAATAATACCAACTTTGGGATGAAAACCCTAACTTCACCAAAGAGAGAGAAAGAGGTATTCTTACCTTGTGAAAGATGTCCTATTCAGTCTAGCTCTGATACCATGTTAAGTTTAAACCAAATAGACAAACAAGATCTCTGAAAGAAACACAATCACAAGATAGACACACAATATACCCTGGGAAACCCTCATGGGGTAGAAAACCCAGCAAAGCTTTCCTCAATAAGATGATCAACCAAAATACAAGATGTTCTCCTTCTCCTTGACTCCTTAGCAGATCTCCCAGACTAGTGCGCACTCTTCCACAAGTGAGTGAGTGATCTAATGAGGAGTTCACCTCCTCTATTTATACTTGACTCCCAACTGACTAAAAGACCTAATGGGGCCGACCTCACCTGAAGAAGTCTAATAACCCCTAAAATATAACTGCAGGGCCGACCCACACATGGTGGGTCTAATAAACCTAGTTAATACAAACCCCTGGAGGAATAAACATTTCCAGATACATGATAGGGTTACCTCGGAGGAATGAAACATCTCCGGAATAATAAAGTACAAATATAATATTCTTTGAAGTTACAATATTCAACACTATTCCCCAAGTAAAATAGCTATAATGTCATCTAGCTTTTCTAAAACCCTATGCATTATAAATGACATTACCCTCCAAAAGATGTTTTGCATAGTAGAGTCTCTTGCAATGCAATCGTTAGATGAGATAAATCTTGCATCTGCTTATCAAACCCTGAGTTCTAACATAAACCTATTTTTACTATAACACTTAGAAAAGGGGGTTGTTCTTCCTTCGTCCCCTCCACCATATGATACTATAGTAATCTTTGAGATTTCAAATAAATCCATATCTTTATTCTGTGTAGCCATGGGATATGTGAATGAGGAGAGAGTAGATGATGCGATTTCAGGTTTTCTTCTTAGCTTGACTCCTATTCCTGGAATTAGTATTCCCAATTATGATCTCTGTAAGTTCATAATTGAATCAATCCATGAACAACTAGAAAAATTTCTAGCCCTCAAAAGGTTCATATATCCTTCATATCTATTTTATATTTTTTTATATCAGAACTTTGAACATTATAAGTGTTTGTATTTGAGGATGACAGATGAAAGTGGAGACCCAATCCCAGTACATAATTGGAGTGACTTAATTCCGAGAAGATATGACAAGTCCAATTTTACTGAGTTTACCAATAGGGCAATGAAGATTACATATATTGTTATTCGTGATTCTTCACCTCCTAGGATGTTTACTGAAAATAAGAAGTGTCTAAATTTCACCCTTGATATAAGGCTAGGCAATTGGTTTCTATATGAATAGTGCATAGTAATTAGAGTTTATGGTTTGAGGAAGAGCCTTACCGGCTCCCATTTTTCCTCACACCCAGGGTTTTTGGAATGGAATTTGCAAGGCATATATTTTTGTTAATTGAAATGCATTTTCATCATTTCATACATAAGAGAACATTCTTGATGCCCCAAAAGATATGACACTTCCATCTTAGAGGTTTGAAGGCTCTACAATACCTAGAAGGTTTCTTAAATTAAATGCATTTTAAGAAGGTATAAGATGGAGCTTATGATCCTCATGGAATCATCTCCAAACAGAGAATAGAAAACAAAAATCATGCTTATGAGCTTGTGCCAAGGCCTGATTGGGAGAGGATTTCCAACTTAGAAATATCGAAAGAAGTCCTAGCAGTCCAAAAGAGCATGGAAGAACAAAGAGTTTTAGAGAAGCAAGGATGAAAAAAGAGGGGAGTTGAAGAGATTTCTACATATATGGAAATTGATAATGCTAAGCAAGGTCCTCAAGCCAAAAGGATCAGAACGGAAGAAGGAGAGGTTGAATAAGTAGTGTGGGAAGAAGTCAAGATGAAAAATTTCCAACTGAGCTGGCTGAAATGATACAATAGTCTCCAATAAATAGAAAGGGTTCAACAATTAAATTTACCCACTACCCTTCTATAGAATTCATAGATCCTCATATGCTACAAACAATACCTTCATAATCACCTTCAGCAGGTCTAGTGCAAGTAAAGACATACTTGCAAACTAGATACATACATATAAGAGAAGGAAGTGTTAAAATGTAAATTATACCAAGTAACAAATAAGTACATTAGGGAAGAGACCGATCACAGTAGTAGATCACAAAATTGACACTTTGAGATGGTCTTTGATAGAGCCTGCAGTTCCCCACCCCACTAACCCTGGTGATTGGGAAGTTGATGAATACTGAATAGACTTCAGCCAATCTAAAAAATTGGACAAATTATATTTATACAAGAATATTAGTGACATGACATGTAGGGAAGTGGTACGATCTGCCAAGGTAGAGAAAATATTAGGACAAATTTGGAGAAGTTTGAAGAGCTTTAAAAGGAATAAAAAGTGATAGTCAAAGAAAAACAAGGAAGAATCAAGGAGATGGAAAACCAAATAATGGCCTTCAGTGTTAATCCGATTGATGGATCTCAATCTTGAAGGAAAAAGATAATGAAATAGATCACCTCAATAAAAACCTGCATATGCCTACAAGTTATCTAGTTCAGACTCCTAAACTGAGACAAGATCAAGAATAAAATGAAAAAAATGTATGCTAACATGGTGCATTTCAAGATAGCTGAAGATAAGGAAAAATAAATAGATGAGCTTAAGTCGTATATTTCCTCACTCAACTTACAAAGGACCACATTATCTAATGAATAGGTCACTCAAGGTTTACATTATAGCATCCAAGAAGCAGACCATCCTACAAGAGAGATAGATCAAATAGCAAGAAATCCTGGGAAGCAACATGAAGATAAAGAGGTAATTGATGTGATGAATGAAGATACTCAAACTCAATAGCCTATGAAAGAATATGTTCATGAAGACAGTAATATCAAAGATTTGGAGGCTAAAGTAAGCCATAAAGATGAGATAATTGCGGAGCTCGAAGGAGACATTAGCAAGAAAGAAGATAGCATCCAAGAATTGGAAACCGAGGTAAAAGAGATTAAGATTGAAATTACCAAGCTCAATTTGGATATAGAACGAGAATAATTGATTAGAATAACAAATTAGACCCTATGGGAAAATATATCCCAACTGTTCATGAATGAGTAGGATCATTGTGAGATCATCCAAGATGAACTGGAAACTTATAAAGTAGTCAAAGAAGAAGTCACAAGGGTGCAAACAGAGCTAGGAAAGATGCTTGAACAAGTTGAGTAGGTAATAGAATTTTTGAATAGTAGAAGTAACACACAACTGGAGGGATTACATATTACAAATAGAACACAACTGATCAAGATGGATAAACAAATGGTAATGAAGAGGACTCTGTTTAAAAGATCCCATATTAATATGAAATTACTAGATGATGATATAAATGATTTCAAAGGCATGTTTGATAAAGTCATAAAATTGGGGCTGCCACATCCATGGATGGTAATGAAGAAATTGTTTCCAAGGAGGAATATAGGGCTACATTGAGACATAAAAGGAATGAACTGCCTCAAAATGATGCCCTAGAAGGAGTCATAATTGGAGATCAAGTTATTGATAGGTTGACACCTTAGTTTCAGATATGGATCCATTTGAATATATTATTAAAAGATCTTGGCCCTTTATACTATGAAAAAAATATTGATGCTGAAATAACCCTAGAGGCATTGAAGGCTCATCGAATTCCATTGGCCAAGGATTAGCATGCAGTGTCAAAATATTCCCAAGTAATTGCACCTTAAATACAAGCCACAGGGTAAACTTCTAGCGTGCCACAAGGATATTCAAGTGGAAAACAATTTCTTACAGTGCTATGTCAATTTGTGGGTCAACCAACTCCTTTGGATTTTATGCCACCTGGAGGGCAGGTGAATGTGTAGATGATGCACCAGATGATAGGCCAATTAGGAGTGCCTCCAACTAATCATCCAACAAGATTGGTTTTTGGGAAACCATCTATGTAGAAAAATATGTACATGCAAGGACAAACCAAGTAGACAAGAGGCAACAATAAAATCACAAGTAAAAATAGTTAAAAAAGTAAAATGGCCTCTATTTAGTTAGAAATCTAGAGATGAAAAGGACAGACTTACAAGTTCGTTGCAAATTAGTTCAACTTAACAGAATTCAGTTACTCCTTGAAACCTATATAATGTAATCCGAGTCCATAACTCATGGCTGGAAATTTTTAGAGGGACTCTATCAGTTGTTTGAGTGGACAAACTATTTTGTAATGTAAATTTTTGTCTGATATTAAGCTTGTAGAGTGATACATATATGTTTTTCCTCTATATTTTTTCCATCTTCTTTGTTATCTTACACTTCTATGTCCATGTATACTCTCATGAGATGTCAATAAAGTTATGAGTAACAGATTCAACTCCATATTGTCTCAATGATATGATATATTGATGAATTTTGGAATTGATTAAAGAGATTTAAAATATTTTATGAGATACAACAGTGATTGAAGGTTTCTCTTATTGTTGTTTCCATGACTATCTTGTTTCTTGAAAATTCATAATTAAGTTCATGATTTTCAATGCAATTTGTTTACAAAATACCAAATTCTTTAATTCAAAGCTTAGTACGTTTATGCTTTCATTAGGTTCAAAGAGATTCATCCTGTAGGTGCCTCTTATACCTATTTTTGTCTCCATATGCTAAAATTCACCCTCACTATCAACCGAAGTACTGTTACACTATGCAAAATTCCTCTACAATAATTTTACACCATCATAATTTGTTCATAAATATTCACTTACAAGTAGATTTCAAGAAATATCTTGTTACATACAATTCCAACATAGATTTAGCTTGAAAATCTTTAAAAATTGAGTTCAGTCATGCCTTGGCGTGCACTATATTAGTCCAATGCATCTCGGGGAACTAATAGTGTGGAATTGAAAATGATTTCTATATATGTAGAAAAATGATCAATTACACTCAATGAACCATCACAAGAACTTGAACCATTACTAAGGGAATCAATTGATTCCCCAACCACTCATGGATCAAGCAAAATATCTAGGATAAACTCATTAACCATAACCTAAAAGAATATGGAAAATGGTACCAAGACTTCCAATGTCTTGGCCACTCCCGGGACACAAAACTAATCTTCCAACATGCCATATTATGGATCTTTCATTGCTACCTATTATACAAGGATAGAATATGAGTTGGTTTCAGGAAAAATCCACAAATCGGATGCTATCAAAGTATTTGTAAATAGGTTCAAGGAATCATGCCTTCAATAGTTTAAATACCATCTCCACCTGACATTTTCCAAGATACCCATGCACTTGCAAAAAATGGTAATTCATGACATGGATACAGAATTCGGTGTAGGTTGTTTCGTTAGGAAGGTGAAACTATAAATGTCACAAAATTGCAAGAGAATTAGATGCAACCAAATAAAAAATATTAAAAAAATCCCGCCTGATCAAAGGCTAAAAAAAGACCAATGGATGTAAATTTAAAAGTATGGAAAGAATTGGTCAAATCATATAATAAGTTGGATGCACAAAGAAAGTCCAGTGAGGAGAGAACACATGTATTTAATTTTTCTCATTGCATTATTTCAAATTTCTTAATAGATTTTGATATTTTATTTGTGCATAATTAAATTCAATTAGTTTTTGTATGAGGAAAAGGCCTCGAAGGCAAGGCTAACAAAGAGAAGTGCCACCCATGGCAATGGCCAGAAAGGGCTACAGGCTCTGGTTTTCCCATTCGTAAATATATTGAATATGTGAAATGATCTTTTTTTATTTCCATGAAAAATAAATCATTGCATATTGATTTGTCCATGTGCCATGTTTTGACAGGAGGAGAAATATGGCCATCATCCAATACATTTTGAGAAAGAAATGTTACAAAACAAAAATTGGACATGTTTTGTTATCTGGATGGATAATGAGGTGACACTCTTACATATATTGGTTTGTTAGTTATGTGTCATATTTACTAAAAAAAAATACACATTCTTTCAACCATTTGACTTTTGAAGTTTCTCATAAATATAGTGCAATCATTATGTTGCAAGGTATCAAATCAAATCATTCATTCCTAGAATTATTACCTTAAAACTACCATTCCACATATAGAGCAACCATTTCTACCTAAGAATCCACCATTCCTTGAAAAAAATACAAAGAATATTTTTACAATCAAAAGTACTAATGGAACATTGATTAGGCATGATGATATTTTCAAGGAATTTTTCTCCCATTGCAAATGGAATTTTAATAATGTAGGGTGGACGATAATTCCTTCTAGACTTTTCTCAATGCAGTTCCACATGCATTTTGATGCCCAAACAAGGATGGATGAGAAATGGTTGAACTTATGGGAAAAGACAATTTCCTTGGATTGGATGATTCTTTAATCACGATCACAAAATTAGATGACAAAATTAGAGATACTCGTATTTGAGATCATGATCATAAAATTAGATGACACAATTGAGAACTTGAGTTTTGTATTGGTACACAACTCGAGTGATTTGTGCTTTCAATAGGGAGTTGTCGACCCACAAAACAAGTACACACCCCAAGGGGGTTATTGATCCTACATAGCGTATGATGATATCTAACTTTTCATAGTGTATGTAGGGAACATTTTACAATTGGGGTAGTCACAAGACCAATTGTTCCTAAACAACCTTATGTGTTTTTCTACATCAAGAGACTTAACATGTTTTCTTCATTGTATGTTTCACTATCATAATTTCCACATGCATAATTTCCACCAACGTTTAGAAAAAACTTGCTTTCCTTTATTTATTGCAGTCTACAATCACTCTTCATGCATATGATAACCATCCTTCTTAACTATAAGGACTTTTCCAAAATGTTCCCATTGAGATCGTATGTAAAATAGTTCTTATTGAGGTCGATCTCATAGATGTACCCTTGGACTATAACATCCTTGTTGGATGTAATTATAGAGGACCATGATATTGGACTTATAAGGAGATAAAGGGAACCCTTGAAAGATTCAATATGTTTGATGTAGTCCCTATCTCTAGTTAAATTAGCAATATGAGATCTCTAATTAGACAATTGGTTAACTCAAAGCTACAATAGAGGAAGAGGATGCCAAAACTAGTTTGTTAAATATTTCACCTTCTAGATACAACTATGTCATCTTTTACTCTCAATTATATTCCTTAATTAACTCAAGAAGACATGATTTAATATCTCTTAGGTAAATGAAATAGAACAATTGTAGGAGATTCAAAGGGAGATTCTTAGCCAAATTTTGCAATATACTCAAATTTAAGGATGGGAAGAGAATGATAGGCAGGAATGAGCTTGAGTGTTACTACAATTTTCAAGTAATTTTGAGAAAGTGCCAAATGAGGTCAAAAGTAGGGCATCATGTCTAAAAATAAGGGCAAGAGAGTGAATGAGTTGTACATGGATCATTTGGATTTATGTTTTACCTATGAGTGCATGTTACCCTAAACCCTAAACCCTAAACCACAACTTTATCACAAAGCTGGTAGAGTCTTCAAGCTTTGTGAAACCCTAGCTAAGGAAACCATGAAAATCCTAACCAACACCAAATATCTCCATAAAGTAATCATCAATACCGAAAATTCCTCCTTGAATTAAACAACAAGCTTGTATCACTCAAGATCTCCACACCAGCGTAAATGTCTTCCTTAGGGATTGCAAACGTTGGCCATGTTATATTAAACAAGTACATAGCAAGACATGTTTAGTGCTAACATCTCTACATAGTCATCATAGGTTTTGAATCCTCCAACCCCATGTCTTCCTCTCTTGCATCAT
Source organism: Larix kaempferi (assembly GCA_027924585.1). NCBI lineage: Eukaryota > Viridiplantae > Streptophyta > Pinopsida > Pinales > Pinaceae > Larix > Larix kaempferi. The sequence continues at coordinate 16,093,660 of BSBM01000127.1, forward strand.
CACGAACACCAATATCCCCATGGATCATCAAGCAAGAACTCCATGATCTTTCCCTAGCCTTACATCCCAAAAGAACAAGGCTCCAAAATCACGAAAGGTGTTTTCTCCACTTTCCATGTCTTCTACTAGGGTAGAAACCTTAGTGATAAATAAGAGCCATAATAACTATCATCATTTTTAGCGCCATGTTCTTTCCTAGGGTTTACATGTATAGCTTCAACAACAAGCTTATGTCACTCAAGCTGTCCCCACTAGCATGATTGTATTTCTTAGGGTTTGAACACCTTGGCCATGTTACATCACACAAGTACATTGCAAGAGAACTCTAGTTCTAGCATCCAATTCTACATGCCCATCCTGGTATTTTAATCCTCAAACCCTAGGTCTTTAACTCTTACATCATCACAAGAACTAAGACCCCCATGGATCATAAATAATACAAGAATTCCATGATTTGTGCCTAGCCCTACATCCCAAAAGATCAAGGTTCCAAAATCATGTTAGGCATTAGATCTACTCTCCATGTCTTCTATTAGGGCAGTGACCTTAGTGTTGCAACAAGACGCATAAGAAGCATCGTCATCTTTAACATCATGTTCTTCTCTAGGGTTTACAATGTACATGTATAACAAAAACCCTACTCATCACAAGAGTAATTCCTAGCATCACACAAGAGCAATCTCTCACTATTACATATGGACGGATTGTTCCACGAAATATTTCCACGTTTTCAACATTCGTGGGTTAAAAAAATGAATTTTTATATTTTTTGTTTTTCAGGGAGGAAAAACTGTGGCAATATCAATGATTTGTAATGTTCCATGAACTTTTGTCGATATAGGGACAAAATTTTTAGGTTTCACTTTTGGTTGCAATATAGAAGAATGTCGAGCTAATTCCCAATTTGACACCTTAACTATACAATATGTATTATTTGAATGAATTTTGTTTCTTTTTATAGTATTCACTACAAGAAAAAAGGTCATTGGTGAGGGTCCAAAAATGTCACCATAAGCTCATTTGGTGATGGTCAAGAGGGGTGCCGTCACCAAAACCTGAGCATCGCCAAAGGAACTGTCACCTTAAGTGGGGGTATGTGGTGACATTCAAGGCCCGCCACCAATAATTATGATTATTCCAGGTTGTGACCGTCACCAATATCGATGAATTGTTGGTGACAGACCTGCGTTGCCCCTCACCATTTGATGCATAAATGGTGACGATCAATGATTGATCATTGGTGAGGGTTGAGACATGTCACCATAATCTCATCGGTGATGGTGAAAAATGAGGACATCACCAAAATGTGAATGTCACCAAAGGCTGTGTCCCCAAAAGTAGAGGTGGTGTGGTGACATTCAATGTTTGACACTAATAAGGATTATTAGTGACAAATAGTGACCCTCACCAATTTCAATGTTCGACATTAATAAGGATTATTAGTGACAAATAGTGACTGTCACTAATTTAGATGAAGTTATGGTGATGGACCTAAGGGCCTCCATCACCAAAACACTGAACGTCGCCAATGACATATGATGAGGGCCTTACAATGACCCTCACTATTGAGGATATTTCCATTAACATATCAATGGTGACAACTGCTATGAGATTGTCACCGCTTTTCATTTTGAAAATCTCTTGATGACGCGACATAAAGGACCGTTGCCACTGCTTATAAAATTGTAAAAAAAATAATTATAATGGTACTTAAAGGATAACGGTTCAACGTCAACATTGCTTTCCACAATGGTGACAATGGTGACAAACAATTGATTAGAAGAGAAGTATGTCCACTCATTGTTGATAGAGCACCTTCCTTGTTGTTCTGGGTATCTTTTCAATTCAGCCTACATAGATTTGAAGGGATAGTTTTCTATTATGTTGACTGTACCTTACAAAGGCATATTTCTGAGTTTGTTGGTTGTAGTTTACAGGGGCAATTCTCTGAGTTATTGGTTGTACTTGGCAGGGGCAAATTTTTGTTCTTGTTGGTTGTACTTTACAATCATAGGAATTGTTACCTTGCATGGATTAGTTTCAACAGGCCTATAAACTTGCTTGCAAAAAATAATGCAATAGGCCTATAAATATTTAAACACTAAACTATGGTAATTAAAAAAAATTTCTAACTACGATCGCATCATGCCTATTCAAATTCCTGGATCATAATTCTATTGGCCATCATTATTTACGATTTGAGCAAATCCTAGGGACATAAAAATTTACTATCTAAACTTAGTTTCGTATGTTCCTTCAAAAGAGAATTTTGGAGAATGGATTCAATATGTTGGAACTCATTCCAGTATATCGATTAAAAAACATTCCTGTACCTACTATATAACTTCATGTTGCCTAACCTGCCATTATTGAAGAAAAATGTTGGGTGTGGATGATTTAAGTGGCCCGCCATGATGCCAGAATGGAAATTAAGTAGTGTGTAAGGTGCCAGAAATGAAGCAAAATCAATGTGCCATTGGGCAGAGCTGATTCAAGTTTTTTCCATGTTTGAAACTGCATATAGGGCAGAGAATAGACATGTTTGACACTGTAGAATTGATACAAGGCAGAAGAATAGTCATGATTGATATTGCAGAATCGACACAGGGCAGCATTGGGCGAAGCACGCAGTTGCTCGATGGACTATGACTATCACGAGCAGACTAGTCTTGGAAGCTCCAGGTTACCAGGTCAAAGGAGAGAGCTTTGATCTTCTTAATTTATCTATTCAAATCTAATAAATATTTAAATCCAAAAATCGCTGTAGCAGGAAGAGGATTTTTATTTTTTTGGTTTGCTGATTGCTGTAGCAGGAAGAACATGAGAATGGCATTCCCAACTCAGAGGAGTCATAAGAAGTATGTCAGATTTCTCTCTAAACTAAACATGGCAGCACACAGTTAAGGGATCAGTCTCCAACAGGTTTTGTTTTGGAAAATTAGAGTTAATAATTTATGTCAGAGACTGGGTAGAGCTAGCTATCAATGGTAGCTCTCGGTTAAGGGATCAGTCTCCCCTTCCATTTGTAATCTGATTCATTTTCCTCTTTTTAATAAAAGCTAATTAACCGTCATTGTTAAAAAAAAATACTTGAGAATTTTCTCTTTATAATTGTCATGTTCCAGAATCCAAGCATTAGTTTCAGTAGGTATATAAATGTGCTTGAATAAACAACAAAGTAGCATATCCTATGAATTATCGGTGTTATCTCAACTTACATTCATTTTTTAATTCTCATATATAACATAAATGTAGAGCACCTATAAAAGTGCAAAATTCCTAAGATTCATATTGGCATGAAATTACACATTTTTTTTTGGAAATGCTTCAACAAACTTCCTCTGATGGGTTACATAGGGTAGACTTTCTTTGCTTACTTGCCCAATATGAGGTGTAGCTATACCCACCAAAATTGCTTGGGACTAGTACCCGACCTCATCCCTTTTAAACTCATGTCAGTCAAGTGAAGCAGGTCACAAGCAGAATGTAACCCTAGTAGATGGTGATGACCAATGGCCTCCTGGAATAAATTGAACATTTGGTTATTATTATTATAACATTTTACTAATTTAAAAAAGCAAAAATATCACATTGTTATAAGTAAAGTAAATAGAACTGATTCACTAACCTGTTTACACAATAACTAAAATAGATATCTAAGCTTTTTTAAGCATCTGGAAACAAGATAGAAAAAGATGATATAAAATGTTGTAACAACAGTTTTATAACGTATATCTACAGGCTTGGCCTAACCCTGTAAGATGAGTTGTTTTTTACACTTACAGATGCACAAATGGAAATCAGACATATGGGCCTTCTTTGGAATCATGTCACCCAGCTCATCCTCCTGTTTGTTCCTACAAGTTCGTTCTAATGTTAACTGAGTAGTGGATTTATTGTAAATTGGTCACAGAACAAAGGAAGCATAGTTTATGCTTCCGTTGCGATGAAATGTTAATGAAGGTCAATGGAAACTAAACAAGCACTATAAATTAACACTATTGACAACAACAAAAGCACAAGATATTATTCAAAAAGATATTCAATCAACTTTTTTGAACTCCAGCGAAAAGCATGAACCAGACCTCAATCATTATTTCTGCCAGCTGCTTGATAGTGACCTCATTATTAGGATTGCCAACATTGAAAACGTGACTGTTTTCCCTAGAAGGAATTTCTTGAAAAATGAAATAGGTAAGTACTATAAATATATAAACACCATACAATATCAGCAGAAATCCACAAAGGATTGTTGTTACTTACCATCATCAATAGAACAGGTTAGCTAGCATATTGTGCCCCATATGTTTAAAGACTGTTTATACAATTCCAAGCATGCAAAACCAACACAGAACAACACTAATTTTTTCCTTAAAGAAATCTATTGTGGAATAACTCCAAGTTAATGATTTAAAAATAAAAAACAAATGCAAAACACAACCAAAAATACACCACTATAAAATGATATAATTCCATACCCAAGTTAACACATCTAGAAAGTCAATATGAAGCAATTACAACCACATAGCAGTCCACTTACTTTCCAAGAGCATAATCAAACATAAAGGACGAGCTGTAAATAATCCACTAGATAGTACAAGAACATCTTAATTCAGTCCAAGACAAAAGATCAAAACTAGCATTTATCAAGAACATCATTCATTCAATGTAAATCCAAACCATTAGTGACCCAATATGCAAAGTTTGCAAATGTATAAACCATGTAAAGGTGAATATAGCAGAATCGATATGTTTTATTGTTTAATATTCAACCATATTCCTTCACAATCTGAACAGACATAATCCATGTTCACGTCAACATCGACATCGACTATATCTTCTTCATTTACACATTTTGCTTCTTGAAAGTCTGTAACCCCTGACAAATCTGCATACTCGGGTTCATATGATGTACTATTTCTCAATCCTTTTGGAGGACATGTTAACACTACATACCAGTTAGTCTCAACTGGATCTTGTACATAGAATACCTATTTAGCTTGCAATGCTAGAATAAATGGATCATCTTGTTCAGATATCCACATCATCATTTTCAGGACCTTGCATGCAATTAGGGTTTGCATGCATTTTGCATGCATCCCAGTCACCAGGTTGATGCCTCCAGCACCTTACCCACCTTATTCTAGCACTCGGGAGCTTCTTACATCAGTTCTTTAGCCCTCCTAGTCATGAAGGTGCCCACTTCTCACCTACTACCAGAGAAGGGCGCACTTCTTCACCTACCACCTCAGTTTACACTCAGTTAGCTCTGATTCTCCCTGATTTGAGGCTAGTTTCACTCCCGACTAACTGTTTCACTCCGTTGGACCTCCAGATTGACTAGATGACTTGTTTTGACTTCAGTTAAGCCTCCCATGCACCCTCCACTGAGCCTCCTTCCCTATATCAGTGCTACACACTTCAGTTACACTTGTTACACTCAGTTAGAATCATATTGACACCTGGATGACTGGTTCTTGTGGATTAATGACCACCACTGATTGATGATGAGGACTCCTAGTTGGAGTCAAGCTACACCATTCAATAATTCGAATGACCTTCTTAGTCAATTCGAATTGCTCAGTCATTGTTACTGTATTGTATTGTAATTATTCACCCTCATTGGGATATTGAGCACTGATGCATGCTTTGCACAGTTTTACACCATTTTTATGAGTTTCATATATTGTGATTGATTTACTTGTTCATTAGATCTGTTGTGACTAATTTTACATGGTATCAGAGCCATTGCAGGGACAAGATTTCTTTTCTACAGGTGATCTACAAGGAGATTTGAGTGAATTTACTCAAAATTACAAAAAGTTTGGCATGAAAGATCTCAAGGGCATTCACTCCTGTGCATGCAAAGCTTAAAAATACTTCCAATACCACTCTAGAAGCTTGAATTTCCACATAAATCCTGGATCTGATACATTGGATCAATTCAACATTGCTTGATCTCCAATCCCAGGTGTGATGCAACTCTAAAAGGGTGGATTGTTCGACCTTACTGTTCTTGGTTTTATTGTGATTTGCAGGTTATTGTCTCCATCAATTGCATTCGCTACCTTATTTTTGCAAGCCTTTCTACATCAAAGTGCACTCGTTCCTAGCAATGGAATACTCTTCTTCAAAGCCTATCTTCACCCCTTTCAATTATTTTTATTGGAAAGAAGATATGGAGATCATGTTACGTTCAAAAGGATACTATCGAGTCATTATTGGTCTTGAATTGGAGCCAAGCACATTGTCAGAAAGAACCAAACTCTACAACAAGCTTGATGAAGCTTATGGTCTTCTTTGTCTCTCCATCTCCAAATATCTTCACTTCCATCTCAACGGATTGAAGACTACAAAAGCTATATGGGAGCAACTTGAAACATTATTTGGAAAGCAGGATGAGCTTAGGGCTTTTCAATTAGAGAATGAATTGATTGCTCTTAGTCCTGAGAATTTCCAGACCATCAATGAGTTTTTTACAAAATTCAAGCACTTGAAATTGCAGTTGAAGAATAGTGGAGTTATCAAAGAGGATAAGAAATTTATCCTCTCTATTCTCACCAAGCTTGGTAAAGACTATTTAGTATTTGTCTCTACTTTCAATTCCCGTCGGCTAACTACCCTGAATTGGAAGATGCCTACCTTGAATGCCTTCATTGATTCCATCACAAAAGAGCATGATAAGTTGATTCAAATGGGGTCCATAAAATCCAAAGATTCATCCCTATTTGTTTAAGGACCCAAGAATTCGAATGGTAAAGGAAAGCAAAAGAAAGAGAAGCCCAAATTCAAACCTCACAAGCAAAGAGAGAAAGGCAAGCAGACGGATGCACCATTCAGTTCGAAGTTCAAGCAAAAGGGCAAAGAGGGTAAGGAAAAATCTAAATGTACTTATTGTAACCATGGCTTTCATCCCGAAAGTTCATGCATGAAGAAGACTATAGATCAAATGGCCCTACTTTTGGAAAAAAATTACATAACTCTTCCTGACGGTGCAAGGAAGAAGGATAGGAATGATGATCATGAAAGAGGACAAGCACTCATGGCAACTGTTTCAAAGCCCACTACTCTTTTGATAGATTCGGGTGCCTCAAATCATATGGCTGCAAATATTGATTCTTTTTCTTCATTCAATCCAAACAACTCCATCCCCATCCATTTGGGAGATGACTCAAAAATTTCTTCAAAGGGAAAAGGTACAATCCATGTAGATCATGGAAGCTTTCATAATGTTCTCTATGTGCCTTCTTTGGTTTCAAATCTTCTTTCTGTGTATTAAATGACACACACCGGTGAACTGAAGCAAGTTACATTCAACCCTAATATAGTTGAAATTTCTGGTATCAAAAGTGGAATACTTATTGCAGTCGGAAAGGCGAACCACATTGCAAAATGCTATGAGTTTTCATACTTTATTCCGCTTGCAAAGCCCACTGCTCTTTGCACACATGGTAATGAGGTTAGTAGGATTTGGCATGAAATATTTGGACATCTTAATTATAATTATTTTTCTGTTGTTATCAAACAAATCCATGGTATATGGTCTTCCACAACTCCGTTCCTTGAAGGGAATATGCACCGGTTGCATTATTGGGAAGCACCCCGAGCACAGGTTCGACCGCGGCAAAGCTAGCAGAGCTTCTACAGTTTTGGGGCTGATACATTCTGATATCAGTGGTCCACTGCCCAATATGTCATTAAATGGATCAAGGTATGTTTTGACATTTATTGATGATTTTTCCCGCTTTACATGGGTATTTTTTCTCAAAAACAAGTCAGAAGTGCTTGGAAAATTCAAGGATTTTAAGGATTTTGTTGAGACCGCCACTGAGAGCAATATCAAAGCTCTTAGATCTGATAATGGTGGATAATATATCAAGGTTGAGTTTCTGCAACTTTGTGCCGAAAGCGGAATTCAGATCCAACATACAGTTCCCTACACACCCCAGCAGAACAGTGTAGCGGAAAGGAAAAATCGGTCACTGAAAGAGATGGCTACTTGCATTTTTGAATCAAAAGGTTTGGCTGCAAATATTTGGGATGAAGAAATCAATGTTGCTGCATACATTCAGAACCAAGTTCCACATTCATCCGTGAAAGGTATGACTCCTTTCGAAGCATTCTTTGGTCACAAACCAGATGTGTCAAATTTGAGAGTTTTTGGCTCTACTGCATGGGCTAGAATTCCTTCCAAGAAGAGATGAGCTTTGGATCCACAAAGTATTGAGTGCATACTGATAGGATATTGGGAAGAATCAAAAGCATATAAACTCATGGATATCAGATCCAAAAAGATATTCATAGAGTGCAGTGTGCAATTTGAAGAACCGCTTCAAGATTTGCAACTAGTTGAGGAAGAAACTGCCGTTTCACCACCTTCACCAAAAGAAGATCCGTGCAACGATAATGAAGGTATGAGTTCTGATATTTTTGATATTTTAGAACAAAATGATGATCATGACATATCAGGTTCGGAATCTGACCATTATGATCCTCCTCCGTTACCAAAGTGGGCCCAAAACACTCTTCAATCTGCTGGTTCGAACCTTGGAAATCCTGCTGATCCGAGACGAACAAGAGCAGACTTTCAAAGAGAAGGTATGGCTCTTTCTATTTCTGATCCATTAATTCCTGAGATTTGTTATTTGATGGTTCAGATCCCACAACATACTATCATGCCCATTGAGATCTGAGATGGCAAAGTGCCATGGATGAAGAGTACAGTTCTCTTCAAAAGAACAATACATGGGAGCTAGTTTCTCTTCCACCTGGAAGAAAATTAGTCAAATGTAAATGGGTCTACTGCACGAAAGTTGCTGCTGATGGCTCTATCAACAAATACAAAGCAAGGTTGGTGGAAAAAGGTTTCTCCTAAGTCCAAGGAGTGGACTACACTAAGACCTTTGCACCGGTTGCAAAGATGGATTCCATCGGCCTTGTTTTGGCAATTTCCGCATCCAAGCACTGGGAAGTGCACCACATGGATGTGAAGAGTGATTTTCTACATGGAGACCTTGTTGAAGAGGTATATATGCAGCAGCCAGAAGGATACACCTCAGATCCATCATTAGTTTTCATATTGAAGAAATCTTTGTATGGGTTAAAACAGGCCCCAAGAGCTTGGTATGCAAAGATGGACTCCTTCCTTCTTTCTCAGAATTTCAAAAGATGCAAATCTGATCTGAATGTGTATCTTCAACAAGTTAAAGGAATCAGTCTTGAGGAGGGAAATTCTACACCGCTTGCATATTTCAGTATGTATTGACAGTTGATTGGTTCACTACTTTACTTGACACACTCAAGGCCTGATATTTCATATGCCATGAGTGCCGTGTCAAGGTATATGCAGCAACCCCATGAGCTTCATTGGCGGGCAGCCAAGTGGATCTTGCAGTATGTGCAAGGTGATAGCATAGATCGGAAGTCCACTTCCGGTTATGTATTCATGATTGGACATGGGCCTATTTTCTAGTCAAGCAAAAAGCAAGCAGCCATTGCCTTTCTTCAGCAGAGGTAGAGTATCGAGGGGCAGTCAATGCTTGCATTCAGGCAGTTTGGTTGCAGGGTATTCTTTCCGAGTTTGGTTTTGGTGGCACTACTTCGACTGTCCTCTTTTGTGACAATCAAAGTGCTATCAAGATCTCCATAGATCCAGTTCAGCATCAAAGGACCAAACACATTGAGATTCATATGCACTACATTCAACAGTTGGTGCATGATCGCACCATCATTCTGCAATATTGCCCTACTGATGAGCAAATTGCAGACATATTTAGCAAGAGCTTCACTGAGAAGAAGTTCTCTTACCTCCGTTCACTGTTGGGGGTGAGTTCCATCATGGTGGAGATAGATTGATCCATTATTATGTTCTTAGCTTGAGGAGGGGCTTTCTTCCCATTGGGTTTTCCCTCTTTCCTCACTTAGCTTATTTTCAGCATTTTTTTGGATTATTGTATTGGGGTGACCTTTGGTCTTAGTTACCAGGGCCCTACATTATTTTTTTTGCACATCATAGTCTAGCTTGAGGGGGGGTGTTTGGATATCCACATCATCATTTTCAGGAACTTGCATGCAATTAGGGTTTGCATGCATCCCAGTCACCAGGTTGATGCCTCCAGCACCTTACCCACCTTATTCTAGCACCTGGGAGCTTCTTACATCAGTTCTTTAGCCTTCATAGTCATGAAGGCGCCCACTTCTCACCTACTACCAGAGAAGGGAGCACTTCTTCACCTACCACCTTAGTTTACACTTAGTTAGCTCCGATTCTCCCTAATTTGAGGCTAGTTTCACTCTCGACTGACTGTTTCACTCCGTTGGACCTCCAGATTGACTAGATGACTTGTTCTGACTTCAGTTAAGCCTCCCATGCGCCCTCCACTGAGCCTCCTTCCCTATAGCAGTGCTACACACTTCAGTTACACTTGTTACACTCAGTTAGACTCAGATTGACACCTGGATGACTAGTTCTTGTGCATTGATGACCACCACTGATTGATGATGAGGACTCCTAGTTGGAGTCAAGCTACACCATTCAGTAATTCAAATGACCTTCTTAGTCAATTCGAATTGCTCAGTCATTGTTACTGTATTGTATTGTAATTATTCACCCTCATTGGGATATTGAGCACTGATGCATGCTTTGCACAGTTTTACACCATTTTTCTGAGTTTCATCTATTGTGATTGATTTACTTGTTCATTAGATTTGCTGTGACTAATTTTACACATCTTGCTAATGATTCTAACTTAAGCATTTCTTCATATTCACCATTGTAAAACCCAATTCATCAGTTTTAATCCCTCTCTTATTGTATACATCGACCCAATTACATTTGAACAACGTGTACTCCATAAAAAAAATAGTCAAATGTAATTATTTCTTCTATTACTCCATAAAATGTTGTTTTCTGAAGTACAGGGTTTGGATCTTTAGAACTTGACCTCATCATTGTTTCGGCTTCCAAACACACACCATTATTTTGTGTGGTTCTCTCATTATCCATTCTTTTTGTATGGTATCTATAACCATTGGTTAGGTATCCCTTATACTTATTCACAAATTTCCTTGGGCCCCACGCTAGCCATTTAAGTGTATCAGACACATTTCCATCTCCTTCCACTTACATATTTTCAGTTTTTTTAATGTAGTTAGAACACATACATCCAACCTATGATAAAATATTTAAATTTGTACATGACAATATTCAACATGTAATGATTTGTAAGTACTTCTAATATAAATAGTATAAAGTCACCTGTTTTTTTAGCCAACTAGAAAACTGTTGGGTGTGGAGTCCTTGTAATAGAGCTTCATCTTTTTTGGTTTGGGTAAATGAGTTGAGAATCTCCATTTTGTGCATCCAAATTTGACAATTATGGACAATAAAAATGGTTGTTAATGTGTTTTGATAAAATATGAATAAAAATAATTTGAAATGTCAAATAAATTATTCTATCCATGGATTTGTGTTTTTTTAAACCACAAACAAACAAAATTTTGAAGGTCAAACATGTTACTTACTCTATCCATGGATCAACTTCATTTGTGTGAAATAGAACCCACCTATGGGCTTGTTCCCAACTAATGTTCTCCATTTCTGATGGAATTGAAGCAAATAATGGCTTTCCATCAAGAATTACTTCTTCGACTTCATCATCCCACACTTCATTTCGACCATGTGTGGTTCCAATAGCTTCCATACCTTTCAAGTATCCTCCACAAAAATTTATTGATTCCTCCACATTGTAGCTTTCAACGATGCATCCTTCAACCCTATTTTTGTTCTTAACATAACTCTTGTATACTTTCATACACCTACAAAAAGAGCATGTTTTTAAAGTAATGTCAAAAGCTTTGAATAAATTATTCTTCTTGTGGTTCTTGATAGCAAGTAAAGTTCCATGTACCTCTCAAAGGGGTACATCCATCTATATGAAACCGGGCCACAATATCGAAGCTCATGTATCAAATGCACATTCAAATGCATCATTATATCAAAAAATGAAGGAGGGAAGTACTTTTCAAGCGAGCACATTGTCTCCACGATATCATTTTCCAACTTGTCAAGGCTCTCTATTGAAATCGATTTTGCACAAATTTGCCTATAAAAGTAACAAAGCTTACAAAGCGTCTTTCGAACAGCAATTGGTAGCACATGGCGTAGAGCTACTGGGAGAAGTTGTTGCATTAGAACATGGCAATCATGTGCTTTCATTCCATGGAACTTAAGCTTTTCCATAGATATATGATTTTTTGGATTAGAGCTATAACCATCTGGCACTTTTAATGTGAAAAGAACATGACATAGGGTCTCTTTCTCTTTCTTTGAAAGAGTATGCAGTGTAGGTGGAAGGAATATTGTTTTCCTTTAACTTTTGGCCATAGTGATTTTCTCAAACCCATTTTTTGCAAGTCATCTCTTGATTTCTTTCCATCTTTGGACTTCCCTTTTATATCCAAAAATGCTTTCACACACATTCTTCTCCACATGCATTACATCTAAATTGTGATGTTGTAGGTGTTTCTGCATTCCAACACATTGAGAATATTGGAAAATTATTTAATATGGAGGAAATCATAAACAATGAATTCAATGAAGACATATAAGCACAATGGCGTCATATAAGCATGCAGTGTATAATAATTAGGAATGGTTGATGTTTCTACATACCTCCCAATATGGCAGATTGAATAGGATTGATTATTTCTTCCACACCACAACATTAGTTTTTTCACCTTTTTCCTTATTTATTTTCCTTTTCTTTGATTCACTCTTCCCCCAAACTATTTCGTTTCCCCTTGTTTCCTTAAAAATATCTGACACTCTTACAACTGGAGGGGCATAATGAAGCTCCTCCTTCCCATTAAATGGTCCCTTATGTGAGCGAAACTTATGATTTTGAGGAAGAAATCTCCTATGTCCCATGTACACACATTTCTTGCTACAATTGAGGTACTCTGATTTTGTGTTCTTTCCACATATGGGGCATGCATTATAGCCTTTTGTTGTGCAACCAGCCATATTCCCATAAGCTGGAAAGTAATGAATCACCCACATAAGAATCATCTTCATGTTAAAGCATGTGTTATTGTAAGCATCATATGTCCATACTCCTTGGTCCCATAATTCCTTTAGTTCATCTACCAAGGGTTCCAAATACACATCAATGTCATTAACTGGTTGCTTGGGACCAGGTATTAACAATGTTAACATACAAAAATTCCTTTTTGTGCACAACCATGGTGGGAGGTTGTATGTAACCAACACTATAGGCCAAACACTGTATGTACTGCTCAAGTCTCCAAATGGATTAAATCCATCTGCTGCCATTGCAAGTTGTACATTGTGGGGTTTGCCTGAAAAACCAGGCCATCTTTCATCAATAGTTTTCCAGGCTGGGCTATCAACAGGGTGGTGCATATGACCATCATTGCTTGCATTCTCATGATGCCACCTCATTTTTTGTGACATGTCCGCAGAGCTAGAACAACAAAGAAAATATTTCATTTATATATAATATTATCATATAATAACACTATGAAAAATGGTAAAGATAATACAAGAAGGTGAAAACTTGTATACAATTATGGTGTTGAAAATCATACCTAGACATTCTCCTTAGCCTTGCTGCTATAAGGAAATATCTTAACACCTTTGCAGGAACACCTTGACGCACCTTTTGAGATTGAGCATCCACCTTCCATCGATATTTTCCACATGTTGGGCATTCGTCTTTACTTTTGTTACTTCCTCGATATAAAATGCAATCATTGGGACATGCATGTATCATATCATAGTTTAATCCCAATGATTTTATCAATTTTTTTGCGGCATATGCAGAATCTGGAAGTGTGTTATCTCTAGGAAGTGTATTTTTATGCAATTTTAACATTTGGCCAAAACTTCTATTAGACCATCCACTATTCACTTTGAGATTGTAATATTCCACGGTTGTTGATAGTTTTGTGAAATCAACACAACCAGAGTACAACGGAATCTTTGCATCTTCAATTAACTTCATATATTCATTAACTTCATTTAGTACATTTGTTGATGCCAACCCCACATTATCACAACCTTCGTTTAGGTTTTGATCAAGACATGGATAAGCATCATTCACCATATGAAGCACTTGATCACCAACAATGGTTGTATCATCATCCTTTTCGAGTGGATCATTACCATTTTGAAACGATGTTCTAGGCTCATCAACCTGATTATCGTAATGGAATTCTACATGTCCATAACCCTATTAATAACAAAATTAAAGTTCATGTTAGTGATTTTATGGTTTTTATGAAAATTAGAATGAATAGATATTGGTCAAATAGGGGCCTTTACCAATGCAAATTAGCTTACCAATTGAGATGATATATGCTCTATAACTTCATGTGGCTCATTTTCAGAGCATTGCCTAGCCTCATCAATAACGGATGGAATCTAAAGGTGAGAGGAAAACATAATTAAGCACATATAAATATAATTTATATCTTTATTGTAATACAAGTAAGTTTGAAACTAGATCAATTCATTTATTTCAAGATACCTGATTGTGAATGCTCTCTCCATGAAAATACCAAATTTTATATTGTTCTATTATTCCATCACAAATCAAGTGCTCACGTATTTTATCAAATGTTTGTACTTTGACTATGCCACATTTATTACATGGACATTTTATGGACATCTTATTCCTTGAATGCGCCTCGGCAAACTTTAAGAATTCCTCAACCCCATCTCTATATTCTTGTAGTGTCCTACACATAACCAATTTCCATGAAGTCACATAAATTTAATTGAGAACAAGTTAGCATTGATACATTTTTTTGGTATATCATGATGAATAACGAAATATAGAAACTATACCTATTTTTCAAGTTCATCCAGTTTCTTTTGTTCATTTGATAATATGCTTCAAGCTCCTTTGAAATTATGTCTACAATGAACTAAAAAAGTTAGTTGATACTAAACCTCATATATATTGAAAGCACACAACTTTGCACTAACAACTTGCGGTCAAACAACTTCATAAACCCACATTTCTTATTAAGAGGTATTCTGATATAAAAAAACTCCCTAAACTGTTCAAATATTTGACTTAGATCTTTTGGAAATAATCTCTGTGGCTTAATGCATTATTGTAATTGTCTCTTTAGATGTCAATTTGTAGAACCATTGAAATTCGAACCAATATGGCATCTAACTTCTAAGAAAGTAGAACCCATAAAGATTCTACCTAGACTCAAAACTAATTCATTCCAGGCAGCCCTTCAATGTAGAGTGTTCAACATCACTCCTCTTCATATTGAGCATAATTACAATGTAGTCAACACTCAACCTTAGATCTTAATTCAACCTTAAAATTAAAATGTAGCCCAACAGAGAGTAACACAATTAACTAATTCATTTCCTGGTTAGCTTGTATATTCACTAGAGTTCATCAATCACACAGACATATATGAAATCAGCACACAACATCATGGCAAATAATCCTTTTCCATTTATTACTTGGAAATTTGCAGGCTAATAAACAAACTCTGACCTATCCTCTGTTTTTCTTGCCTTGATTCTTACATTGTATAGCTAACCCTCCTAACCATCATTTTTCAAGCCTCTCTCTCTAACCTCTAATGTTCGCAGGAATAAAAGATATACTTGGAAATATAACTTGTAGCTAAATAACAAACCTCATACATTTATGGAACTAACTCCTAAATTTTTTGTAAAGTTCTTGTAATTGTAATTGTCACTATTATGTTAAAATAAATTGATTTTCATCCTTAAGACTGTTTAATAATGTATATCTACAGGCTTGGCCTAAGCCTGTAAGTTGAGTTGTTGTTTATACTTACAGATGTAGAAATGGAAATTGGACACATGGGTCTTATTTGGAATCGTGTCACATAGCCCATCCTCTTGTTGGTTCCTCCGAGTTCATTCTGATGTTACCCAAGGAGCGCATTTATTGCATACTGGTCGCAGAACAAATGAATCACTTTTTTTTCCTAGATTAGAGGATCTGTCGACTCTTTGAATCTTGACAGATCCTCCCTGAGCCTAAAGGAAAGAGGTCTACTTATAATATTAGTTCTCTCCTCCATTTCGATATATTAGTGCTCCATTCTTGTTACTCTTTTTGACTTTTTTAACTTGCAAGAGAAATGGAAAAATATCATTTCACAATTCTTGTGGCCGATATAACAAACCCTTATATATGCTGCTGCATACATCAGAAGTCCACGGCACAATCAAACCAAGCCACCAGTAGCTTCGGCCTCATCAATAAGGACACAGAGTAACCCCGAAAGATGATGGTAAGGTAGATCAGACCTCAACAGTCCCTCCTCAGGCCACGGCTCAGCAGATCAGGCCTCAAACAAACTCACATTAAAATTTTTTGACAGACCATGAGGTCTTGACTCTTGTCCTTAAAACAAGGAGGGGGGTTCAATGTAAAAATCTTGTAAATCTTCAATAGTTAGCAAGGTTAAACTAGAAGTTTCCAAGTGTGATGAGGTGTCAATGATGCATCATCCTTTAGGATAGAGCTGAACTCCTATTTAGGGAGGTAGTTACAGAAATATAGAAAGGTTGTTAGGGTTAAACCATTAAGTTGATTCTTCATATATACGATTGTAAGCCTATAGGCCACAATAGAGGTAGAGTAGAGGTGAGGCAGAGGCAAAGAGGATAGGAAAATAGAGAGGAGAGGACCAGGGTAGAATACTCCCATATTGTGTAATCAGGTCACGAAATTTTGAGTAATTGAATTTGATTAATGAAAGCATTTTATATGCATATGGACTTGTGAATATCTCTTTCTATGTATTTTTTATGAAGTTCATTGTCTCTATTGAATGTGAATGGCGTCCTGTTGCAAACATAGAGTCATTTACCTTGGAATTTGATGTAATTCCTTCAGTGAAAAATGAGTACATAGGCTTTGTTAATTGGCTGACTTCCTGACAGTAAGCAAATATAGGAATATGTGATTTCTGCGAAGGATTTGGAATTATAAGACCCTTCGGAAAATTGACTCGATGTGATTGTTTATCACTCGAGTGTCCTTATGTTATGAGATCTTAGGTTATGCAAATCAGAAGGAAGTGAAGTGATTGAAATTGGAACATCAAGTTACTTCAATTAGATTGTTTAAAGTACATTCTGCATAAAACCCTAACCCTAACCAAAATTTAACAGAATAAATAAACGTGTTGGGTGAGAATCTACTGTCGCTGAACGTAAAATATTGGAGATTTTAGCATTTGTTTAACATTTTTATACAGAGATTGAGTTACGGAATTGATAGCCAAGTTCCATATTTCAGGGTTAGAGTTTGAGTATTTGGAAGTGTGTTGAAGGGTAGTAGTAATTTTTTTCCACTTGTTCATGAAAAACTAAGTTTCTCAAATGTTGAAACAAACACTGAAGAAATGAACATTGGCCTGGAGGAAAAATCGTGGCAAATTGTCACTGTGCACAAATTTGAATACCCAAGTATACTCTGTTTGGGAATCAAACTCCATTTTAGATTCCATTTTTGTACGAGCAGCAGTAGATCATGGCCCAATTGTAATCATATTTTTAAAGGGAAAACACCATTTCTGAACAAAGAAATTGAATTTATACTCAAGATAAGAGTTCAAGAATTTGGGGAAGTGTTTTTTGTTGAAATTGTAGGTGGTTCCTACATAAAAAATAAAAAGAACAGCTGCATGGATAGCGTTGGAACCTAATTTCCGCAGTTTGTCTCACTCACTTTCCTTCCGATTGGCACCTATGTCTATCTCTCCATTTGCGGTTCAACCCAACAACATTTCATTGTGATTTTTTTGTCTATCTCTCCATGTGTGTGGTTTAAGCCAGAGCAAATCATTCCCACCCTAATTTCATCTGCACCAAAATTCAAAAATTGAATTTTTTAGTCTTTGAAAATGGTATCTTTTGAATCTTTGAAAATGGTATAAAATTGAATCTTTCCAATCTTTAAAAATGGTATAAAATTGAACCTTTTGAATCTTAGAAAATGCAGGCATCGTTTCTTGATGTAATTTAATTTACAATATACAAAGTGACAAAGTGTTACCATTATTGTAGCTTATTATTTAAATATTATTATCCGCAAAATCAAGAGTCATGCATGACTTCACAATTTCTCAGCTTGCCATAAACCCTAGGCGAAGGCATACCTGGTGGGAGACCATGCGTTACACATCAAAGAATACTCAAGTATAATTGCTCTACTATAGAAGGATAGTGAGCTAGAGAATAACGAACCCCAATCATACACACAAGAGGAAGACCAAGTTGATAGAACATGATGAGAACATGAATCTCTCATATATATTATAGAGGTCTAGGGGTATAAAGCCTCCAATAAGTATATGATCCCACACAAGACCGACTTAACCAACGAGTTAAGTTAGGGGTCACACATCATGACCAATACTCCAACATTAGGTGATCAGGCGCTTGCAACCGCATAAGGACTTCTCTATACCTATGACACATGGAACACCCATCAAGGAAACCAACTCAATCCACCATCATTAAGTACTACTACCACCATCAAGGGATAAAAACGGTGAGGCCAACTATTTGCTGAGGGATCCATCTCCTGTCTCAGTGGCATTGGAAAATGCTACTGTCTCTCTGACTAGTCCTCTCACTTTTGTTTCTAGTATTAAAACGTAGATGCACTCTCCGTTTCATGACAACCCTGCGATGGGTGGGCCACACCCTCTTGTGAATGTGTATTCATCTATAATGACAAACAACATTATAATATAGGTGGTTCTTTCAAAGTTATATTAATGCAAAAAAACATGCTTACGTTCCAAATTCATCCCTAGATATGATGGTAGCTATAGAAACAATAAGCAAATTATAGGATCACATGTTTATAGAAAATGCACAACTACACAACATGTATCATGGGAAGCCCTCATGGGGGAGAAAACCCAATTACAACCTTTCACTGTGATAGAATCCGCAAAATCAAGAGTCATGCATGACTTCACAATGTCTTAGCTTGCCATAAAACCTAGGCGAAGGCATACCTGGTGGGAGACCATGCGTTACACATCAAAGAATACTCGAGTATAATTGCTCTACTACAGAAGGATACTGAGCTAGAGAATAACGAACCCCAATCATACACACAAGAGGAAGAGCAAGTTGATAGAACATGATGAGAACATGACTCTCTCATATATATTATAGAGGTCTAGGGGTATAAAGCCTCCAATAAGTATATGATCCCACACAAGACCGACTTAACCAACGATTTAAGTTAGGGGTCACACATCATGAACAATACTCCAACATTAGGTGATCAGGGGCTTGCAACCGCATAAGGACTTCTCTATACCTATGACACATGGAACACCCATCAAGGAAACCAACTCAATCCACCATCATTAAGTACTTCTACCTCCATCAAGTGATAAAAACGGTGAGGGCCAACTATTTGCTGAGGGATCCATCCCCTGGCTCAATGGCATTGGAAAATGCTATCGTCTCTCTGACTAGTCCTCTCACTTTTGTTTCTAGTATTAAAACGCAGATGCACTCTCTATTTCATGACAACCCTGCGATGGGTGGGACACACCCTCCTGTGAATGTGTATTCGGCTATAATGACAAACAACATTATAATATAGGTGGTTCTTTCAAAGCTATATTAATGCAAAACAACATGCTTACATTCCAACTTCATCCTTAGATATGATGGTAGCTATAGAAATAGTAAGCAAATTATAGGAGCACATCTTTATAGAAAATGCACAACTACACAACATGTATCATGGTAAGCCCTCATGGGGGAGAAAACCCAATTACAACCTTTCAATGTGATAGAATCCACAAAATCAAGAGTCATGCATGACTTCACAATGTCTCAGCTTGCCATAAACCCTAGGCGAAGGCATACCTGGTGGGAGAACATGTGTTACACATCAAAGAATACCCAAGTATAACTGCTCTACTACAAAAGGATAGTGAGCTAGAGAATAACAAACCCCAATCATACACACAAGAGGAAGACCAAGTTGATAGAACATGATGAGAACATGACTCTTTCATATATATTCTAGAGGTCTAGGGGTATAAAGCCTCCAATAAGTATATGATCCCACACAAGACCGACTTAACCAACGAGTTAAGTTAGGGGTCACACATCATGACCAATACTCCAACGTTAGGTGATCAGGGCTTGCAAACGCATAAGGAATTCTCTATACCTATGACACATGGAACACCCATCAAGGAAACCAACTCAATCCACCATCAAGGGATAAAAATGGCGAGGGCCAACTATTTTCTAAGGGATCCATCTCCTGGCTCAGTGGCGTTGGAAAATGCTATTGTCTCTCTGACTAGTCCTCTCACTTTTGTTTCTAGTATTAAAACGCAGATGCACTCTTCGTTTCATGAAAACCCTGCGATGGGTGGGCCACACCCTCCTGTGAATGTGTATTCGACTATAATGACAAACAACATTAGAATATAGGTGGTTCTTTCAAAGCTATATTAATGTTAAAAAACATGCTTACGTTCCAACTTCATCCCTAGATATGATGGTAGCTATAGAAACAGTAAGCAAATTATAGGAGCACATGTTTATAGAAAATGCACAACTGCACAACATGTATCATGGGAAGCCCTCATGGGGGAGAAAACCCAATTACAACCTTTCACTGTGATAGAATCCACAAATTCAAGAGTCATGCATGACTTCACAATGTCTCAGCTTGCCATAAACCCTAGGCGAAGGCATACTTGGTGGGAGACCATGCGTTACACATCAAAGAATACCTGAGTATAATTGCTCTACTATAGAAGGATAGTGAGCTAGAGAATAACGAACCACAATCATACACACAAGAGGAAGACCAAGTTGATAGAACATGATGAGAACATGACTCTCTCATATATATTATAGAGGTCTAGGGGTACATGGAACACCCATCAAGGAAACCAACTCAATCCACCATCATTAAGTACTGCTACCACCATCAAGGGATAATATAGGTGAGGGCCAACTATTTTCTGAGGGATCCATCCCCTAGCTCAGTGGCGTTGGAGAATGCTACAGTCTCTCTGACTAGTCCTCTCACTGGCGTTTGAAAATGCACAACTAGACAACATGGATACTACCCATTAATGTGTCCTCATCGACAAGGAGTTGGAGTCATTAGGGGCTCTAACCACTATATCGACATCGACAGGGAGTGGGACTGATCATAACATAACAACACAATTGTTATAATGTCCACCCACTCTTCTAGTGCAGGAAGAGATGCACCATTCTACCAGTCCGTGGAGAATATTGTATCACCGATCCTGCAAACATAAAAAATAATGAGTTTGAGGAATGCATCCATCTTATGGTTCATTTGATTTAAGCCATCTATGTGGTTACAATAGTCTAATAGTAGGTGAAAACACCAAGGTTAAAATGCATGATTTTTTTTGGTATTTGTAAAGGTGTTAATTCCTCAACGTGAAGTCGTATTAATGGATAGGGTATTTTTAGAATAGTGATAATTGCAATCCATGAGAAGAACCTTGGATCACACATTTTGGTTTGATCTTATCTTAGGCATCACTCATGATGTTTGATCAAGGAAGCAAATCACTAGCATGGATGAGGGTGAGAATTTACTCAAGAGACCTTTCGCATTACTAACCGAAAATTTCCACATATTTAGAGGAACTTTTGCATATTTGAAGGCATACCTCACCATTGAGGTTCATATATATGTTTTTAAATGTCTTTGCTTAGATGGTATACTAGGTCTTGGCTCCTCTTTTATGGTGTGAGAATGTGTTGTAGGCAATGAAGTTTAAGTAGGTCCATTTCAACTTTATTTAATTGTTGCATTAGTTTTTGTAGGAGAAGGGTTAACATTAATAGAAAACCAATGCATTACACTCACCATTACAAACTTTTTTTTCACACCATTAGTTTGATTGAGAAATTATATTGTTTGACTTATAATGATTTTACTCTTGTACATGTGAAGATGTTAACTTTATGTTTTTTCAAGTCCATATGCTTTCCTTCTAGTTGTGCATTTTTTAGTGGATTGCGTATCTTCTATAATCATGACTACCTCTTAAAATTTTAAGGATCCATACTTAAAAATGTATAAGTCTTGGCAAATCCAACCAATTCTTAAATTCTAACTATAAAATATTTGGTGATACTTTTTTAGTTTTTTTTCTAATTTATAAGTATTTTATGTACTTTATATAATAATTTGGAGAAAATAGCAACATCTGTAAATGGAAATAGGAACATCTATTGTCAAGAAAAGAATGTTTGGATTTGTATTTCCCTCCATTGTTTTTAGTATTTAGATTTCCCTCCAAATTTTTATTCATTTTGTAATATAAATAGGAACAAAGCTCATATGTATTCAACAATATTTTAATTGAAAACATTTTTTTCTTGGCATTGAAGTTAGAAAGCTATGAAGACTAGAGGAAATGAGAAGAAAACTCTCTTACAACAGGCAATCTTAACCCGTGGAAACAAAAAGAGGTACCATTGCCTTGTACTATTGTTTGTACTATATTGCTCATACTATTGTTTTGTCCTTATTGGCCATTGTTTTGTCCTTATTGTCCCTTTTCGTCCAGATGAATTATGATGAGTATTTCAAAATTTAATAGTATTTTAAAATCCATATTTGCAAATGACATTTATTGTGGTTAATTGGCCTTTTGCAAAGACATTTTTTGTTATCTTGTCAGTTGTTTTTTTCCATTCATGAAATAGATATTAAAATACATTACATCATCAAACTGTGGATTTGAAATAAGTAGGCCAACATGTGGTGCCATCGGCCGTTTCCACCCTTGTTGATGCAGGAGATGGGCAAAACTGCTCCGTTCCCTAATCTCGTAGTATTAGAATAGGGTTACCAGAATGTTCTAGATGTATCGTTACTGGAAATCCACTTACTCACAAATCCAAACAAAAAATGCAGATTCGCTCTTTCCAAAAGTTACAGAGGTCTTATAAACACCTGAGTCAGTCTCTCCAACATCTAGTTAGCAAAAATCGCAAAATTTCTTCAAGGAAAATTATTGGAATCTAAACCGGGAGTAAATGGTGAGATTTACAGATTCTAAACCAGTTAAGCAAATTTATATCAAAATTCTCAGAACCCCACCTCACATCTGCTCAGTATTTAGAGCTGTGCAGCATAATTTCCAAACACTCTTCATGAATTAGTAGTCCACAAGAAGATGTTTTGTGGTTTCAACATTCTGCATACACAGACAACATCTGCTATGACCAATCCGACCTTTTTTTAAAATATTTTCCCATGTATTGAGACGCCGCTATTGGCAATATGGCAGTTATGTCCTCAGAATTGCAAACCCTGGAGTCACTCTTGGTTTCCGATGAGCGTAACTTTGTGATCAAACAATAGAGGTGACTAGGTCCCGGTATCTGATCTTGTGGGAAAGATTGTTGCTCTGTTTTTCTGTGACAAGTTTTTCTCCATTGTCACTGCAGATCTTATAAAGATGGAGATCTTAATAAGAAGAAGCCAGAATATTAAAGAAGATCATTGCCAAGTTTTGGGAGAAACGAAGCCCGTAGAAATCCCAAGCATGTAGTTTTGAAGGAAATGAAGCCTACAGGCTTGAAGTTAATTTATGAATTAATTGACTAGTTAATTAATTAATTGACTAGTTAATTAATTAATTAGTTCATTAAAATAGAGATTTGAAAGGGCATGAAGCTGGCAAACCTGGAAGATGTCCATTGAGATTTTAATTGGTTAAATAATCAAAATCTGCAAAAGACAGAAATATGAATTAAAAGGTTTAATAATAGAAGGTTCGATGAAGCATGTGAAGATTACACATCAAAGAATACCTGAAAAATCTAAATAGAAGAAGAGAGTATGTCTTGGAGTCATAAGTTGCAGTAGCATCCTAAGCAGTCCAAGATGCAGTATCATCCTGAACCAGTTAATAACGTTAGATTTCATATATTTTTCCTGTAAAACTTTTGACCACAGAGTATTCCCAAAAAGCACCCTCTATATTTTAGTATACATTTTTAGACATTTTGTTATGAATGAGTTACAGATATTTGTATAATTTCATAAATACTATTTAATTTTCAAGATTGTGTTAGTTGGCTTGTTTCAACGATGTGTTAATAAAAATGTTTTTTTTTGTTATGCAGTTTATTTGCAGATGTCCATATCAAAGTAAGACAATATTTTTTGTTTGTTTGGGATTTCAATAACTTCAGTATTTTTTTAACAATTATTGTCCTTTCTTTTATACCTTAAAAATTGTCTAACTTTCTTTGAGCATGAGTTGCAATCCATATTTGCAGGGAACTAACATGATTAAATTAAGACGTTGCAATACATCACTTTTAACAAAGTCAGGCCGCATTACCAAAAGAAATGACAATGTTATATGTGGCACAACTTCAGGTAAATATTTTAAACATGATGGTAACTTATTATTTATTTTTTAATAAATAAACAATTATATTAAAAAAAATCATAATATACTTGACCATAGGCTCTAAGATGGGAAACAAATTCCAACAAAACATAGCATCGGGATCCACTGTCCCATTACAAAGTGAATATACTTGCTATAGTGTCGACAACAATTCTAATGCACATACTCTTGAGAAAGATGTGAAAGAACCACTGGAAGGTATGATCATTTCTTAACATGTTTTGTCCTATACAAGTATTTCAAGATTTCATATTAACAATTTCATATTGTCATTGTCTCAAGAGGGGTACTGGTTTGTTTTTCCAGAAAATTTTCAACAGGAACCACCACAACAAGATCATGTTTTGGAGGAGGATCCACCACAACAAGAGCATGTTTTGGATCAGGATCCACCACAACAAGAGCATGGTTTAGAAGATGCAAATGCATCTACCCAAGCTAGTACTGCAATAAATGCGAAAAGAAGGAGTAGAGGACCAACAAAATGTCTCTTTGGAACCACTATAGAGGGCATTGCATTGCCTGAATTCAATTTAATGAGAAGAGCCAGCCTATTGGTCCACATTCAGAGAAATTCTCCTCATTTTTAGGAGTTCTTGCAAGGGAAATTCTAGGCATCAAGCACATGGAATGGAAAAAAGTGTCTGAAGTGCAAAAGAAAGACATGTGGAGTGCAGTTAATGTGAGCATCAACTTATTCTAAACATTATTGATGCATATTGAGCTTGTGTGTGATAGGTTTCGTTTCAAATAACGCTTGTATCTAATAATGGATTGTTTATCTATTGTAGTGTACCTATCAAATAGATCTGTTAGCAGAGCAATGGTGTCATAAAGTAATATATCAACGCTTGAGAACCTATAGATATAATTTGTATAAGAAATACTATTTGAAATACGAAACAAATGAGGAGAGGATTGCAAACCTTCCTATTGGAGTAAATGAAATTGATTGGATGGAATTTGTTAGATTACGATCTGACCCTAAATTCAAGGTAAAAATGAAAGACAGATTTGAATGTTATCATCATTGATTTTGAATCCTCTCATACAATCAACTATAATCTTAGCATCTATTTTTTTTATTGAGTTGCAGGAGAGGTCAAAAAAAAGAAGAAGGAAAATAGGGCATTAGAACAAGAGACCCACACTTCTGGCCGTAGAGTCTACTTTAGGGTTGAAGATGACCTTGTAAGTTGCAACAAATTCTATTATTTGTTCACAATTTACAACTTTAAATATAGTTAACTAGATTGTTGTATTTGTTGATACTAGAATCAATCTCGTGGTCCAAGTGATAAGCCTATAACTAGGGCTGATGTGTGGATGAAATGCCATAAAAAGAAGGATGGCACTCCAATGTCATCATTCATTGCGGAGAAAATAGTAAGTTCCGAACCTATTCTTGTATAATTTATGCTTTTTTAGAGTTAATGATGTTTCTCATATGAGTTTGTTGAAATGTTGACATTACTATAATCAAATTGAATCGACACAAAATGAGTCAGTGTCTCCTGCATATTCTACAAAGCAAGATGCCCTTGCTATAGTTTTGGGGCCTGAGAGGAGGGGTCGTGTACATGGGGTTGGATTTAGAGTCACTCCAATTGTATTATTTGGAAAAGAGCATTCCTACAAGAAGGAATTTCATAATACTAAAGAGAAATTAAGAGAAAAAGACAAGGAACTCAGAAGATTGAAAAAAGCTGTTGAAGAATTAATGGAATGGAAAGTTGCCATGGAGCTGGGGAAAGAAAGTGGCAGAGTTGTTCCAAAATCCAACAACGTAAGGATTGCATGTGTAGACTTTAATTTTTTATGTAGGCCATCTTTGAAGTTGGGGATTTCAAAATCATAATGCTAACATGAACATGATTGTATTGTTGTAGGGTGTGTAGTATATGAATTATTGTTTTTGCATCCTAACCCTTTATCTTTTGATTTCATGATATCTAATGCAAACTATTATATTGGTAGAGTAATATTGCCATGTCAGATGTTGAATCAAATCGAGGACCTCCGCAACTGTCACCTCTTAATCCAGTCACCCCAATCCATGTAGTTTTTTAAACCAACTCTTATTTTTTCCATTCTTTGAAAATCGCTCACAAGTATTTCTATTTTAGGAGAGTCTCTAGAATAATCCTAGTCAAGGTTCATTAGAAAAAAATACAATGGCTCCTAGACCATCTAATACATTTGATACTCCAAAGTCTAATACATTTCATACTCGAAAGTCGACGGTGAGTTTTGAAACTATTTAATATTTACTGCACTGTTATAATCGATATTTCATTATATCTTACAAGTATTTATTTACTAACAAGCTTCTTTGAGTCCTCATCATGCTTTTCCAAAACAAATGCCTTTGACTTCGGGAGAACATAATCGTGACCCAATTGGAAAATCAATACAATAGGTAAGTTCTAAGCCTCTTTATTTCTATATTTAATATTCCATTCTTATTCCGAGGAATCTCACAGGAATTTGTTTATTGGCAGGTTCAACTGCAATTACCATCTTCAGATGCGGGATTGAATGGAAAAAAATGTTTATTGACATATTTTAATGGTCAATTGACGGTTGCAAAGGGTTACATCAAAAGAATTGAACCAAAATTTGTCATGCCTAATGGGGAAAAATTAGGTGATGGATATTATCTTGTGTGCCCACAATCAACTCTAGTTGATCCTAATTATGAAATCAAGCTTAAGCATAGAAGTAATCAATGCAAGTATTTAGTGGATGCAATCAACAGTTTTATACTTTGTAAAAGAAATGACATTGAATTGATCAAATATTGAGAAGAATGTGAACTCGGAGTAAACAACAGGAGGATGGGCTAGGTGACAGGATTCCAAATAAGACCCATGTGTCCGATTTCCATTTGTGGATATGTAATTATAAACAACAAATCAACTTACAGGCTTAGGCCAAGCTTGTAGACAAGCATGGACAAGCATGGCAAGCAAGCTGGAGGACAAAGACATGGAAAAGGTGACATGGAGGATTGATGATAGAGAATTCACTTTTGGAGAAGACCAAGCAGTGTCTGATTTTGATAATTCCACAAGTACTGGTATATCTCCCTCTCGCAAAAGTCGTGTCTGATACAAATAACTATCTTCACATATATAGATTAAAAAGGGTAGTGACTGCAACTATAACATTTTCAGCATTATTTCAGGTTTATGGAAAAAAATGGATCTGTAAGAGGTTGCAGGATTGATTACCTTGCAATCAATGCTAATAGTTTCATGTCCAGCACATAGTCCTAGTGAACATGGCACTTCTATAGCTAGTTGTAACAAAACAACTATAGTTCAGTTGGTGCATTTACATGAAATAAAAGGTCGAAGTTTTTCCTAAAATCACCATAAAAATCCTCCACAACACCCCTATAATCCCCACAACTAGATGGTCATCTTGTTAAACCCATAATAATATCTAAAAATTATAAATAAATTTAAAACCCAAATATGAAAACATCAAAATTGCATTCACACATTTGTAATTTTTATCCCAACGAATACACCTTCAAAACCAAGCAAAAAAATTGAAAACTTATCATGAAGATACCCACATCCCACATACGAAATCCTATATGCATCGAAATATCTCTTGGGATTATCCATTTACATATAAATGTTGGTCTAAAAACACTAAACAAACAGTCATCGGATCCCATGGGAAAGCAACTAAAAACAATCATGATATCCACAAACATGTATCGATTCTGCTTAAAACATGATTCGATGAACTAAATCAACAAAACACAATGTAACTTACTGATTTTTTCTATTGTTACCTGTGTTTAAACCAAGCCATATTCATGGAAATACAGATGTAGTTATGAACCCTATCATGCCTTAGAAAAAATGTGAAATGAAACCAAATGAGGGTTCCCAAAACCCATAAAATCTAAGATCAATGAAAGTGGTCGATATTTGGGTGGCGGTGGATATCAGTGCATTAGAATTCAATGGCCACTGATGTCTACTTGGACACCTATCAGAAGAGTCCGCTGAGCTTATATTTATTGAATACATCATCAGTGCAAAGCCAATGAAAACAATGGAAAAAATCCAAAATTTTATTTCTAATGTCGAACAATGGGTGTGCCTTACGAGAAATCTTGAACAGACATATAATTGTGTCCCTGCAATCGCTATATTTCCCATAGGGACATAAAAATATCAGAGATAAAACCATGGAATAAAATAGGGTATGGAACCATGGTGTGGATACATCCCTAAACACCAAAGAGAACTAGACTAACATGAAACGTAGTCAAAATACACAAACAAAATTCCTAGATGTGAAAACACCTCCAGAGATGGATACAGGATAGTCCACATGATAATGAATACGGCTATGCCTTAAATACATTGTACATTTGCCCAGGAGGCAAGAGGAAGATGCAACACATTGATCAAAAGGATAAACACACTAATTGTCTACCAATCATATTGAAATTTGAAGCCAATAGGGGATGGAACCTTCCCCATGTTGTTGTTTAGTTCCAAACTTGGGAGGTTGGAATCCAAGTTCCCAAAAGAAGGATTTGAATTCCTAGTCTCTTCAATACATAGTTTTCTTATCTAGTTTGGTTCACTGTAATATTTTGTTGGTTCACTAGTGAGGTGGATGCAAGGTTAAATCATGGGTTCCCTTCTCATGTTGGTATTCCCTACTTGTATGCCATTACTTTCAAAGGCATAAGGATAAGTACAAGACCTAGACTAGGAACATAAATAGAAGGAAGTCCACTCTGTTGTGCATCCATGTTACTTAAGAACTTTAGGATTTAGGAGTTAGTTCCACAAATGTAGGAGTTAGTTCCATGTTACTTGCAATGAGATAATTTTCTGTGTTCAAGGGAATAGAAATAATGAGACAAAGTGGACATGTGGTATTGTTTGCAAGGAACCTATCAATGTACTCCAAGTGAAAGGTAGGCCCATAGACAATTAGTTGCTATAGATTTTCATCTATTTGGTCATCCCCAAGACACATAACACACCTGCAACAACACCCAAATAGATCTATGGGAATTATCCTTAGCCCTCTTGCAGGCATATTAAGCATGTGGATATACAAAAGTATTGACAATAGGCTGCTTGAGTTCAAGCTTGCTCAAGGACAATATACATCAGAATGAACTCGGAGCAACCAACAGGAGGATGGGCTAGGTGACACGATTCCAAATAAGACCCATGTGTCCGATTTCCATTTGTGCATATGTAATTATAAACAACAACTCAACTTACAGGCTTAGGCCAAGCTTGTAGATATACGTTAACTAACTGGTAGGAGGTTACAACCCCCTATTTAGTCAGCTACAACTGACAGGGAGCACCTACTCCCCTTTGCAGGAACCAACCTGCCCTAGCACCACCCTGCCACCCTTGTTAATTCTGCATTTACTTCTTGGATTGCTGCTCTCTTTGGTTTGTTCTCGATCTTCAATGTATCAACCAAAGTCACACTTCTTCTTCATATAATATCTCCATACTTATACACTTTCCTCACACCTATTCATGAAACAATGTGTCTCCTCATAGACTTCACACCTCTTTCATTAAAACTCTTAATGTGCAAAAAGATTATTAACTAACAAGTAGATCAGTTAAACTAGTTTTAGTTATAACCATACTTAGTCTTTTCTCTATTTGTTTAAACTTTGCTAACAAAGTTTTACACTATAGCTTAAAGCTTTATACTAAAACTTATGATAGCCTTTGGCTATTTACCAAATATATTAGCGTACTACTAAAACTTTTGATAGGCTATTGTTTAAACACATCGAACGCTTTTGGAGATCCGCTATCTTTTTGGCACTCCACCAAAACTTGGCTCATGAATCTGGCTGCGAAGTAACACTTTCCATCAGCGATACTTACTGCCACATCTACAACACATCACTGCCACGTATGCAACATCTTAAAGCTGTCATATCATCATCCACGTCGAACAGAGATGCCACGTGTAGCGAAAGATAGGGGGCCACATAGGCATCCCGAGCTCCAGGCTGGTGTTCTTCTCATGGATAATCAAACACCTAGAGCTCCCACACTATCTTTGCACTATGCATCAATGAACATTAGTAAAGCCTGTCGTTATAAACACATAAAATACTCATCCACACAACCAATGTGGTTTAAACCTCAACGCCAAATGTGATATCCACTGTCGATCATCGTGATCGGACGGTCCATGATCGTTTACCCTCATAAATATTCCCAAGCACATTTCTTTATTGTTTCTTGCTGTAGGGTATGTTCCTTTGGCTTCAATCAAACATTTAACCAGCCTCCTTCCTTCAAGAGCTTCCAATGGTTACTTTAAACCTTGCCAATTTGCAGAAATAACCTATCTGCTGCATAGTACCATGTATGCTTCTCAAGCTTCTGCAAACACAGCTTGGGCTTCTTATAGCTCCTTTCTCCTCAATCTCCTCCAATGTCTACAGCTTCTTCTTCTAAAACAAGCAAGTTGGCTGGAGGTTTGGCATCCGTTCACTGGTCCATCGAATGCAGAGACTATCTTTACATGTTTGCTCTTCACTGGATTTTTGGGTTTCATTAACATGATTGATACGAGATTGCAGTGCACCTTCTTCTATAGAAGTATTTTGCCCTCCTATATCTATATTGCGAGAAGTGTGTATTTTTTCCCTTCTTCCAAATCCTTTTTACATGCTTCTGCCAAATTCTTTCTACAGGTTTTTGCATCTCCTGTAACCATGACAAGTTTATTTATTTGATCAGCCACATCTATAGAAGTAGTTTACATTAGTATCAAAATCCTTCTCTTGGAATGGAAGACCATCGATTCCAGTTAGATTTCCATCATCATAGTGCTCTTTCATTTCTGCCTATGCATTTCCCTCTCTTCACAATGCATTGGACAAGTAGATAGGTAGACATTCTATTTCCCTCTCTCTTTATTATGCTGCTCTTTCATTGTCTCTGCCATAACCATCTACTTTGTTTGCTGCCACTGTCATCTACTCTTTTCACATTGCTTGTCATCATTCCTGCTTGTGGCTTTGTCTTCATCCAGTTGCCATCAATGACAACCTACACTGCCATATTTCCAACAATAGCTTCCTCTCACAAATTCCGTGTCTGATACAAATAACTATCTTCACAGAGATAGATTAAAAAGGGCAGAGACTGCAACTATAACCTTTTCAGCATTATTTCAGGTTTATGGAAAAAAATGGATTTGTAAGAGGTTGTAGGACTGATTACCTCGCAATCAATGCTAATAGTTTCATGTGAACATGGCCCTTCTATAACTACTTGTAACAAAATAAGTATAGTTCAGTTGGTTCATTTACATGAAATAAAAGGTCGAAGTTTTTCCTAAAATTGCTATAAAAATATCAGATTATGGGATTTAGTAAGTTTCCAAGGAAAAAATTATACACTTCTTTTGAACAAGTTCAAATTCACATAACCAAAAAAGACATATTTGGGAAAATCATTATATTTGAAATATCATACTTTAGAGTCTAGTTAAACAAAATGCATATTTCCACTATTGTGCATTGAATAAACATGAAATCCTGACAAACCAATTACATTTTTTTAACATCCTCTGGTATATTTTCAAGTAACAACACAATGGAGATCCAAGAGAAAACCTACCCTTTGGGGAACAGAAAAAAAACACCACAAGATGATATTCCATAGTAGGGTGTTATTTAACCTAGATTTGTATTAGGGTGGGTGAATTTAATTTCAAGATATTGGGCGAAAATTTGCAAGATGTTAAGGTTTCAAGATTTGTACTCTAGACCAAGTTAAGGTTTCAAGATCCAAAACATCAACTTCTCCTAAGTAATGGTATCCAGAATATCCACCTTATACAACAAGCATGTTTTCAATAACAATTGTAGTGTGGCTATCTCTGGGAGCAATAAGATCCCATTCACATCAAGGGAAATCCATTTCATTAGCTTCAGGTCCAGAATATGAACATCAATCAAGTAATTTCCTCCCCCTCTCTCGTGGGGATGGTGGAGTTCCTTGAATGCAAGCATGCCTCCATTCCTTAGTCTACAAGTCTAAAATGTGCAGATCATTTATCTTATTAGACCCGTTTGTTCCCCCAAACACTATGATAATGTGGTTTAAGAGAATGGCACTATGGATGTCTCTTGTACCTAGCTCTTGCCTAGTTGATACTAATAGGATACAGTACACCATCCTATGTGGGAATTTGAAGCCCCATGCATTTAAGGTCTCTAAAAGACCTTAGGTACACCTTGAGTTCATTGTTGGAGGATGGACTCAAAGGTATATGGTGGTCGCTAAGAAACATGTCCTAGGATCGGATTCCTAACATTAACAGAAGGAAAATAGGCAGGGATGAAGTTGTAAATGACTTCCTCCATCCTTGGATATGATTGACATAAATATCTTCACCTGTCTTTGGTATCTTATTGTATGACTTAGTTTTTTGTATCAATCATCGATAAGACACCTTTTAAATGTCCTGAGAAGAACATCTATCTCTGAACGAAGGAAAAGGAAAGAATAAACTACAACTGATGAAAGTAAGTAGTCTAGAGAGTTATGAGAACAGGAGGATGATCTCTATAGGAAATCTACAAACCTTAGAGCAGAATTGAAGAATTGTCTGAAGCATTTTTTTTGGCACAATAATTTGTGAATGCATTTGAGAACTGTTCAAAGGTAGGTTTGAAGGCTTTGAAGCTAATTGGGAATGTTCTAGTAATTCCATAAACAGTGAAGAATTAGCTGCATGTGGATATACAAAAGTATTGACAATAGGTTGCTTGAGTTCAAGCTTGCTCAAGGAAAATATACATCAGAATGAACTCGGAGCAACCAATAGGAGGATGGGCTAGGTGACACGATTCCAAATAAGACCCATGTGTCCGATTTCCATTTGTGCATATGTAATTATAAACAACAACTCAAATTACAGGCTTAGGCCAAGCCTGTAGATATACGTTATTAAACTGTCTAAAAACACTAAACAAGATAGTCATCGGATCCCATGGGAAAGCAACTAAAAACAATCATGATATCCACAAACATGTATAGATTCTGCTTAAAACATGATTCGATGAACTAAATCAATGAAACACAATGTAACTTACTGATTTTTTCTATTGTTACCTGTGTTTAAACCAAGCCATATTCATGGAAATACAGATAGTGATGAACCGTATCACTCCTTAGAAAAAATGTGAAATGAAACCAAATGAGGGTTCCCAAAACCCATAAAATCTAAGATCAATGAAAGTTACGGATCTATGGGTGGCGGTGGTTATCAGTGCATTAGAATTCAATGGCCACTGATGTTTACTTAGACACCTATCAGAAGAGTCCCCTGAGCTTATATTTATTGAATAAATCATCAGTACAAAGCCAATGAAAACTCGAAAAAATAATTATTTAAATAATGGAAAAAAAACCAAAATTTTATTTATAATGTCGAACATTGGGTGTGCCTTAAGATAAATCTTGAACAGACATATAATTGTGTCCTTGCAATCGCTATATTTCCCATAGGGACATAAAAATATCAGAGATAAAGCCATGGAATACAATAGGGTATGGATCCATGGTGTGGATACATCCCTAAACACCAAAGAGAACTAGACTAACATGAAACGTAGTCAAAATACACAAACAAAATTCCTAGATGTGAAAACACCTCCAGAGATGGCTACAAGATAGTTCACATGATAATGAATATGGCTATGCCTTAAATACATTGTACAATCGCCCAGGAGGCAAGAGGAAGATGCAACACATTGATCAAAAGGATAATCATACTAATTGTCTACCAATCATATCGAAATTTGAAGCCAATAGGGGATGGAACCTTTCCCATGTTGTTGTTTATCTCCAAACTTGGGAGGTTGGAATCCAAGTTCCCAAAAGAAGGATTTGAATGCCTAGTCTCTTCAATACATAGTTTTCTTATCCAGTTTGGTTCATTGTAATAGTTTGTTGGTTCACTAGTGAGGTGGACGCAAGGTTAAATCATGGGTTCCCTTCTCATGTTGGTATTCCCTACTTGTATGCCATTACTTTCAAAGGCATAAGGATAAGTACAAGACCTAGACCAAGAACCTAAATAGAAGGAAGTTCACATTGCTTGTCATCATTCCTGCTTGTTGCTCTGTCTTCATCCAGTTGCCATCAATGACAACCTACACTACCATATTTCCAACAATAGCTCCCTCTCGCAAAAGCTGTGTATGATACAAATAACTATCTTCACAGAGATAGATTAAAAAGGGCAGTGACTGCAACTATAACCTTTTCAGCATTATTTTAGGTTTATGGAAAAAAATAGATCTGTAAGAGGTTGCAGGACTGATTACCTCGCAATCAATGCTAATAGTTACATGTGAACATGGCCCTTCTATAACTACTTGTAACAAAACAAGTATAGTTCAGTTGGTTCATTTACATGAAATAAAAGGTCGAAGTTTTTCCTAAAATCACTATAAAATATCAGATTATGGGATTTAGTAAGTTTCCAAGGAAAAATTTATACACTTCTGTAGCTAGGGTTTTACCCCTAGCTTGTGCCAATGAGCACCTACTAAGGAGAATGGACTCCTTAGTAGCAGTTCAGTATATTAAACTAATTAAGCTAAAACAACAATTAAATTATTTCTAAAATATTGCATGAAACATAAACATCAAATGAAAAGAATGACTTTTTCTATTAATGTTACCTTGAGTGTCAAGGTTTGATGAAGCCCTTTGCAGTGTCCAAGAGGATGCTCCAAGCTTCAAGATGCTCCTTCTCCTTCTCCAATGATGGGAATGGGCCAAAAGGTGGCTCTCAAGGTGAAAATAGTTCAAAGGTGAACTAGGGTTTCGAGAGAGATTTTGGCAGAGTAAGGGTGCTTGTGATTGTGGATATGGAATAAGGGATCTCCATCACCTATTTATAGTTTTTTGGTGGTGGAGTGCTGACCCATGGTTTTGGGAAACACATGGTTTTAGGCAGCTGTATAGGGTTTTTTCTTCCTTTTCCTCATTATTTTATATTTTTTATTCCCTTTTTAGGGGATTTTTGCTATTTTTGGAGGAAAAGGGGGTTTTTTAGCCTCTTTTAGGCTATTTTGAGGGTTTTATGGCCTTTTG
Organism: Larix kaempferi; assembly: GCA_027924585.1. Taxonomy (NCBI): domain Eukaryota; kingdom Viridiplantae; phylum Streptophyta; class Pinopsida; order Pinales; family Pinaceae; genus Larix; species Larix kaempferi. Next base: position 16,129,314 of record BSBM01000127.1, read on the forward strand.
GAGGCATTTTAGGCCTTTTGGAGGCTTTTTAATGGGATTTTTTGGGATTTTTAATGGAAATATGGTAGGAAAATGAACAAATGGGCCATATAATGTGGTAAATGAGCTAGTGAGCACTTTTTGGGTGTTAACAACTTCTTTTGAACAAGTTCAAATTCACATAAACAAAAAAAGACATATTTGGGAAAATCATTAGATTTGAAATATCATACTTTAGAGTCTAGATAAACAAAATGGATATTTCCACTATTGTGCATTGAATAAACTTGAAATCCTAACAAAACAATTACAGTTTTTTAACATCCTCAGGTATATTATCAAGTAACAACACAATGGAGATCCAAGTGAAAACCTACCCTATGGGTAACAATTCAAGCACCAAGCATCTGCCATAGAAGGAAGTTTGTTGCATGTCCCTATGCAACTTATTTCCCCCGTAGTAAATTCTGATGTAGCTCGGTCCAACTGTAAGATTGGTGACTTACTCTATTTATTTCCCGAAAGCCTAAATGACGATCCACTTCCATCCATGAAGAGTTCTCAGCAAAATCATACCACTGCCCATCAACACTGTACTCAGTTTTGCTGCACCAGAGCAAAAGGAAATGGAACCTTAACCCAAGCCATTGAGTACCATTTCTTCGTAGAGAATTCACATACAAACTTGTTCTTGAAAAGGAAACCTGGAAAAAGGGGTATCCCATGGGGTCCTGTTGTTTGAGTACTAGAGGAAGCAAATTCCAACGGGTCTCTGAGGCCTGTAAAGAGGCCAAAGTCCCACAAGATCTAAGTTCTTCAAAACTCTATAACGTTGATCTCTGATTCATTCTAAATTGTTTCACCCTCATAGGATCCCTGAGGAATTCACTGTGACTAGAAAAGGCCACTTCAGGATCTGGATGCTCTCCTCTGACGTGAAGTTCAAACTGGAATTCCAACTTATAAAAGAATTTCATCCCTATTTCCCACTTAATTTGATTCTGAATAAAAGATGAAAAGGATCGTAACTGAATATCTCCTACTACAAGATTGGGATTCCATTCCAATTCATGTTCTAAAAAGAATTTAAACTGATAAAGTTCACACAACAAATCCTTTTCCCTTGTAGATGATTCATTATAGATATCCACAAAGTCATCAACACTTCCTATCATGAAATTTTTGTTATTATTCAATCTAATCATCTGAAGGCCTACCCATTGTTCATGCAGGTACATTGAATAAACTCTAGCAGGACTTCTAGAAGAAATGGCTTGCTCAGCAAATTGAAACATTTGCCTCTTTTCTTCTTCTTTAATCATTAATTGCTACTGTAAAGACTGTATCTTGGACTTCCACTTTTGTTCTTGAACCAAGTAAGCAGAAAACCAAGTTTCCTGCATACGTTGTACTTCAAAATTATATCGTTGTTGATAAATAAGGCCCAAGTCATATAATTAATCATTTCTTCCAATCCATTTAACAGTATTTACTTCAGCTGATGCTAAAGCCAGGGTATTAGTCCAAACATCATCAAGAATTTGATTAAAAAATTCATAGAGAACATCTGTGACTTTTTCTTTATCTTCAAAACTTTTAGAGGTACTAGGAAGAATGTTTTCTGCAGCTGCTGTAGCCAATAATTACAAAATGGTATTATCCTCAACCAGTGGTACTGATTCCTTTAGTATTGATTTATCTCTAAGAAATTTATTTTGTTTCCTCAACCTTTTGTTTTGCAAACTCCATTGGTGAGCCTGATTTCTCAAAATTTTCAGTCTTTTCTTAAGAACACCATTATTTCTCTGTCATTGTCTACTCCTTTGTTTTAGCTTTTCATTTTCATTTTTAACATATCTATCCAAAACTTGAATTTCATGAACTTGCTTCTGAATTTTCTTAATCCTCTTCTGTAACTTACTTGAAATTAAACCAGGAGAATCAGGCCTTACCACTTGATTAGATTCGTCTTCTTCCCTTTGAGCTTGGTCTTGAAACTGAGTAGCTTCCAATTCTGGTAGGGGTGTTGACTCTAAATTCTATCTCTATGTATAATGGGTTCTTGGATGTTTGGGTATTGTCGAAAACATATCTTCAGATGTTCTAACTTTTTCAATAACTTCTTCAGAAATTCCTTCTAGCCTTGCAGATCTTCTTCTCACTGTAACTGAAATTTTATTAACCTCTTCATCATCTCTATGCCTCTTTGGAGATGGTTGGGATTGAATTGGTTTAGAAAATGTTGGTGCTGGATCAAATTCTGTCTGAACTGCTGGAGGGGGCGATACAGAATCTTGTGGATCATCATTAACCTGCTCTTGAAAACCTTTTCCCACTAAATATTGTTTCCACGTTAGGTTTCTCTTATGTAATTCCTCCACGATCAACAACTTAATTAATCCATGATGATACAAGCTATTACCAAGTCACTGATCAGGCCACTTTTGGGCAGTTGAAGCCATTTTAGACAGGCTCTTCCACAAAAAGTATGGAATGTTCATCAATTCTTCTCCTTTAATGTGAAGGAGAATCCGAATATGATAAATAAAGACAAGTCTATATCGTCCTTCACAAGTCAAATATTTTTGCAAAAATAAAATTACACTACCCCATTCAGTAGTGAAACAGTTGCGTTCAGCTCCCTTCTTCCAACGAATACTAGAATTAGCCACTTTCACAAATTGTTTCCAAGAGTCAGGGTTTTTCAAACGACCATCTTTAAACCATCTTTCCCTTGTTTGTGGTAAGCCTACAGTGAGAGCAATGGACGTTTCTGAAACTGGAAGCAAAAATCCCCGAATGTTAGAACAAGCTCCATCGAAATTGAGAGCAAATTCCTTGGTCACATCTTCGTTTTTCCCTCTGAATTTACTAAAAAACGCATACAATCCAATTTGTTGAAAAATCCTCTTACTAGAGAGATCTTCATCCAACAGTTCAATGGAATATGGCTCCTCCCTATGTGTAGCACTAGCCATGCCAACTGAAACTTTCTCTACTGAAAGGAAGTTAGGTGATCAAACCGGTATCCTTTAACCCAAATTGGTATTTACAGGCTTTACTTATGCATAACAAATAAATCCAACTTTCAAATCGGGTATACATATAATTGTTTAGACATGCAGGGACAAAAGGATAGAGCTAATTACGACAATTGATGGGGTCAAATCAGCATATACCCATTCATCCAAAAAGAAATGAGCTAACGGTCACTCCATTTATGGAAATTATTTGAACAAAAATACTTGATCTGACATGTCAGGATATATAATAAGCCATGAAATGACCTTGAAAAGCTAGTTGAAATGTATAAAAATCATTCTTATATGCTAGAATTTATACACATTATTAGGAAAAATATATTGAATTTAACCCTACAGGAACAATACTTGTCCGAAATTAAGAGAAGAATTTGAATAGCATACCACATAGGCAGGGGATAAAACTGAGATCCAATCCTTCCAATCATGCAAATACAGATCCTCCATGGATTTTAAAGATATAACTATGTTGGAAGAAATCATTATATCTACAACTTGAAAAGAATAATTCCAAATAGAACTAAAAGTTTGCTTGTACTGGGAGGGATGAATCCAAGAGAGTATCAAGTTTCTGTTCATTTTCAGGATTTCCTTCCCCCTACATGAGACCTTCCATTTTACCAACAATCTGTTCATCTTCAGTATTTTACTGAAATATTTAAAAAACACAGAAACTGGAGATTCTTCAAGCTTGAGTAAAGCCTGTAATTGTTTGCTAAAACATGCTGAAATGCAAATTCTTCAACCAAACCATTCGTGATGCAATCCGAACCGTGTGAATTAAGGTGTTGGAGTATAACATGGACGAGTAGACATCCCTCCATTAATTCCAATGGCTTTCAAAGCTTGGAAGTACAATCTAACAGGATATATGAATCAATTTTGTTGATGTTGAATACCCAAAAGATCAGATTGCTTATGGATCCATTTTGGAATGGTACTTATAAATTGCTAGTGGTTTATTATGGAAAACCACTAGAGATTGCTTATAGACCTTATGAGTGAGTATTGTGACTAGTATGACCTTGGAAACATATTAATTACAAATAATCCATAACAATACTAGCTGTCTTAAACCATTTTATTCTTTTGTTGAAAAATATAGCAACGTTCACATAGTGTTTCCAAAAACCAATTATAATGATAATTGGTGACAAACATTTACTACACTCACCAAAAGTAAAATAAACATGTATTAGTGAGGGCTACTAAAATATTGTCACCAGAAGTGTCACCAAAGAGAGAATCAATAATGGGCCTTTAACAACCCTCACTAAAAATGTCACTAGAAAGGGATTTGGTGATGAACCTTAAGGGACAATCTCAAAAGGCACCTATAACGACGATGTTTTAAGGACTGTCATCATCTGTGACATTCGTGACAACCCTTAAAGGTTCGTCACATGTAGGACCCTCACCAATGACCTTTTTTCTTATAGTGATTGCTAATTCCTTTTTCGCATTTATAAAGTTGATGAATAAAGTGCTAAATGTATGTATTGACTTATTTATAATCATGTATATGGAAAACACAATTGCTTAGTTAGTTACCTAGGATTATTACTTGCATCATTTGAACCAATTATTTGCATCCTTCTAAGGAGATAAATTGTAGTTAAGTTGAATAAGTGTACAAATTTGTGTATGTGATTCCACAAGAACGATTGATGATATGACCATTGTTTCAATAAAGATTTCATTGTGTTAATTGGTGGTATGAGCATTAATTCAATAAAGAATTTAATTAGTGTCAATTGTTGATCAATAAAGAGCATTCATGACTTATAAAATTTCATGAAAATGGAAAACTATATTAAGAAATTTATTGCATAGTTTAGAAACCATAATGTTTTCACTCTTAATGTACTAAATTTCAAGATATTCTAGTTCGTGTAGGAAGCCATGCAACAAGAAGTATTTTAAGAGACAAAGTATGAGTTGCACAACTACTCCCTTTTTTTTCTTTGGTGTTATTCAACAAGCCTTCAAGATCATGGTGGATCTTATAGATACACCATGGGAATAGTTTTGATGCAACATCAAATACTTATTGCTTGCCACCCTATCCACTTTTAAGACATTACTTTGAATTACTTAGTGTGTAATCAAAAAATGTACACACTAGTTAAGGTTTGGAAGCATCAATGATATTTATTGGTTAGAAAGTATTCTAGAATTTATATTTTTCATTAAGATTTCTCTTTCCAAATCTTGATTGAGGATTAGTAGTCTTAACATGGCCAATGGTGAATTTAATTTGAGCATTAATTTGCACCATTCTTCATGTGAAAAAAATCAAATTTGATTGGGAGGATGAATGTTAGCTTAGAATGAATGATTGTTATTTTTCAAATAGTATAATGGATACCTTTATGTGCAAGTTTCTTGTAATCAATGATCTTGTTTAATAGTCTTGTGTGATAAGAGTTTTATGGACAAATAAAAATGATACAAGATCATTGCAGAGGAAGAATCCTTCCTTATTTATTGTCTTGAAGAATTGTGTTATGATATCATTCTATGTTTATTTTGGATAATGTTGGAAATCACTTTTTGGATTGAGGTCTAAGAGTTCACTATATATTTGAAGGTACAAATTATGTTGAGAGTATTCATTCAATCACTTTGAATGTAAGTTCTTGTATGTGTTTTTCATATAATTATTCATCATTTAATGATGGATGAAGAATCCATAAATAAACACGTTCTTAAGCATAAATAAAAGTTGTTATTGATAAAATATTGTTGCATTTGGTTGTCAATCCATGTGATTAATTGAGAATATTTATAGTGTTGAGAATAATTTAATTAAAATATAGTATTATTTAATTAATATATATTATAATTTAAATAATATATATTATAATCTAATTAATATGATATTATAATTTTTTAAACAAAAACAAGACATAACTGAAATGTCATACCTACCTGTCGAGCTTGGCGAAAACGCTTGGTGCTCTGGTTCGAGGGCAACCCCTGCATGCAACCGGCTACAATTTCGTGTCCTCCTCCTTCCGCATGTAGTGGTTTAACGCTGGCCGTGGTCATGGGGCCTGCGCCATGAGAATAGCTCAGGCGTGCCTTGATCGTTATGGTGGTTATAGCTACTGTGGAAAAACTCCACGATTTTGTAGCTTGCAGGCTTATTCATTTGTCATTTCGTACTTGTTTTGAGTTTTGGGAGGAGGCAGAGCTCCTGTAGTGGTTTAACGCTAGTGGTCATGAGGTGCGCCATGAGCATAGCTCAAGTGTGCCTTGATGGTTATGGTGGTTATAAGGAACACGTGCCGCTCATGGAACAACAACCTTGTAAGTGGTTTGTTCAATCCAGCTGATCTATCCATAAATTTCATTTTGATTCATTTATTCATTTGTATTCATGATGGAATGGTGTTAACCCTGTTCTGTTCCTATGGCAGGGTGAGTGGTTATATTTGGAGCAGCGAGTTGGGGCATGGGTGGTTCTTGTTTGCAAGGGTTTCGAAGATGTCGAATGGCCGTGGTAAGTTTGGACCCCTTGCGACCCTCGAGTTGGGGCGTTTTGAAGCTTGATAGAATTCTACTTCCCAAAAACACCAACATTCTCCATCCCAAAATCTTGGCATGGGAAATCCTCCACGTGCAATCCTCTTCTGGCATGGGCAAGTGGGAAATCCTCTTTTGGTGTGGGAAATCGACAGGAGCAAAGGAGCAGAGGAGATACCCTAAACCCTACAATGTATTTGGTAAAATGATCACACCTCTGCAAGTTTTATTTTGTTTGAATAATTTACATGATTGAGTTTGCAAAGTCGACGAGCCTTACACACTTCTCCCATCTCCCATTTTTGCTCTGTCAAACCTCAAATCACATTAACATCGATGTGCATTAACATTGATGGGAATTACACACTTTGGCCATTACCCAAATCCATCTTGGTGTGGGAAATCCTCCAAGACGGAGGCAATTGATCCCATCCAGATGATTTTTTCGATGGTATAAAGAACCTCCCTTCCCTTGACTTTGTAGCAACGCCATTATTTTGATCTTGGTGGCATTTCAGTTCAACCTCCAAATTTATGTCTTTGCCTAATACTTCAGCTGTTTGAGATACACTGCTATCACCTTTATATTCATGCTTCTTAGGTATTTGGTGTCTCTCTCTTTAGTGAAATAAGAGAATTTGATGACCATCCATCTTATGGTTTTCCAGCAGTTCCACCTTTCCCGGAAATTGGTTAGCTTTTGATGCTTGCCCTAATATCTCCATGAATCTTTACAGAACCAAAATGCCTTTCCACCTATTTACAATGCAGACAATGAGGGATTCCTCCAATTTCATTTAGAATAGAGGATAGCACCTAATATTTCATTGCTTCATATTATAGAAATCGAACAATTGATGATGAAATTCAGGAAGTTGGTTTGTAGAGAAAAAAATAATTTACTTCAGGGCATCTAAAATAGGAAACTCAGCAACGACCAATGATTTATTTGAAGGAGACAAAACATGCATGGGGTCCATCGAATTTTCAATTTCTCGAAAGGGTTTTGACAGTATCTTGGCATTATCCCCTACCATTGACGATTTTCCAACTCTAAGACCATTTCTTGGCTGAGTCCAATGTAGTCAATGCCATAGCCATAGTCATGTTTCCATAATCCTACTAAATGAGGGCCACAAAAAGTTGAGCCCTTCCTTTCTTTTCAAATTTATGCAAGAAGATCCTTCACATATCTATTATAAATTCCATATTGGATGAGCCAAGTTTATCTTCATATATTTTCAACATAGTATCTATCTTAAGGTTTGCAACCAAGTGGCTCAACCCTTATCCAAATTATGTTTAGAAATCAGCCTTAGAGATTTCCTAAAAACTATTTTCAATCTACCCTTGAGAACTACTCCAATTCTAACATAAGCCAGTCCACAAGTTCCCTTGAAATTGTGTAAATGGATGTCAATGTCTATTATGATCAAATAGTGTATCTTCCCTTTTTATTTTAGTAATTGTTGCATCACATGTCATTTCCCATTCATGTGTAACAATTTCAGGATTTGTAGTTCTCTTATTAGCATATATATGAGACTGGAAATCCACTTGGGCATGATGATTCTAGAAAAATTCAAGTCTCTTAGGAAAATGTTGAACCCCATCAACATTTAACTTCAAATTTGATTTCTGTTTGCATGCATTCTTTGTAATTTGATTTCCCTTCAAGAGTGGTGGTCATTTCTTCATTACCTAGTATACATTTCCTCATGCTTGGAGGGCATTTCCTCATCAATGGTGGCTATTGTGTACATTTCCTTCATGAGTAGTGAGAATTTCTACCTTCCTGGTTTGAATTTCCTCTTTTCTAGAAATCATTTCTTATGCATGGAAGGAAGAATTTTCTCATGGCCTACTGGCATTTTATCATGGCATGTAGGCATTTTCTTGGTGGACATTTAGCTTGGTGGTAATACTCCTTAGCTTGGTGAGTATTTTATTAGCTTGGAGAGCATATTCAATGACTGGCACATGTTTCTCTTTCATGTGACACCTTGGTGGGAATTTTAATATTTGCTTGATAGGCATTTTGTAGGATCTTCATTCATGTGAATGTGCTATATAAGGCCGAAAGATTCAAAATTTATTCCAGATATGAGACTATTTGTTGTCATGCCTTACTGCGACAGGATTGTTGTACACGCCACAATATGTTGCCATAAATTTATGCTAGTTCAACTCTTCAGATTGCACTTTTCAATTTGTCATAACTAATCATTGTTCACCTTGGGAAAGAACGTACATGATTCTACAAGGCTTCTGATCAAATACAAGATTAAAATCCTCTTTCTTGTTGATGGTTCTATGTTTTGTTTGTAGGTTGTTACTTATTCTTTTAGATTCAAGTCCAATCAGAATTAGTATCCAATTTATAACATGGACATCAACATTATTTTTTCATAATACATTCCAATCAACACTTCAGAGAAGTATATGATAGAAACAATGTTGGTCTTTCTTGAGGTGGATTGACATCTTACATATTTGGTCATGTTCTTCTCTTTAATGAAGTAAGAGAATTTGATAACCATCCATCTTCTTGTTTTCCAGCAGTTCGACCTTTCCCATAAATTGGGTAGCTTTTGATGCTTGCCCTACTCTCTCCACGAATATTTACAAAACCAAATTTTTAGTCTTTTCCAAAATGCCTTTCCACATCTTTACCATGCAGACAATGAGGGACACCTCCATATTCATTTAGAATAGAGACATACCATCCAAAGTCACCAACTAACTTATACACATACTTGTTGCAAGTAAGGAGGACAACATTTCTTGGTTAGAACCATTTTATGATTATTATGTGCTTAGAAAATGACTTATCTGTTACTAGAAGGAAATGGTCTAAAGGTGCTCTACTCCAGGATTGAAGACAAATACATGAATTATTTGCAAACTTTCCACTCCATTCAACTACTCTACCATAAAATCAACCTTCAAACTCAATCTTTCATGTTACAATAAGATTGCTAAATGAGTAGCTACAAGACTAGAGTATCTATCATTTTTCTCCTACATTCTCAGCTTCCATGTTTTGAATCTTTATTAATTCACACATGCAATGCACATGCTATTTAGTGCGATTGGTATGATTTGAGGCTTAGTTCTTGCCATTGCTTAAAATATATGAAGTTAGAAATGCTTTTTTTTTTTCATTTTTATACATCATCAATCACATACCAATAAAACAAAGCAATCACTAATTGATGAATCCACTCTTCACTAATTGTTAGACTTTCATATTATATTATATAATTATTTTTAATTAAACACTTAGATATGTACAAAAGTACAATATCACCACTATTAAGAAACAATGTATTGTGGTGTTTAAGAAATGTGTTTTTGTAGGATTTGCATTTCTTTGGATTTTAAGTAAGATAAGATTCGAACCTGCGACCTATGTCTAGTCCCAAGGTTACCACCCTCAAGCTTGAAGTGTAGCTGACAATGGGAGACCACCTTCAAGCTTGATTCATTCTGTATGCATTTCACAATGGGAGACATCGGGCTACCACCTTCAAGCTTGATTCATTCTATATGCATTTCACTATGCAACCGTCTCAGATTCTCACTGCGTTTTCCCTCAATTAGTTTATCAATTCAGTATGACCCATGCCCGCCATCCGAGGAGTGTTGCGAGCGGTCTTGATTTTCAGCCTGGCAGCGGTGATGATTCATGGTATTATGTTTCCCTTCGGCTGCAATATGGAAAACTCAAAGTTCACTATGAAGGTTTGTCTGACAAATTAGATGGTTTGGGTTCCATAACCTCGGTGCCATTCAGGGACACTTTGAGGAATTGCTCTTGGGGCACGGAACCCAAACCATCACATTTGTTAGACAAACCTTCGTAGTGAACTATGATTTTTCCATATTGCAGTTGAAGGGATTAAACATAATACCATGAATCGTCACCGTTTCTAGGATGAAACTCAAGACCGCTGGAAACATTCCTCGGATGGCGGGCGTGGGTCATACTGAATTGATAAACTAATTGAGGGAAACCGCAATGAGAATCTGAGACGGTTGCATAGTGAAATGCATACATAATGAATGAAGAGTGGGTGTCAAGAGAAATGGTTGTGGGACGTCGTATGAGAGGAAATGGTGATGGGAATTGAAAGGTCAAATTAAATTTGCATGGTGGTAATAAACTACACTTGTGTCTTCCATTGTTAGTTGCACTTCAAGCTTGAAGGTGGTAGCCTTGGGACTAGACATAGGTCGCAGGTGAAGTCCTTATCAATGTGATTGTAAGGCACTCTTTGAAGGTGAAGTCCACAGTTTCAATTATTTTTCCTCATTTTCATGCCTTTTTGTAAGACAATAAGTAGGGTAGTGGCATCAACATTGAAAATGGTTTCCATCCAAACCTATCAAGTGTACTTTTAAGTCAGCAGTATTCTTGACTCTGAACTATAGCAGTTGTTTGGCCATTTTGACCCTGTAAATCCTTCAATTTACAGGGTGAAAATGGCCAAACTGCTGCTACAGTTCGGAGAAAAGAATACTGCTGACCTAAAAGTACACTTGATAGGTTTGGATGGAACATATTACCTTGGAAATACTCTTTATCTTCATTCTCAAGTTTTGAGAAAATCGGAGATATATTAAATGATGCTTTATGACTGTTCATCTTCACAGCCGCCTCTTGAAATCACAGTAAGAAATGGTTTAATGATTCAGTGTAGTAAATGGTTACCTTTATTGCATGTTAGCTTTTATTGAATGAATGTGTTCATTGAATGAATGAATGGTTGATTGAATGAATGGTAGATGTTTGCTTTTCATGAAATATGCATGAATTTGCACGTAATTTTTTTTTTCAAGTACATGCATTGGGTATAGGGAATTGAGGGTGATGTGGGGGGGGGGGGGGGCGGGGGCATAAGAGCTTCCACCTTCACGTGGTTGGCCTTGTTCAGTAGAGAATATTAAATTATTCTCGAAACAGAGAGGAGCTCAATGAATGGTAACAATGCTGCCTTTCTACAACCCACTCCCGTGTCATCTAAATTTTGACAATTTCTTGGACCTTGTTGTGATGTTTGGTTGCTCCTGATCATAACCAATTTCGAGTTTCCACAACTTCAAAGGCCGAGCAAATGATGAACTAGAACCAATATCTTTAACCTTCTCTTTAAATTCCTTGGAATCTCCTCGAGAATATTTGAATGAGATATGTATCAAATCCTCTAGATATATTTGAATGAGATATGTCATGTGCAATTAGTAGCATCTTACAAATCTTTTGTAGCTTCCACCATACAATTTTCAGAATTTCCATTTCCCTATATTGGATTGTATCAACAATTTTTATTGGAAGTCAATGATGTGAAGAAGCAATTATAATAGCTCTTGGAGAAAGGAGTCATATATATAACCCAGTGTTTCACCTTATGGGTTGCCTATCATCATAGTGCTTAAGCAGGATGAATGTTTGTGAATGTGTACTGACTATCGAGTAGTGAATGAGATAACCATCAAGAATCAATATATATTTTCCACATACTAGTCCTCCGACTCTACATATGAAGATATCAAACATTCATGCCATTCCACCAACGGATATGACCGTCGGATATCCGACTCTACCCACCCTAATGTTCGACATTCCTGCCATACCTTTGATGGCACAGAACGTCGGATATCGGCAATCTTAAGATGGATTTTCCGTCGGATATTCGACTTACTATCCGACGGAAGAGTCATAGAATATCCGACGGCTATGTAAGATGTCGGATTGCAACCAAATTTCAACCGATGTTAAAAAAGGATGGGATTTGTTGGATAGTCGACAACAAGATGTTGAAAATCATACATCTATGCTGTTAGATTTTTGGTTTAATGTTGACGTGGAGATCTTCAACTATACCTCTCTTATTGTTATATGATCAATATGTTTATTTTGTTACCTATTACTGATTGAGTTATTAAATACTTGTTGTACCTTCCCCACCTTGATTGAGTTATTATTGGACTTGTGGTAACTTGTCTTTGACTTGTGGTTAATGTGGACATTTACCCTCCTTCATTTTTTTTATACCGCCTTGTTGAATTTTTTGTCTTATAGAGTACTTGACTTTGATCACCTGTGATCAATTGTGGTGTGCTGATAATCACTTCTCTTCTGCTGAGACTTGGTTGAAGTTTATAATTTTTGTGACTTTATTTATGTTAAGTTGTGTACTGTACTTGACTGTCATTGACCTAATCAAGTCCAGTCATTTCTCTCTCTTTGGTTTGTACACACCCTCTTGTAGGGTTAGCTGGTTCCTAGAGAAGACTGGCCTCTCCGAGGCATAAAAAGTCTTTTTTGAAAGTAACACTTCTGACTATATTTTCAAGAATAGTTTCACACCCAGGTTGGTATCTTCAACTATATATCTGTTTTTGGTATATTATATATATGTTTATTTTATTACATGTTATTGAATATTAGTTTATCGTTTTAGTTTGCTTGTCAGTGTAACTCATTATAATCTGTTGATATGGCAATTTTGAATATACCAAAGAGCCCGTGTTAAGAACTTATGGGTTGTACATTTGGAGTTCTTGGTTACAAGAGGTAAGTATGCTTGTGAAACAACTTGGGTATCATTTGGGGTGTCATATGATTAACCATATATCCCTTGTTTGTTAGTATCCTGATCTTATGATTCTTGTGTAAACATGGGTATCGATTACCATATCACAATGTTTAAGATGTTGATTTCCTTAAGTTGTAAGAATCTGAGAAAGAAAATAAAGATGATGGGTCAACTTAAGTAATTAAGTATTGATTTCATGGGATAGAGTCTTGTTTTTTAACTCAAGGGAAATACTGCTATGTTCCTGCAACTTAGAACAAAACCTATTTTTTTGCACTTAGATTTTGATGTGTTTTGAAGAATCTTACCCATATCCAGACAATTCTTGAGAACCTGAAGTTGTAGAAACACATACAATGCAATATCAGAGTATGTTGTATGTTTTATATTTGCATTGTAAGGTGTAAGATGTAGAAATGCTTAAACTAAAATGATATTATATGTTGCCTCTGGAATGGGAGAGGTCCTGTAAGCAATTCAAAATTTCAAATTCCAATAACCTCGCTTTCCTCTGCTAGTAACCTCTGCTAAAAACACTAGTGTCTTATAAGAGAAAACCTTAGCAATCTGCAAGATAAAACTCTCTAAGAACATCCAAGAAAAATATCTCTTCTAATTGTCTTCTCCTAAGGTTTACATCACAAACCCAGGTGTCTTTCTTCCTACAAGACTTATCTAAGACAATTACAAATATAGAATAAAGTACAATGACGATGTGTGACAAAAAAATCTATCTTTTCCTTTTATATACAACATGTGAGGGAGGATAACATAAAACATGGAGTTACTTGAATTAACCAACAAGTTTTTCTCAATTTTAATTTCCAAGTGTCCTCATGCAAGGTATTCCTCCTCTAATTGTGTGGCATGCTACCCCTCATATGACATGAGGCCTTGAACTGGTGTTGAAGTCCATGTTTCAACATGTTGCACATGGATATTTTCCTTTGGAGGTTTGTGTAGTAGATGTTGATGTCTTCTCTTTCATGGAGGTTCATCTTTTTAGGGAATCACTACACATATGGAAACTTTGATATTTTATATCCATGCATTATATTTTTATGCATTCACATATTTGGGGGCAGGACACATTATTAAGTGTCTAGGTTTTTTCTATTAGATAGGAGTGTTATACACATTGGGTGGTGGATTGACAAATAGATGCATCCACACATGTCCTCGCACGCTTTTGAGAGAAACACCCTTCAAGTAAGGGTTTCCTAATGTTTTTTTTGTTTATATTTGGTTTTTCATTTGTATCCTGGAGGAGGATCACTCCCATTGTACATATCTTAAGGGTGTTCCATCCTTATGATTTTATGAGTAGTTTTACTTGGTCATAATGCCCAAATTGGGGTTTAATGCACATTTTTTGAGGGAATCCTTGTTTTAAGGGTTTGTTTTAACATCCATTTCCCACTTTGCACACATATATATGCAGATCCAATCTATATGGGATTGATTATCATGATTACAGGACTACTCACATTCTGTCAATGCACATGTTGAGGTCCTCCTATTTTCAGGAGTTGTTATAAAAAGTAGTGGATTTTTGGCATATATATCCATGATATATTGATTGTAGGGGCACATAATGGATATCATACATAAGGATAGTACAATCCAGTAGCTATCGAAAACCCTAGATACGAAAAACCAAGAAAACCCTAGCTCACACCAAGGGTCTCCAACAATCATGCATCACAAAAGCATGTCCTCCAAGGAATATGCCTCCTTTTATTCTTCTCTTATTCAAGTACAACCTAGAGATTCATCCCTTATACAAAAATTATCCAACTTTTCAAGTCCTATCTACCTCTGGATTAAGTCAACATTTTCTTGCAACGCTTGCATCTCACCAAAATGTAGCTTCACATTTGGGGCCATGGCCTTAACAACAAGTTTTTCATACTTTTTGAATCTCAATAAATACGTGCACAATTTAATAATTATCTTAAAGTCAACAAGTTGTGCAATATAAATTTCCTTCAAAGAAGTTAATATGTCTTGTTCGTGAGAAAAAGATCAGCTTCCCTTATCATAATTTTCTTGGAGAATCTTCAAGCATTCTTCTTTCCAACCTTCATACTTTTTTGCAACATAGAGTAATCCTATCATTGGATTTGAAACATACAGCTCAAACCATGTTGAGTCACTCCAAATGGAAGGTCAAGGTTGTGAGGGAGAATGAGCTACATAAAACACTCTTAATAAAGATATAAAACACAATCTAGAGTTGTGTAAGGGTAATGAATTTGCTAATGAAAACTGCACCAAATTTTTAGACTATGGAAGGTTTGTGTGTCTGTTGGTTCTCAAATATTCAGAAGACACTTGCATTTGGCTCTCATGCACATCTTTTCAAACATTGTACTTCGAGTATAAACAATCCTCACAACAACAAAAACCACAAGTGTTTGACAAGATTATTGTCGAAAATTTAAATGACCAAAACACATCCATATTCTTAACAAAATTTAGAGGTTTCGAGTCTCGACTGACAATAGAGATTAAATGCACTTTGAATGTTTACAAGACAAGTCATATTTCCTTTATATTTATACAATATATATTTCTTATGTTGTATTGTTTTCACTATATGACATATGAGTTATTTTCCTATTAATTTTATTATGTTTTAGCCTTTGAGAAAGTGATGTATGTAATTTGAATCTTTGGAATTTTCTTTCTTATTATCCAATAGGAAATATTGTTCTAGAAACTTGGAGAAGAAACCTTGGTGCTTCAAATTCTAGCCTTGTGAGTCAATGGAATCCACTCTTTCTCCCCAAACATGCAACAATACCTTTCTTTCTCTTGGGCCTCTTTTCAGGATGCGTTGAATGATTGAGCTAGTATTAATCAAGCCACTTGTTTAGGGTTTCCTTCCACTTAACAAGTTTTGGAAAGTTGACTTGCATTGCAAACATTTTGGACAGATATGAATGTTAGCAAGTACCATTTAGTTAGGTTTCCAATTGGAAATTCATGCTAGTTATCTTGCTAATTTTTCTAAAGAAAAACCCTAACTTGACATCTCAACATCACAAGCAACCATATTTAAGGATGGGACGACTTGTTTTGATACTTTTTGTAGAGATGGCCTGTCTCTTATAAATTATGTTTGGGTCAAACTTGGTTGATTAGTGACAAAAGTTATTATTTATATATCCTCCTATTGCGCCCTTTCAATATCTGACACCAATATTTTCAGTGCATTCATAAGAGGGACAACAATAGGACAATAGTCAGAAGGGACAGATTTGTGAGAATTTATTTGGACATATCAAATTACTTATGATGAGAAACAATACATCAAAGGGTGGAAGTAATAGGGAGAGATGATTTCCATAAATCAAGGAATTAAAATTTTACAACAATAAATTCATCAAAATTTCTGAAGATTATGAGAAAGGATGGTATGCACTGACAACCCTTTGGACCAACACTGTTTGAGGGTAATTCACATATGGAGAGTTCTCAAACAAAAGGAAAGTATATGGATGTTAAGAAAAAATTAGATACTGATCCAAGTACAAAAATATATTGGGTACGATGTTTGTCAAAAAACATTACTAAACACATCCAGGAGCAACTTTGAAGGGTCTTTTGTGCACAACTCTCAGTACTTGGGATATTCTTGGTCCTGAAATACCTCATGAATGAGTGATGAGGTGAGAAATTATAGTTTGGAAAACTCCTTGTAGCATTGATTGTTGCTCAAAACATATTGTCTCACCCTTGTTTCGTTGACAAGTGTCACAAGCTGTGACAAATTTTTGGATGTCTATTTTCATGTCTTCCCAAAATAAGTGCTTAATTCTCTCATAGGTTTTATGAAAACCCAAGTGACCTGCATTGGGGGATGAATGTAACTCTAAGTAGTAGTGCTTCAAGGATGAATTGGGTGCTAGACAAATGAAGTCATTATTGTTAATGATAGTGCAGTTGTGATAGCCTTGCACTATGATTTACAAACAAGTAATCAACAAGGAGGGAGCATGCCCACTAGAATTTGAACTCCTGTACCCATAGTAGGATAAAGAGCATAGCCTTTTCATTTTAATTTTTAAAATGGGAACATTACAAAATTAGAAAGTTGTATTAATTTTCACATACGTTAAAGGATTTAGCTTTTTATATAAAAACTTATTTAGGAAGTATAAACTAGCTATTTTTATCAATTTTGTCTTCCCGAGCCATAATTCTATAAATACTAACTCATGCATGTACTACAGGACTTTTACTGCTATTGTTAATACAAGGAGCTGAAGGACTTGACCATTCCATTGTGGAGTTTTCTTCAATTCTCACTGTTAACTTTATTACGATGCATTTAGTTTTAAACAATGTCTTTCTAATGCAGCAGTAACTGAACATTGAATGAATGGTAGTTTTTTTAGGGTGAAGCCTGGACAAACTGTCAATAGGAATATTGGATGTGGAATGTCATGTAATTTTCCCCTTGACTGTTCTTGCTTTCATGCTTTGTAGTTAGTGCTCACTTTTAGGATATTCCTATACTCCATCCTAGTCCTACCAGCATTTCAGTTATTTTCATTATCAGTCTTGCATGCATTTCTGCATGCATCCGCATGCTGCCCAGTCATCAGGTTGACACCTCCAGCACCTAGTCCCTAGTCTTCCAACACTTGGGAGCTTATTTCCACTCATATTGAGCCCTCCTAGCCAGTGATGCGCCCACTTCTCACCCATCACTTGAGAAGGGCACCTTTTCTCACCTACCACTCCTGTTGTACTTCAGTTAGTTGAGTTATCATCAGTTCTTTCCTTGATTTAAGGCTAGACTGACTCTCAACTGACTGTATCACTCCGATGGACCTCCGATGAGACGTGACTGCCCATTCTGACTCCAGATAGCTCCTCATGCACCCTCCACTGAGCCTCCTTCATTCAGTTAGTGCCTCCATGTGACAGTTACACCTACCACACTCAGTTAGACTCAGTTTGACTGATGGTTGACAATTACTTGTGCATTGATGACTCCACCGATGATGAGATAGACTTCTAGTTGTGCTTGATGACAGTCCTTTGATTTTGGATCTAACCATGCAAGCTAATTCGAATCACACCTAGTGTATTCGAATCCTGAGCATTGTATATTTACTATTTTACTATTCATATTAATGTAACATGTGTAATTATTCTGCCTCTATCTGAGCTCCTTTGGATCTATGTTCTACTGCTCTATTCTTCTTCTATTATTCCTAAATTCTTTCATTGTGAGGTTTACATAATCTCTTGGATCTACTGTGAGCATTTTCACATGGTATTAGAGCCATTTGAGAGTATATTCTACCTCCATTCTTGAGTGTTTTTTGCACGTATTTCGAAGTTCTAGTAGTTGCAACAGCAGTATCAACAGTTTCATTTTTGCACTCATTCCAGCAGTCAATATGAGCAATTTGAATGCTCTTTCCTCTCCTATAGTCCTCACTCCCTTCAATTACTTTGATTGGAAGAGAGAGATGAAAATACACTTGTGGAATAAAGGGCTATCCAGATTGGTTTTTGAAAAAATCCCATACCACATGCAGCTGTGGAGAAAACCAAGCATCTAAATAAAATGGATGAAGCCTTTGGTTACATATGCAATCATATGTCTAGAGATCTGTTGTTTCATATTGAAGGATTGAAGTCTCCAAATGAGTTATGGACAAAAATTGGAGAGTCTTTTTGGCAAACAAGATGGGCTAAGAGGCCACATTCTCGAAAATGAATTGGTTTCCCTACAACCTAGCAATTTCGAGACCATTCAAGAATTCTTCTCAAAATTTAAGAACTTGGTTTTGCAATGCAAGCATTGTGGCATCACTAAAACTGATGAACAAATGGTGCTCTCCATTCTGAGCAAACTAGGATCTCAGTTTTTAGTCTTTGTATCTACCTTCCATTCTGGACGAATGTCAATCCTTGGATGGGAGTTTCCAACCTTATAAAACTTCACTGAAGCTCTCATTCAAGAAGAGGACAAATTGATTCAAATGGGTGCCATCAAGGCCTCCAAAGATCAAGCTCTTCTAACTGGAGGAGCAAGTGGGACGAATGTGAAAGGGAAGCAAAAAGACAAGAAGCCATCTAAATCCAAGCTGAATGGTAAGTCAAGTCCATAAAAAATATCCTCCAGCCCCAAGAAGGACAAACATAAGAGATTTGAATGTCCCTACTGCAAAAGAGGATACCATTCTGAGAAAGATTGCATGCATAAGAAAATAGACCTACTAACTAAGCTTCTTGAACAGAACAAAATTGCTATTCCCAAAGATGCAAATATGTCTGATTCTGGAAGTGGATCTGATGGTCATGAGGATTGCCATGCATTGATGGTTGGTTTTTCAAAATCAAAAGCCCTCCTCATATATTCTGGAGCCTCCAACCACATGTTTGCTTCTGAAGAATCTTTTTCCTCTTTAGATCTCAAAGATGGGCTACTATTCACATGGGAGACAACTCTCAGTTTTCTGCCAAAGGATTGGGTACAGTACATATGGAGCATGGCAAGTTCAACAATGTTCTATTTGTTCCCTCCTTGACAACAAACTTGTTATCTGTATATTAGATGACTCACACCAGATCACCTAAGGAGGTGACTTTTGGTCCCGACACAGTTGAGATCGTAGAAATCTCTACTGGGAAGACTATAGCGAAAGGGTTTGCAAATCATACCTCCAAGGCATATGAGTTCTCTCATTTTCTGCCCTTCTCTCTTCCTACTCCTTCAGAATTTGATGAAGATTCAAGTGACTCTTCTTCTAATGAAGATGAAGATGAAGATCTTGATGTTGAGATCAAAGTTCAAGAACATTCAGATCCAAAACCAACACATGTTCTCAATCCAGAGCCAAGGCCAATATGGGCTCACACAGTCCTTGCACCTATTGAGAACACAGTTGAGGATTCATTTGATCACAGAACTACCAGACTTCAACATCATGCCAACCTTGCATTATGCCATCTACCTCTCCATGAGAGATGCAGCATGATGATGGGGTTCTCTCTTCCATCCCTTGGGAAGACTCCTCATGATCCATTTGCCACAGTTGAGGATTCATTTGATCACAGAACTACCAGACTTCAACATCATGCCAACCTTGCATTATGCCATCCACCTCTCCATGAGAGATGCAGCATGATGATGGGGTTCTCTCTTCCATCCCTTGGGAAGACTCCTCATGATCCATTTGCTCCAGTTGCAGAAAGAATTCCTGAAAGACTTGCTTCGTCCAACACATCCTCTACACAGTGGAAGGCAGATCAGAAGACCAGATCCAGATCTAGCACCTGTTTTGACATCCTATAGGGGATCAGCTTGCCAATTTTTTGCAAACGTTTTCACTGATGAAAGATTCTTTCTTTTCTGCTTAGTATGATGGTTCTTTGAGTTATTTACTGTTCTTTTGAGGGGGGGTATTTTTCCCATGAGGTTTTCCCCATTTCCTCGGTTTATGGATAGTTCTTTTTTTATCATTTATTTTTTATTGTATGGGTGACCTTTGGTCCTAGTTACTAGGTCCCAGGATGGATTAAGGGGGGCTATTAGGATATTCCTATACTCCATCCTAGTCCTACTAGCATTTCAATTATTTTCATTATCAGACTTGCATGCAGCATGCATTGCATGCATCCGTATGCTACCCAGTCATTAGGTTGACACCTTCAGCATCTAGTACCTAGTCTTCCAGCACTCAGGAGCTTATTTCCACTCAGATTGATCCCTCCTAACCAATGATGCGCCCACTTCTCACCCACCACTTGAGAAGGGCACCTTTTCTCACCTACCACTCCTGTTGTACTTCAGTTAGTTGAGTTATCATCAGTTCTTTCCTTGATTTAAGGCTAGATTGACTCTTAACTGACTGTATCACTCCGATGGACCTCCGATGAGACTTGACTGCCCATTCTGACTCCAAATAGCTCCTCATGCACCCTCCACTAAGCCTCCTTCATTCAGTTAGTGCCTCCGTGTGCCAGTTACACCTACCACACTCAGTTAGACTCAGTTTGACTGATGGTTGACAGTTACTTGTGCATTGATGACTCCATCGATGATGAGATAGACTTCTAGTTGTGCTTGTGACACTCCACTGATTTTGGATCTATCCATGCAGGCTAATTCAAATCTCACCTAGTGTATTCAAATACTGAGCATTGTATATTTACGGTTTTACTATTCAAATTAATGTAACATGTTTAATTATTCTGCCTCTATCTGAGCTCCTTTGGATCTATGTTCTACTGCTCTATTCTTCTTCTATTATTCCTAAATTATTTCATTGTGAGGTTTATATCATCTCTTAGATCTACTGTGAGCATTTTCACACTCACCCATAGTAGGCCGGAATATGTGCATTCAAATTCTTTTTTTTTAACATTTCCAGGCATCGCCGATATATCGATGAACAATAGTATAGGCCATAGAAACTCTTTCCACACAGGTGTTGAACCTATAACGAAACTTTATGAATTGGTGCGTGGATACTGAGACGATGCTTTGTGGAAATGTAAAATTGTTTTGACGCAGGTGCTAAACCTGCCACGAAAGTTTGTGGATCGCTGTGTTGATATTAAGATGATGATTCGTGGACATACAAAATTATTTCCACGCAAGTGCTAAACTTGCCACGAAAGTTTGTGAATCAATTCATGGATAATGAGACGATGATTCATGGAAATGTAAAATTGTTTCGATGTAGGTGATAAACCTGCCACGAAAGTTTGTCGATCTTTGCGTGGATATTGAGACGATGATTCATGGAACTATAAACATTCATGGAACTTGTAGAAGCTGAACGTCGATATAGAGACAAAATGTCGTGGTAGGATTTATCTTCCATATATCTGAGAACTGTTGTGTAGTTGACACGTGCCCACCAAGAAGCGTTGCTATTGCCACGATGGGGATTTGTTGTCCCTATATCCATGAATGTCGTTCCATGAAAAAATGAAACCCCAATCGTTGCAACAGGGACGAAAATTCATGGCAATTACAACGAAAAATCATGGCAAATTTGACCATATGTACTAGTGTCTCCAAGAACATCCAAGATGTATCTCTTTTCCCCTATATTATCCTATGGTATCCTACAAAGAAGCGCACAATGATGATAATGAATACAAGTACAAGAGAAAAAAATTCTATCAAATTTGGTACACGAAAGAGCAATGAAGTTTTAGATCCAATTTTGTGCTAGAGAGATTGAAATATCTCTCAATAAGTTACCCCTTTAAATCTATTTTCTCTTTTTTATTCTATTTGGCTTAGAATTAGCCTAGTTTTCAACATGTCTACCCTAGACACTATGTCAAGTCACACTTTCAAATGACGTCACTTACAAAATGAGGATATAATTTCTACAACATTTTGTGGTCATCGGAAGTTGCATTTAGCTTATGCCTTTTATAGAAAATTCTTGGCATGACAAGGGGAAACATGATGTGTTGCATCTTTTACTCGCTTATTTATGTCAGCTTGTAATATGAGACCAAGATTGAAACTTTGGAATAAGATCACAAGATAGGATATTTATTTCTTACTTGAAATATACAAGCACGTGGGGACCATATAAAAATGACGTAAAATAAAGTTTGATGTGTTAAATTCCTCACACCATTCTTATTGGTTAAGATAATAAATTTTCTTTCTCCTAGCTTTGAGATAATTACTTGGAAGATGTAACCAAATTTGAGAAAGACCACTCATGAATATTAACCTTAATAAAAATGATCTTATGAAGAAAAAAACTAAAGGAAACTCCAATATAGTCATTTCCAATTGATGAGGATGAAGAATATTGTTGATTCTTGCTATGGTGTTTGATAGTGTCATAAGTGATTTACCCATCTATTGATAGTGGATGGATTGATGATAGTTTATTTATAGATAGTAGTACCTGCGAAGAATTGACTCTCTGATATTTTTATCTGTAACTGATTAGACTATCCATGTATAAAATTTAAATCCTCATTGTCTAGAGAAATGACATTGGTAATAAAACATTTTTTTGCTTGAATGATTTGGTTTAAGTCTAGGTGAATTATAATATGATAATGAGACCTTATTTTTTGTAAGCCATAGGAATAAAATGATAAGATGTTCTCTAGTTAAGGGTACCCTTTATTTTGAATGTGTCCAAATTTTAGAGCTATTGGTTCTCTCCTATATATTTTCCATTTTTTATTATAGGTTTATCAATTTAAGGGTGGATTCAACTACAATCGAAGTTCTCACTTGTTGTGAGAAAACAACCGAGTAGTGACTGGTTAATGGTTAGTTAGAGGAGGTATTGTGAAAGAGGGTGAGGATGATTTTGGGTACCCCGGGCATGTTCTAAAACTGTTTTTTCTTCATATATCAGTAAATAAACCACAAGAGATACAATTTGTGTGTAAGAAGGATTGTGTGAATATGAAATTTTTACATGATACGGGAGACTCGAAATCCTTTTTCTTCAGCATTGATATATTGAGATATAGAGTTGTAGAACAAAGGCATTTATTAGAGATAAAAATCATTTTTGCATCAATGGTAGGTGGCTTGAAATATGCATCATGTTGGAATATTCACACCATCATTTTTATATTTTTCATGCCTGCATGCAAATTTGCATGTTGCATGCTTTGCATGCCACTACATGCATCCAGTCATCATTATGGTTGACTCCCTAGCACCTAGAGTTTGCTTCTAGCTCTCCAAAGCCTGTCTTTGGCCCCATTTGGCCTCCTACCTACCTAATGCACCCTCCTTGACTTTTCTACATGGCAAGTGCACCTTTCCCACCTACCACAGCTAGTTTGGGAGCCTTTGCTCACCTACCACCAGTTATCACTTAGTTAGGGCGCCTTATCTCACCTACCGGGAGTTATCATTCAGTTAGTGCATTGATTTAGTAGTTCTTCCACTGAATGCTTGTAGCTTCTATTTAGCTAGTTCTGGAGTTCCACTTGACTATTTGACAACCTCATGCACCCCCCTTGGAGTCTCCATTCCCTATTTATGCCTAGATGGTTCTGTTAGACTCAGTTAGACACACTTGACTGACTATTTCCATTTATGATTGATACTACTATCTGGATGATGTATCCATTGTTATCCAAGCTAGACTTTGATCTATACAACCTCATGCGCCCCCCTTGGAGTCTCCATTCCCTGATTTATGCCTAGATGGTTCTGTTAGACTCAGTTGGACACACTTGACTGGCTCTTACCATTTATGAATGATACTACTGACTGGATGATGTCTCCATAGCTATCCAAGCTAGACTTTGAGCTCAGATTAGAATGTCGTACTTGTCTAATTCGAATCCTATATGATGCCTCATCATAGATTATTGTATCACATTCTTTACATTCATTATTCATTGTATGATATTGTTATTGTTCATTATTCTATGTTTATGAGTGATTATTGAGTGCATGCTTCTCTTCTTCTTTGCAACATTCTTGACAGTTTGATTGTGATTTTGTTACAGTTGCTAGATCCCTGCAGATTATCACATGGTATCAGAGCAATCAACAACTATTCGAATTGCAGCCATTGCAACATTTCTTTGAGTACCTGTCTTTCACTTGAGCACCAGAAGCCTATGAGTTTCCACAGCAAATCTTGGTGCTATTACTTGAATTCATTGGAGAAATACAGTGAGGTCTAGCCAGGTGTGAAGGAATTAGTCTATGTTCTCAGTGTTCAAAAGGTAGTGTTCAGTCAAAGTGTAGCATTCTCCATCAACAAAAACTCTTCTTGTTATGCAGGTTTATTCACTCGTTCAGAATCTTCTTCAACTATTCGAATTTCTCTGTTCAGATGGATCTAAAGCTCACATCTTCCAAATATGTTGAGTGGAAATCCAATATGGCTCTCTTCATGAGATCCAAGAGCTTCACCCGAATACTCAACAGAACAATGGTATAACCTCTCAGTGTAGTTGAAAACTCCAAGTACTTGGATAGGATTGATGAAGTAGTTGGTATCCTCCTTCTCTCAATTTATGAATATCTTCACTTCCATGTTATCGATCTTACATCTCCTAAAGAGGTTTGGGACAATATCGAATCACTTTTTGGACAGAAAGATGATATGAAATGACACAAATTGGAGAATGAACTCATATGTTTGAGTCCTGACAGCTTCAAATCTATCAATGCCTTCCTCAACAAGTTCAAAAGCTTGATATCACAGTTGAAAAGATATGAGATAGTGAAAGAAGACAAGCAGCTTATACTTTCCATTCTCTCAAAGTTGGGGCCAAACTTCTCAGTTTTTGTCTCTACTTTCCAGTCAACTAAGTTGTCCATTCCAAGATGGAAGTTTCCCTCACTTGATGACTTCATCGAATCTCTTACTCAAGAGGAAGAGAAGTTGATCTCTATGGGAATGATCAAACCCAAATTGGATTTAGCTCTTACATCTCTAGAGAGAGCGAATGGTAAAGGCAAGCAAAAGATTTTTGACAAGAGATCGAATGATTCAAGGCCTACAGATAGTCCACACCAGTTAGATGAGGCTTTGAACTCAAGGAAGACCAAGCATTCTCAGAAGGAAAAATCAAAGTGCACTTATTGTCATATAGGGTTCCATCCTAAGAGTTCTTGCATGAGGAAGACCATAGATTTGATGGCTCAATTACTTGAGAAGAACAATCTTCCTGTACCAACATGTGCAAGAAAGAAAGATCCTGATACTGAATCTTCTAGATCCGAAGGCAAAGAAAGATGTCATTCTCTCATAGAAAGTGCATCAACTGATTCTTCTTTCATCATAGATTCAGGAGCATCATGCCATATGGATTCCTCCAAAGATATCTTCTCTAGTTTCGAAAGCTCTATTGGTCCTTCCGTCAATTTGGGCAATGATTCAGAAGTATCCTCTCAGGGGATTGGAAGAATCGATATTGATCTGATTACTTTTCTATGTGCTTTATGTTCCTTCTCTTGCAGCTAATGTCCTTTCAGTGTATCAAATGACTCATACTGGATATCCCAAAAGAGTGATCTTTACTCCATATGAAGTCGAGGTACAACACATGGTTTTAGGGGAAATCATTGCAAAAGGAGTTGCAAACCATGAGACAAAACTCTATGAGTTTTCACACTTCTTACCTCTCTCAAAGAAGTCTGCTCTTCACTCTCATGCTCATTAAGAGAGTAGACTATCTCATCTCAACCACAAGCTAGGTCAAAATGTGGTTGGTGGTCTTCTAAGTGGCAAGTTTGCTCATGGCACCTTCGAAGGTTGTCTAAAGGGAAAAGATACATCAAAGGAGATTGAGAAAAAGAGGACTCTTGAAGAAGTGCGAATGCTAGATCCAGATCCACAAGAACCTGAAGATCTAGCACCTATTTGTCCAACTCCTATTTCAAAATGGGCCTCCACTACTGCATCCTCCTTTGATCTTAATGAAGATCCATCATCATCTAGTCCTAGTTCTTCTGATAATGATTATAGTCATGATGGTTCAAATGAGGACTACATGCATATTCTAGAGCAGTTTCATGACATCAACATTTTTGGATATGTTCCTTCTTTGAGTGATGATGAGCCAGTTTCACTTGATTCTCCTCATGAGATTTCAGATTCAGAGTTTGCATGTGATGATCCAGTTTTACTTGCTTCTCCTCATAATATTTCAAATTCATAGTTTGGATGTGATGATGCATCTTCACATGATATTCCAAATTCAAATGGAGATGATGATCAGGGAATGCTAGACCTAGATCCACAAGAACCTAAAGGACTAGCAACTGATGATGAAGATGAGAGAATGGGAGATCCAGATCCACAAGAACTTGAAGATCTCTCACCTATTTCTTGATGGGAAGCCACTTCTCCCTGATCATCCAGAGTAGATTTTCAGCATGGAAGGTTTCATCCTTCTCACATTGTTGATCCTCTTCCTCGATGGGAATCCACTGCTCCCCGATCAGCCAGATCATATTTTCGGCATGGTAGCTTTCATCTTTCTTACTTTATTGATCCTCTTCTTTGATGGGAAACCACTGCTCCCCGGTCTGCTAGATCAGAGCTTTCACATGTAAGGATTCATCCTTGTGAATTTCCTGATCCATTTTGGATCTATCGATCCTTCTTTGAGAAAGAAGGACACTTAACTCCTTTAGGGGTGAGAGATTATAATGCTTCATTAGCATCCTTCAACCTATTTTTGAGGCAAGGATTTCTTCCCACTGGGTTTTCCCTCTTTCCTCACTTAGTTTATTTAGATTGATTGTACGGGGTGACCTTTGGTCTCAGTCACCAAGGCCCTATTTTTGTGTTTTCAGTTATTATCTCATAGTATAGCTTGCAGGGGGGTGTTGGAATATTCACACCATCATTTTTATATTTTGCATGCATGCATGCAAATTTGCATGTTGTATGCTTTGCATGCCATTGCATGCATCCGGTCATCATCATGGTTGTATCCCTAGCACCTAGAGCTTGCTTCTAGCTCTCCAGAGACTGTCTTTAGCCCCCATTTTGCCTCCTACCTTCCTAATGCACCCTCCTTGACTTCTCAACATGGAAAGTGTGCCTTTCCCACCTACCACAGCCAGTTTGGGCGCTTTATCTCACCTACCACCAGTTATCACTTAGTTAGGGCACCTTATCTCACCTACTCGGAGTTATCATTCAGTTAGTGCATTGATTTAGTAGTTCTTCCACTGATTGCTCATACTTACTGCTTGTAGCTTCTAGTTAGCTAGTTTTGGAATTCCACTTGACTATTTGACAGCCTCATGCGCCCCCCTTGGAGTCTCCATTCCCTGGTTTATGCCTAGATGGTTCTGTTAGAATCAGTTAGACACACTTGATTGACTATTACCATTTATGACTAATACTACTAACTGGATGATGTCTCCATTGTTATCCAAGCTATACTTTGAGCTAGAAAACCTCATGCACCCCCGTTGGAGTCTCCATTCCCTGATTTATGCCTAGTTGGTTCTGTTAGACTCAGTTGGATACACTTGACTGGCTCTTACCATTTATGACTGATACTACTGACTGGATGATGTCTCCATAGCTATCCAAGCTAGACTTTGAGCTCAGATTCGAATGCCCTACTTCGCTAATTTGAATCCTATATGATGCCTCATCATAGATTATTGTATCACATTCTTTACATTCATTATTCATTGTATGATATTGTTATTGTTCATTATTCTGTGTTTATGAGTGATTATTGAGTGCATGCTTCTCTTCTTCTTTGCAACATTCTTGAGAGTTTGATTGTGAGTTTGTTACAGTTGCTAGAGCCTTGCAGATTATCACACATCCAAAGTTGACTTAAATGTAGATAACGAGCTAGTGTAAGGATAGGTGGAAGGTGACTTTGCATGCTCTACATAAACCATGTCATTTAAAGGTAATGAACACAACTTTATCGCTCATTTTGTTGTAACACCATAAGCCGATTTTTGGTGTACAATTGACATCTGTATGTGATGCATCGAGGAGACATAAATATGGCCAAAATCTTAAGAAACAACAATTGACCATGTGATTTGTAGGTATTGTATGTATCCAACAACCTTTGATGATGTAATCTAGAAGTGTGAGTTCATCACTACCTTCTCCAAATAATCACTAAAGCCATTTCGTAGTGGAACCCAAGTATTTTCCCACAATCAACAATATAGTTGTAGAGGAACCTTTTATCCCTAGCACATCTTCTCTATACAATGATTGTGTATGTGGGATTTCACCGACCTCCCTTGAGTTGAGAAGCAATGGAACCTCAACCCTAAAACTATCTATCAAACTTCTCACCTTTCATGTGCTCTCGCTCATCTAAGTTGCACAACCAAGTTCACTCAAATTTTGTTAAGGTATAAAAAACTAGTTTTCTTGGGAAGTTCTATTAAGGTACATCTAACTAACACTTATAAATGTTGTTCCCTTTTCTTTCTTAAGTACTTATCAAGTTTTTTTGTTATTTTTCAAGTTGGTCATCATAGTTTATTCTATTGAAACACAATTAACATAATCTAATGGAGGTCAAGTAGTTTGTGGCCAAACGCTAATTCATAAGTGCTATCATTGTGGACACCCAAGTTAAAAACCCAAAAGATATGAAAGTTGCAATAATGGGAGAAATACATGACAATGAAGATGGGATTAAAGTACCCAATCTATCAAAGAAATAGGTTTATCTCAAAACAAACATAATCTAGGTCACTGATATGGGTGTGTTCAATACCACTCTGTGGGCCATTTTATGTAGGTAATTTAAAAGTAAGCATGTTATGAAAAATATTATTTTCCTTTCTCATTTTGAAAAGAAAATGCTAGACAACTCTATCAAGCATAAAGTTAACTACTTTTCACTAGCTTGTGCAGAGATTGATATGTCATTAAAGATTCTCTTCAACTATAATATGAATAATTTATAACCATTGTCATTTATATTGCTAATTTTTTTTCAATTGTACTAGAAAATATCAAATTTCACAAGATAATTAGCTTGTAAGTCAACCCAAAGTTGACTACTCTAAAGCATAGTAGCAAGGTTTATCCATATTGGCATTTTTTGTACATAAATTTGGCAACAATACGAAATTAGTTAAAATTATGCACAACATGGATCCAGTAAGGTCATTAATCCATAGCATCACACAAGAGAAATCTCTCCAAGAACATCCAAGATGCATCTCTTTCCCTCTATCTTCTCCTGTGGTTATATCTTCATGATCCCTAACATCCAAATCCTAGGTTTTCCTCATGAACCCTATCATCTCCAAGAGAGGTAGAAAGTACTCATTGGATTCAACAGCAAGCTTATGTTAATCAAGCTCTCCCCACTAGCAGTATTGTCTTTCATAGGGTTTGCAAAACCTAGGCTTCCATGTTACATCACACAATTACATGGCAAGAAAACTCTAGTTCTAGAATCCAAGTCTACATGTCCATCCTAGTATTTCAATCCTCAACCTTAGGTATTATACTATTGCATCATCGCATGCACCAGGACCCCTAAGGATCATCGATAATAAAATAATTCCATGATACTTTCCTAGCACTACATCCCAAAAGATCAAGGTTCCAAAATCATGTTAGGTGTTATCTCCACTCTCCATGTATTCTACTAGGGAAGTGACCTTAGTGTTAGAACAAGAGGCATAAGAAGCATAATCATATTTAACATCATGTTCTTGTCTACGTTTTACAATGTACATGTATAAAAAAAAACCTAGTCCTCACATGAGCAATCCCTATCATCACACAAGAGAAATATGCCCAAGAACATCCAAGGTGTCTCTCTTTCCCCTAATCTTCTCATGTGGTATCTTCATGATCCCTAGCATCTAAATCCTAGGGTTTTGTCATGAAACATATCCTCTCCAATATAGGTATAAAGTCCTCATTGGCTTCAACAACAAGCTTATGTCACTAGAGCTCTCCCCACTAGAAGGATTGTCTTTCTTAGGGTTTGCAAAACCTAGCCATGTTACATCACACAAGTACATGGCAGGAAAAAACTAGTGCTATCATCCAAAATTATGTTAGGATTTAGCTCTACTCTCCATGTATTCTACTAGGGTAGTGACCTTAGTGTTAGAACAAGAGGCATAAGAATCATCATCATGTTTAACACCATTTTCTTCTCTAGGTTATACAATGTACACATATAACACAAACCCTAGTTGTCAAGAGAGAAATTCCTAGCATCACACAAGAGCAATTTATCCAAGAAAATACAAGATGTCTCTCTTTCCCTTAATCTTCTCCTATGGTAGCCTCATGATCTGGAGCATCTAACTCCTATGGTTTCCTCATGAACCCTGTCATCTTTGAGACAAGTACAAATAAGAGCACAATGATGGTAATGAATAAAAGAACTCCCTCATCCCTTATATAAACAAGTAGGCGAGGGGGGATAACATAAAATAAGGACATGTGTCCATACAAGTAACCAACAAGAAACCCCACATGGAGTGATCTACAATACAAGGATGTACGTGCATCAAACTTGTTCGTATGATGGTGGATAACAAACCTATAAATTTCAAGTAATTTTGAGAAAGTGTTGTTAAATTTTTAGTATTAAATCACAATACTATAGGATCTTTGCTGAGAGAATAACATCTATAGTATATCAATGCATGACAATCATAATATGACAAGCATCACAAGCATCACAAGAATCAAAAGCATAGAGACAAGAGACACAGAGTTTCCGTGGGGAAAACCCTAAGGTGAAAAACCCCACAACTTCCTCAGAGATAGAGAGAGCAATGGCTCAACCAAAATACAACCAAATAACACTGAGATAGTCTCCTAGCAGATGATCCTCCTCCTCCTCACTAGTGCGCCACTTTTCAGAGAGAGAGATAGTTACTTTTCCGAGTGAGTAAAATAGAGATCTCCTATCTCTATTTATACTCACCTTTTTGCCCAGTGACCTACTGGGGCCGACTTGTCTACTTTGATACACCCACATTCTATTATATATTAATCAGGGCCGACCCCATAAGGTGGTCTAATAACCCATCGGCAAGTACACACACTTGCGACACTTGTCAATCCACATGACGACACTTCCTTATAGAGGAATAACACATCTCTTATAAGGGTACAATAAATATAAATATAATATACAGATGAAATACATTCCGAAGTTACATATACATCAACACTCCCTCTTAACTAGGAAGGTATTTATCGACACAGATCTGCTAGACAAGTCTTCTTCTCTGGATCATCGTCATCGATGCATCGTCATCATCATAGTCACTGCTGCTACTATCTCAACCAATCTCTGTCTCTACTCGTCATAGGAAGTTCTACAGAGCCAGTCCTTTTTCATACTGGATGTAGGCCCACCACCTGCAGGTCTTCGTCATCACTGGCCATACTGTGGAATCCTCAGGACTTTTACGTGAGTCACAAAACCTCGAAAGAGCATCCCAGGCTATTACGAGCACACATCTCTACCTATAGGATCTCCCAGGGCAACGAATTACATGTGACCTCACCACAAAACTTCGCAAGAGCATCCCAGGCTGTTACGAGCACACAGCTCTACCTATAGGATCTCCCAGGGCAACGAATTACATGTGGTCATGGCAAAACCTCGCAAGAGCATCCTGGGACTGATTATGGGCACACAGCCCAACCTATCGGATCTCCCAGGGAAACGAATTACATGCCATAGGACAAAACCTCGCAAGAGCATCTGCCAGATATCCCAGGGCGCTATTATATGCCATAGGCAAAACCTCGAAAGACTATCTGCAGATCTCCCAGGGCAACGAATTACATGTCCTCCCAGAGCAAAACCTCTAAAGAGCATTTGCCAGATGTCCCAGGGCACCGAATTACATGCCATAGGCAAAACCTCGAAAGACCATCTGCAAATCTCCCAGGGCAACGAATTACATGCTCATCTGCACAACCTGATCCACGTCCATAGAGTATCAACCTAATACTCACCATACATCATCGTGATGTATCCATGATCATCCTGATCATCATCACTGCAACGTCCTGCTGCATGTCATCTGGAGCAACATCCTGAAGCTCGTCATCTATGATCATCCTGATCATCACTGCAACATCCTGCTGCATGTCATCTGGAGCAACATCCTGAATCTCGTCATCTATGATCATCCTGATCATCACTGCAACATCCTGCTGCATGTCATTTGGAGCAACATCCTGAAGCTCGTCATCTATGATCATCCTGATCATCACTGCAACATCCTGCTGCATGTCATCTGGAGCAACATCCTGAAGCTCGTCATCTATGATCATCCTGATCATCACTGCAACATCCTGCTGCATGATCCACTTGATCATCAATGCATCTACCTGATGCATTACAAGTATCATACATGATCCTCCTGATCATCAATGTATCCACCTGATACAAATAAATGATACATATCATCATACATGGTCCTCCTGATCATCAATGCATCTACCTGATGCATACCAAGTATCATACATGATCCTCCTGATCATCAATGTATCCACCTGATACAAATACATGATACATATCATCATACATGATCCTCCTGATCATCAATGCATCTACCTGATGCATACCAAGTATCTACCTGATACATATCATCATACATGATCCTCCTGATCATCAATGTATCCACCTGATACAAATACAAATACATGATACATATCACCATACATGATCCACCTGATCATACAATGTATCCACCTGATACATATACAGATACATGGTCCAAGCATCCAACATGATGCATACATACATACATAAAATGATCCAACTGATCATATCCAACATCCACATGATGCGTACATACATACATAAAATGATCCAACTGATCATATCCAGCATCCATATGATGTGTACATACATACATAAAATGATCCAACTGATCATATCCAAGCAGAAACCAGAACATCATCCTGATGCTCATCATCCAGCGCTTACATCCACAGCCATGTGAAGGATCCTCCTTCCAACATGCTTGGAATGGCTTCATCAAATGTGTCCATCACTTCTTCCTCGAAGTATCCTCGATCTGAAGCACGCCAAGCCTCTCTCTGAAGTACTCGAACTTCACCCTGGCTAGTGGCTTCGTCAGCACATCTGCAATCTGCTCGTCCGTCGCAACATACAGGAGCTTCATAGCTCCTCTCTGCACCATATCCCTGATATAGTGATATTTGATCTCTATGTGTTTCGACCTGTCATGAAACACTGGGTTCTCGGACAGCTTCACACAACTCTGGTTATCACAGAAGATACCAGTAGCCTCCAACGGGATATCAAATAACTCAGATAGTAGCTTCCGTAGCCATACTGCCTCACAACTAGCTGAACAGGCTGCAACATACTCTGCCTCAGCTGTACTCAGTGCTATGTAGGACTGCTTCCTGCTAAACCAAGAGATCACACCTGATCCCATACTGAAGCAACACCCAGATGTGCTCTTCCTGTCTGCAGCACTGCCAGCCCAGTCTGAATCAACATAACCCTGCAGGTTAAACTTTTGATTCACCTCATACCTGAGCCCATAATCCACTGTACCCTTTAGGTACCTCAGAACATGCTTTACAGCAACCAGGTGAACACTTCTTGTATCTGTCAGGAACTGGCTCAATGTGTTCACAGCAAAGCAAATGTCTGGTCTCGTGTTCGTCAGGTACATCAAGGACCCAATCATCTGACGATACATAGAGACATCAACTGGCTCAGATGAAGCATCACATAGAAGCTTCAGATTCGATGCCATTGGTGTGGCCATGGCCTTGCAATCCATCATCCCGAATCTCTTCAGGATATCTACTGTGTACTTCCCTTGACCAAGGAAGATCCCACCTGCATTCTGCCACACCTCCATACCTAGGAAATAGTGCATCATTCCCAAGTCTTTCATATTGAATTCAGCTGCAAGCTTCCTCTTGGTATCCGCAATCAGTCTGTCATCTCCTGTCACAAATAGGTCATCCACATACAGTAGTAGAATCACAGGATTTCCTTCCTCAACCTTGTAGTAAAGGTTGGAATCTGCTTTACTCTTGGTAAAGCCCAAACTAGATAGGAAACTTTCCATCCTACCATACCAAGTTCTGGGAGCTTGCTTCAAGCCATACAAGGCTTTCTTCAATCTGCATACATATGATTCCCTGTTATGTATTTCAAAACCGAGTGGTTGTTCCACATATACTTCCTCTTCTACTACACCGTTTAGGAAAGCAGTCTTGACATCCATCTGGTGTATCTTCCATTTCATTGCTGCAGCCAGGGCAAGTACTGTTCTGATGGAAGTATATCTGGCTACAGGTGCAAAGGTTTCTTCATAATCTATTCCCTCTTTCTGAGAGAATCCTCGAGCTACGAATCTTGCTTTGTACTTCTCCACGCTGCCATCTGCAGCATGCTTGATTTTGTAGATCCATTTTGAAGTCACAACAGACTTCTCTTTAGGTCTTGGGACAACATCCCAAACATCATTCTTGATTATTGATTGGTATTCCTCGATCATAGCATCCTTCCATTCTTTCTTTTCCGCTGCCTCTTCATAACTGGAAGGCTCTTTGTTCATGATGTCACAGAGTAAAGCAACATAGCTAGTGTATGATCTGGTTCTCTTCTTTGCTCTGTGTTCTTCTTCTGGAATGCCAAATCTTTCTGCATCATGAATGAGCTCTCTAGCCCATACAGGTTTCCTCTTGTGAGAGTTATCCTCACGGGGTGGATCAACAGGTTCTTGTGGATCTTCAAACTCACGAACAACTTCTGGAACTGCTTCAGTCATGGTAGTGTCCTGAAATCTTGTTTCCTTAGGTTCTTCATAAACTTCGGTAGGTGCCTTCCTTGATTTGATGAATGCTGAGTTTTCATCAAATGTTACATCCCTACTGACATCAATTTTCTTGAACCCTGGAAAGTATATTCTGTAAGCCTTCGAGCTTTCACTATATCCCACAAAGATGCCCTTCTTTCCTGAAGGATCTAGTTTAGTCCTCTTCTCTTTTGGGACATGAGTATATACTGGACAACCGAATATTCTGAGATGGCTGACTTCAGGTTTCTTACCAGAAAAGACCTCTTCTGGTGTCTTGTTGTCCAATATCTTGTGGGGTGTTCTGTTCTGCACATATACAGCTGTTCTAGCTTCTTCTGCCCATAGATGCATAGGAAGATCCTGGTCATGCAACATTGCCCTTGCTGCTTCCATGATGGTTCTGTTCTTCCTTTCTGCAACTCCATTCTGTTGAGGATTATAAGGAGCAGTCAACTCCCTCTTAATCCCTGAATCACTGCAAAGCTTCTTGAAGTCATTTGAGGTGAATTCTCCACCATTGTCGGATCTGAAAGTTTTGATCTTCTTGTCAGTTTGATTCTCCATCAAGTTTTTAAATTCCTTGAATTTGTCAAGCACCTCATCTTTGCCTTTCAAGAAGTATACCCAAGTCTTTCTGGAGAAGTCATCAATAAATGATACATAGTAAACATACCCACTTAGGGAACTAGATGACATGGGGCCACATACATCTGAGTGGATGATTTCCAGAATGTCTTTTGCCTTGCTTTCACTGCTTGGGAAAGCCTTCTTAGTGTTCTTTCCTTTTGCACATCCTTTGCAGACACCTTCATGCTTGGTCTTGATTTCAGGAAGACCCTCTACTGCCTTGCTTGCAATTGGAAGTGCCCTATAGTGCATATGAGCAAGTCTTCTATGCCAGAGTTCACTTGGCTCCATGGATTCATGTACCATGGCATGTTCAGGTTGACCCTTCAATTTATACAAGCCTCCATCTTGCTGTCCAATCACTACTGCATCATCTATGTTCTTTCCCTTTGGCCACATTAGGACTTGGCCATCCACAAATGCAACCCTCATGCCTTTTGCATCCAATGCAAATATGGAGAGTAAGTTCTTCTTGAGTCCAGGTACATACAGTACTTCTTTCATCTTCAATGATTTTCCAGAATCTAGGTTGTAGGAGGCTTCACCACTTCCTTTGATTGGATATTGATAATCATCCCCAAGTTTCACCTTATGGGGTGATTCATGTTCAGAAAGGTTCACAAAGGATTCCTTGAACCCAGTCATGTGTTTGGAGGCCCCACTATCAATCAACCAATCATTACAACCATGGGAGATGGTACCAGTGAGTGCAGAGATCAGAACATACTCTTCTTCACTTGATGAGTCATCATCACTACTACTTTCTGCCTTAGCCTTCTTCTTTGGGGGTTCATCATCTTCGGCAGCATGAGCATGAAACCTTCTTTTGCTGCCCTTCTTCTTCTTACTAGAGTTGTTGTTATTATCCCTTTTGTTCTTAGGACAATCTGAAGCAAAGTGACCCTTCTCATTGCATGTGAAGCATCTTAGGTCTTTCTTGTTCTTCTTTTGATGGGATCTATTGAGGCGAGAGAGATCCTTCTTGGTTTTGCTTCTTTTGGTGTGAGCTGCAAGAGCTTGATCTTCTCCTCCCATATTTTCCTCACGAGCTATAAGTCTAGCTTCTTCTTGAGAACATTCCTCCCGAAGTCTACTGAAAGAGATCAACTTCTTCCTTGCACAAATTCCTTGAATAAAGGAATCCCATGACCTGGGTAGGCCATTTAGAGTAGTCATCACCACCTCACCATTCTCCACCATTTCATCTACTGCTTCTAATTGTTCCTTGATTTGAGAGACCCTTGAAAAGTAAGATTGAATGGTTTCTCCATTCTGAAACTTTACTGCTTTCAATTGGTTCCGCAGGGTCATCTTCCGATTTATGTTCTTTCCTTCAAATAGCTTGGTCAAGGATTCAAACATCTCCTTGGGTGTCTTGAGAGAAGACACATGGGGAATGAGATGGTCTTTGATAGAATCAGCAATGATTCTCTTTGCCTTGACCAAGTTCTTCTTGTGCAATACCTTGGCCTCTTCATCCTCTGGGATAGGGATGTCTTCTTTCACATATGAGTCCAACTCATTCTCTTCCAGGATTAGCCCAATCCTATACTTCCAGGCTCAGAAGTTATCAACCCCTTCAAGCTTATCCTCAAGCTTGGTGTGGAGAGACATCTTTAAGAGTACTTCAAATGGAAATAGAAAAGATTTAGAACTTACCACTTGAAGTGCTGAAAACTGGATCTGGTCCCGGATTAGGGTTTGTCAGAGAAACCCTAAAAATTCAAAATGTGAATTTCAAAATTCCGAAAGGATAGAAAGATGCACCTTGGAGAGCTGATCAGCCTAGTACATTCAGAATTTGAGATCAGCAAAGTCTTGCCCTTCAAAATTTCCTTTTTGTCCTCCTGGGTTCACTAGGGAGAGCCCTGAATTAGGGTTTGAGTTTCCCGGAGATCTACCCAGCCAAAAATCTCGATCCAAAGCTCAAACCTTCGATTTTTGCAAGGAGCTTCCAGCTGTACCTTCAGTTTCCAGAAATTCCTATTTTTGTGGAAACCCTAATTTTTAGGGCCAAATCTGAAAATGCTCGGAACTGAATTCTGATTGGACAGATAGATGCGCCTTGATGAGTAGATCCAATCTACTATACTGAATTTCAAAAATCTGTGGAGAGAAACCCAATAAACAAGGAATACAAGCTTCCGTCACTGCAAAATGTCTTCTTCTCAGTTAAGCTCTGATACCATGTTAAATTTTTAGTATTAAATCACAATACTATAGGATCTTTGCTGAGAGAATAACATCTACAGTATATCAATGCATGACAATGATAATATGACAAGCATCACAAGCATCACAAGAATCAAAAGCATAGAGACAAGAGACACAGAGTTTCCGTGGGGAAAACCCTAAGGTGAAAAACCCCACAACTTCCTCAGAGATAGAGAGAGCAATGGCTCAACCAAAATACAACCAAATAACACTGAGATAGTCTCCTAGCAGATGATCCTCCTCCTCCTCACTAGTGCGCCACTTTTCAGAGAGAGAGATAGTTACTTTTTCGAGTGAGTAAAATAGAGATCTCCTATCTCTATTTATACTCACCTTTTTGCCCAGTGACCTACTGGGGCCGACTTGTCTACTTTGATACACCCACATTCTATTATATATTAATCAGGGCCGACCCCATAAGGTGGTCTAATAACCCATCGACAAGTACACACACTTGCGACACTTGTCAATCCACATGACGACACTTCCTTATAGAGGAATAACACATCTCTTATAAGGGTACAATAAATATAAATATAATATACAGATGAAATACATTCCGAAGTTACATATACATCAACAAGTGTCAAATTAGGTCAAAATTAGGGCATCATGTATACAAGAAAGAGATAGTGAATGAGTTGTACAAGGATCAATTGGGTTTATGTTATATTTGTGAGTGCATGTTGCCATAAAGCTTGTATCACTCAATCTTTTCCCACTAACAACATTTTCTTTCTTAGGGTTTGCAAACCCTAGATATGTTATATCACACAAATACATGGAAAGACAAACATATTGCTAGAATCCAAGTCTACATGTCCATCCTGGCATTTCAATCCTCAATCCCTAGGTATTATAATCTTGTATCATCGCATGCACTAGGACCCCCATGGATAATCAAGAATACAAGAATTCCACGATCTTTCCCTAGCACTACATCCTGAAAGATCAAGGTTCCAAAATCATGTTACGTGTTAGATCCACTCTCCATGTATTCTACTAGACGAGTGACCTTAATGTTAGAACAAGAGGAATAATAATCATCATCATCTTTAACATCATGTTCTTCTCTAGGTTTTACAATGTACATGTATAACACAAACCCTAGTTGTCACAGGAGCAATTCCTAGCATCACACAACAACAATATATCCAAGAACATACAAGATGTCTCTCTTTTCCCTTATCATCTCCTAGATGATACCCAACATCATGAATCCATTTGAATTGACATTTTCACGATCCGACTTATGGTTTTTGTTCTATGTCCAGTTGTAAGTAGCTCCCTAGGGCCATTCAGGGACAACTTGTGAATTTACTCTGGGGGCATGAAATCCAAAACAGGAATAAAAAATGGGTTCCTTCATCTCCCATAGATGTGTTTGGCCATTTTGGAAATGGTCACACTTTATATGGTATCCCAGGATATTTCAATTCAAAAATTACCCCCTTGTGTAAAATTGACATTGGACCTCACTAAGCAAAACCCTACTTCCGTAGATGGTATAATAAGATAGTTTATGGGAAATTGAAACATGATAGAGGAGTTCCATTGGATGAAACATGGAATCTTTAATCCATTTGAATTGATGTTTTCACAATTTGAGTTATAGTTATTG
Organism: Larix kaempferi; assembly: GCA_027924585.1. Lineage (NCBI taxonomy): Eukaryota > Viridiplantae > Streptophyta > Pinopsida > Pinales > Pinaceae > Larix > Larix kaempferi. The sequence goes on from BSBM01000127.1 coordinate 16,169,214, forward strand.
TTCTATAGCCAGTGGCAAGTAGCCCCATGGGGCCATTCATGGACAACTTGTGAATTTTCTCTACGTGCACGAAATCCAAACTGAGTAACATAATTGGATTCCAATAGCTCCCATAGACGTGTTTGGCCATTGTGGACATGGTCACACTACCCATGGTCACCTAGGATACTTCGATTCAAAAATTACCCCCTTGTGCAAAATTGACATTGACCATCGCAGAGCAAAACCCTACTTCCAAAGATGGTATAACAATATTGTTTCTAGGAAATTGAAACATAGTAGAGGGGTTCCATTAGGTGAAACTTGGCATCCTGAATCCACCAGAATTGATGGTTTCATGATCCGAGTTATGGTTTTTTTCTATGTCCAGTTGCAAGAAGGCCCCTGGGGCCATACATGGACAATTTGTGAATTTGCAATGGGGGCACGAAATTCAAACTGGTTAGCATAACCGGGTTTCATAAGGTCCCAAAGATGTATTTGGCCATTCTGGACATGGTCACATTACCTATGGTTTCTCAGGATATTTCAATTCAAAAATGATCCCCTTGTGCAAAATTGACATTGGACCTTACTAAGAAATACCTTAGTTCTGGAGATGGTATAATACGACCGTTTTTGGATAATTGAAACATGGTAGAGGGGTTTACTTGGATTAAGCTGACATCCTGAATCCATCAAAATTGATGGTTTCATGATCCGAGTTATGTTTTTTGTTTTATGTCCAGTTTCAAGAAGCCCTCTGGGACCATTTAGGGACAACTTGTGAATTTGCATCGGGGGCATGAAATCCAAACTGGGAAGCATAATTGGGTTTGTCAGCTCCCAAAGATGTGTTTTTCCATTTTGGATGTGGTAATGCTTCCCATAGTATCCCGAGATATTTAAATTAAAAAATATCCCCTTGTGCAAAATTGACATTGGCCCTTACTGAGCAATACCCTAGTTCTGGAGATGGTATAATACGATCATTTTTGGGAAATTGAAACATCATAGATGGGTTACCTTGGTTGATACCCAACATCTTGAACCCATCTGAATTGACAATTTCATGATCCGAGTTAGGGTTTTTTCTATGGCCAGTGGCAAGTAGCATCTTGGGTCCATTCAAGGACAACTTGTGAATTTGATCCGGGGCACAAAATCCAAACCGAGAAGTATAATTGGGTTTCATTAGCTCCCATAGATGTATTTGGACATTGTTGATGTGGTCATGCTACCCATGGTCACCTGGGATATTTCGATTAAAAAATTACCCCCTTATGCAAAATTGACATTGTCCCTTACTAAGAAATACCCGAGTTCCAGAGATGGTATAATATGACCATTTCTATGCAATTGAAACATGGTAGATGGGTTCCCTTGGCTGAAACCAAACATCTTAAATCCATTGGAATCAATGGTTTCACAAATTAATTTATGGCTTTTGTTATATGTCCAGTTGCAAGTAGCCCCCTGGGGCTTCAGGGACACCTTGTGAATTTTCTCTGAGGCACGAAATCCAAACCGGGTAGCATAAATGGGTTCCTTCAAAACCCCCATAGATGTGTTTGTCCATTTTGGATGTAGTCACACTACCCATGGTCTCCTGAGAGATTTCGATTCAACATCTACCCCCTTGTGCAAAATTGGAATTCAACCTCACTGAGCAAAACCCTAGTTCCAGAGATGGTATAATATGATAGTTTCCTGGAAATTGAAACATAGTAGATGGCTTATCTTGGTAAAAAAAAACCCTAGTTCCAAAGATGGTATAATATGATAGTTTCCTGGAAATTGAAACATAGTAGATGGGTTATCTTGGTAAAAAATCGACATCCTAAATCCATAAAAATCGAGCGTTTCATGATCCAAATCATGGTTTTTGTGTTATGGCTAGTTACAAGGAGCTCCCTGGGGCCTTTTCGGGACAACTTGTGAATTTGCTCTGAGGGAACGAAATCCAAACCGAGTAGCATAACTGGGTTTCATAATATTCCACTTATTTTTTTGGCCATTTTGGACATGGTAACATTTCCCATGGTCACTCAGGATATTTCAATTCAAAAATGACCCCCTTGTGTAAAATTGAGATTGGCCTTAACGGAGCAATACCCTAGTTCCAAACATGATATAATACGATTTCTTTTGGGAAATTGAAACATAGAATAGGGGTTCCCTTGGATGAAACTTGACATATTGAATCCATCAGAATCAACGATTTCATGATCCAAGTTATGGTTTTTGTTTTCTAGCCAGTAGAAAGTAGACCCCTAGGGACATTAAGGGAGAACTTGTGAATTTGCTTTTGGGGCACGAAATCCCAACCGAGAAGCATAACTGGGTGCTGTCAGTTATGGCATATGAATTTTTCCATTATGGATGTGGTCAATTTTCCCACAGTCTCCCAGGATATTTTGATTCAAAATTGACCCCCTTGTGCAAAATCGGAATTGGCCCTTTCTAATAAAAAACCTAGTTTCAAAGATGGCATAATACAATTGTTATAACCAAATTTGGCACTTCTCCGTCCATGATCACACTTGCATTTTGTGCTCTCATGATGACACTTCCATGAAGACACTTCATGAATTTACTGTTGGTCACACAAAAGGACACTATGGATGGAAGAGCCATATTTTGGAGCTCAGTAAGGTATCCTTAACTTATTCATGGTTTATCTAGTAGTTTGGGAGCTTCTAACCACATTTGGAGACCAAAACACCCCCTCAAAAGGCCTCAAAATGGCATTTTTTGTTTGTTTTTCCACCCATGTACATGTTGCACATGGCTCACTTGCATGTTGTGCGCACCTTTCCCCTTTATCACCAATGTGTGCCTTTAAAAAACTCCAAAAAATATAAAAAATATCGAATTAGGGGCAGTTATGTTATGTTGGAGAAATTCGCACTCCCTTCCTCATCATTTTTGCCCTAGATCCTACGAAACCCTAATACATTTGATCAGAGGTTGGGATTCTTTGAGAAGAGAAGCAGTATATCCTTAATCAAAGGTTTCATGAGGTGCTTGAATAGAAAGAAGGTAACTTTGTACTTGCTTCTTTCATTAATGAAAGAATAGACATTCTTCCATTTCCAAACATTTGTGTTTATGTTTATCTCAGATTTGTTTGGTACTTGTTGTTCATTAGATTAAATTTTCATGTTCTATTTGAACTTCAATCATTTATTTGTATTCAAATATGTTTGAGAAAGGTTTTGAATTGGTTTTGCAGTTTCCTTGATTGGATATCAAGAGTGGAGTTCAAGTATTCAAGGAGAAAGCTAGGATCAACCTTCAGAAATAAGGTACAAACCCTATTAACTTTCAAACCCTTTGTTTACTTTGCTTGTTGCAGAATCCTAGATGTATTTTTTTTCCCAATCCTAGTATGTTGGTGGCCTCACCCCAACCATAGGACTATTTTCATAACAAAATAATTGGCGACTCCATTGGGGAGAATCTTGTCTACTTTGGGGTTTTCAAGGCTATTTTTCCAGTTTGCTTGAAGGTTTGAGTCTAATCTCAAGTTAGGAATGGTGTCATGGATTTAATAGACCCTTCCATTGTCAATTTTTGAATTGGATTTTCTTTTTTGGAGACTTCCAGTACCCATGCACAGGTGACCCTTATGACAGGTGCATGTCTGCTAAATACATGTTGGTTGGATTCTTTGGAGTCTTTGTTGGTCTTTGGTCTATGTAGGACCCCTTGGAAGTGTTAGTCCTACCTTTTGATTTCTCTTAACTTGATTTTAGGGATCTTTTGGAACCAATTTGGGCTTGTTTGGACCCAAGTTGGATCTCTTTGAACCAATTTAGAACTTCTTGACCCAATTTGGATCTGTTTGAACCTATTTGGTCCTGTATGAGTTGATTTGGAACCAATTAAGGTTGTTTGAGTCAATTTGTACCTTTTTGAGTGAAAAATACTCTTTTGGTATGGTTCTTTAGCTCTTTGAGTTTCTATTCTTTTGGTCATTCCTTTGAAGTGAAAGCTCAAGGTTTCTTTAAGTTGTTTAGAACCTTGACTGCATTTGTTGTATGCATACCTTAATTTACCAAACTGTGTTTCTTAGTAGGTATTTTTCCTTGTTCGATTCTAACAGTATTCATTTGTACTTTTCCCAACTTGGCATGCTTACATGAATGAGAAGTATAGTGTTTATGGATGCTTTTACTGTTTGATGAGGAGATTAGGAGCCTTTGCATTCATTTGATTGTGTGTTAATTTGAATTTGGTTTTTGTTTCTAATTTTGAAAAAAGGATAAAAAGTTGGTTCAGTTTGAGTACTTTGCAAGTATCTTGAAGGATTTAGGATTGCCTTATATTGAAAACAAAAATATATTTTGCATAATTAGTTGTTTGGGTAGTTGCATGCTTATGTATTAGGGTTCATTTTGCATATAGGTTGTAAAATTGAAGTTTTTTTGCATATAAAAGACCAAAACGTTGCATTTCATATTGAAAACTTGCATTTGCATTCTGAGTCATATATTTAGAACGCATTGGAAAGAAATTGAAAGTGAAAAGTACATGATTGTGGCAAGTACAGTACTTCATATTTTAGTTAAAGAACATTCTTTCTTTAGTTTCACTTGTTTTACTTCTTTTGAAAAGTTTTTGAAATTGCATTCTATGCAAGCAAAAATAATTTGAGATAGGATCCTACATTTTCTTCTAGTTAGAAACACACCTAATAGCTAAGATAATATTTTGGAGGTAGGGAGTTGATATTTAACTCCTCCAAGATCACTTAAAACTTGTTAAACATAGGTGTCTTTCATAAGGGAGAAAATCAAACACTGTAAGGGTGTGGCCAGGAAGCTCCTCTACCACAGAACTCAAGCATGAGGTCATGTGAGGTTAAGTTGCAGAGAGATCCCTCCAATACTTAATAAAACATCAACCAGGTATTTTGCGTGTACATAGACTTTCAACAGTAGATGGTGCTATTGTAGAGTTTCAGGCTTAGTTATCCTTCCCATACGCATGATCTCGACGTGCAACGGTTCCCACAGACACTGTCTGCAGATTGGTAGCCATAGAATCTTGTCTTTAGGGTCATACACAGGTGCTAGCATAGGATTTTTTGAGACCACCTTGGGCAGGCCTAGTGACTGGAGCATTAGTACCCTTGGAGGGTATTTTCCAGATTCATCTGGTAAAACACTTGCACCAAGAAGGGAAACATGCCCAGCCCTAGTAACTGCTCTCTAATATTCATTGATTAGGCTTGGGCCCTCATCATCCCAGGATGATATTTGGGAGATCATATATGAATCTTCATTGGATTGTGCTTGCAACCAAGTACTCTTTTAGTGTGAGAGTTGTTTTCTTGTTTGAAAATTTTCAGGGACTTTTTAGAGTGTGCTGTTTGATTTTATTTTTTTGTAGAATTTCTTATTAGTGTATTTTGTGAGCCACTGTGGCCGATCAACCTCCGTGTAGATATCGAAGAATCCAAGGGAACTCTCTTGAACAAAGAGAAGTCCTTGTGTCAAGGTCAAGACTGGATTATTCCGATCCACCCCCTTAGGGGGCAGAAAAGGAAAATCAGGAACATCAAATAGAACAACCCACATAAGAAAACAATTCTAGGTCAAGTGACTATGAGAGTTCTTCTAACGAAGGAAATTTTAGAGATACCGAGGAACAATTAAATAACTCTCCTAAAGTCCATTATCCTCAGTCTGAAGAGAATTTAGGTCTCATTTCTATTAAGGACCTCTCATATCCATCTAGTCTTTTGAACCTGCCACAAAGTCCTAGTTTTTTCCAAATAGTTGGTATCAACATTCCTAATCCATTGTCTAGGTAGTTCAATATGGAAAACAGAGAACAAGTGTTTACTTCAGGGGAGGTAACTAATCCACTTAGTACTACCCTTGTAGGAGGAATTAATTTTAATATGGAATCCACAATAGGATCAGGATGGTTCCCCCATCCTTGATTATACTTACTGGTACTAGTTCGTTAACTCAACTGAGTTTGAACCCTTTCTCTTTTGGATGGCCTTTTTCAAGTTGTCAACCTATGCCTGCTACTATTCCTCCTAGTTCAACATTGACCATTGCTTCAGGTAGTGGCCCATATATCCCTTTCCATAATTTCCCACACTTCAATGGACACATGTTTTTTCCTAACCCACCCTTCAATGGAGTTGTTTCTAATTCGACCCTACTCTAGTTAAGATTACCTTTCCAATCTGTTGGAGGTATGATTTCTTGTAACCCCTTTGGAATAAATGTGTCACAAGGTAATTCCTTTATAAAAGGGTTCCCCAGCACTAGATTTCCATGGGGGAAAAACACCATTCAAGGAAATATCCCTTTTTATGGAATGGGAGTTTCCAATATGGCTAACCCTGTTGTGACAATTTCCTTAAAAGGAATCCAACTATTATGGGGGGATGAGAGGGAATTTTGGAACAAATTATCCTTCTTTTCAAAACCATCATGGTTAGAACTTTGGAAAACCCAATCTGCTTTTCACTAATTCTAGAAATGCATATATTCTGGGACAACCATATTCCAACACCAACCAATGGAAACTAATGCTCCCAGAACCTAGAATACAATGGCTCAAACAAAGTTGCCATTTTTGGCTACTTTGAATTTGCCTGATATTTCGAACTTGACTAAGGATCCAATGTTACATGACCCAAGATGGCCACCCCTACCCACCAAAATTCCTTCATACATTCCTAAGTTCGAAGGTAAACCCAAGGAAGACACAACTAACCATGTGATGAATTTTCATCTATGGTATTCATCCAACTCTTTGATGGATGATTATATTCGATTGCATCTCTTCCGAATAAATTTAATTGGGGTAGCGGTGAAATTCTACTTTGAGTTACTACGAACATCTTTTCAAACTTTAAATGCAGTTGTGATGGTATTTTTAAACCTCTTCTAGCTACTAGTTTGTTATGAAACTGCGACCGAGATGTTAACTTCCTTTTGTCAGGATAAATCTACTCATATCTCTGACCATATCCATGAGTGGAGGAGGAGATGTAGTTTTATCAAGGCTTAGATACTTGATGAATTTCTTACTAATTGGGTCATTAAGTGACTGCAACCTATTATTTCAAAATATGTGTCTCTTTTTGGGGTTCAGACCAAAGAGCAGGCTATTATTAAAGCCCAAAAATTGTATTTGGTTTATTACCAATCCAGGATGCTGTATGAAATTATTCCCACTACTCCTTGAGCAGAAGTTGACCCAACAAAACCCATCCCTACACCTCATGCTGATGGTGTGATTGGTGTAGTTGAGAACAATCCAGTTAGTCTAGGTAATAAATCTGCAAGTCAAAATTTTCCTACAACTGGTCAGAATAACACACAGAACCTTAAACCCAACTCTCCTTCTGATGTTCTGCCAGTACAAAACTCTCAGGGAAACCAACATCCCGTAGGGAAGAAAAATAAGAATAATAAAAATGGGAATAAGGGGAACAACAATGCAAACAATAATAACAACACTAATGCTGGTGGGGCAAGTAATGAGAAAGCTAAGATGAAATTTCCTTGCTTTTTATGTAAGGAAGATCATCTAACTTATCAATTCCCTAAGATGGAGATGGCCCAAAAGCTATTGGACTAGAAGGAAGGGTCCTCCCAACCTGTTTTTTTATCTAACCAATTTCCTCAACATCAGCAACAGATGATTGTTGGTGCTCACCAAAACCCTGTAGCCTCCCAAGGGGGAAACTAGGGAACCTCCTCTCAAGGGGGAAGTTCAGGCCCAGGTGAAGTTTTCATGTGTGAACGAGACCTTTATCTCCAGAAAAGGAACAAGAATTATGAATCTAATTCCTTTGGATCCAAAGGTAAGGAACCCCTTAATGCCGATAATAACAATTATTTGCACATAGAGAAACCTACCAATGACACTATGCCTAGAATACCAAACAGTGTTCTTAAGAAACACACATATAATCCTAATGCGCGTGCTGCTCAACATTATAGTATAGTTGATTATTTGGCCCAGGCTCTGTCTGCAATGTATATGCTTGAGGTAATCCAGATTTGTCCAACTCAAAGGAAGACCTTACTTTCAGCTTTAGGAGCTCTAGATCCTGCGGACAGTCAAGTGATTTCTTTGAATTTTGAGAATTGAAAGCCTTGTCTACCCCACCATATTAATTTTCAGATCCAAGTTGTATCTGGAAACACTTATAAGATTCATCGGATAGTTTTAGATGAGGGCGCCTCCACATGCGTCATGTATTTATCATGTTGTAAGGCTTTAGGATCACCTAACATGGTTTCTCCTGTCACCTTGTTGAAATGTTTTGACGGACACCTTTTCCAACCTCATGGAATTATCCTATATTTTCCTATAGATCTAGGGGAAAAAGTATTCAAGGTGGATGTGGAAGTGGTTGATTCCCCACTTGATTATAATTTATTACTAGGGAGAAGTTGGACTCAAGCTATGATGGCAGCAGTCTCTTCGATCTTTCGTGTCATCAAGTTTCCACACGAGGGAAAGATTGTAACAATTGACCAACTTGCCTTAAACAATAACAAGTTCAAACATGATCGTGGATCCAATATTCCTTTAGTATCCCATTCCATGAGGAATTGTGAAAATATTGGTGTGGGGATGTATCCTTCATTACTAGGAACTATTAATCTCCCCCCACCTAATTTGCAAGTTAATGCATCTCCAATACACACAAATTCAATAGTTGCCACAACTTCCACATACAAGGTGTCTCAACTTAATAATTTATACTCTAACAACCTTTGGAAGTGTTCATCCTCTGAAGTTGAGTGTAGTCAGATCAACCAACCCTTATATACCTTGGTACAATATTTGCTACTGATAAGAAGCCTTTAAGTTGATGCTTACCTTCTTGGGACTCGGTCTCGGTAGTTGACCAGGTGATCCACCCAATAGAGTCATTGGAGCCTGCTCTCCACCATGTTAATCCAACTGAATGCTTGGACACATGTTCTATCTGGGATGTTATACTTCCTTCTGACAAAGTATTCCTAGAGTCTATAATATGGCCTACCATTCATTTGGTTTATAGTTGCAATTAAGTCCAACTTTACCTTTGAATTTTGATATTACTAATTATAAATCCTTAGACACTATTACTGATGAGTCTTTGGACTCCCCCATGGAGTTGCAAGTCGGTTTTCTTGATGAGTTTGATTATGTTTGTAGAATTTTCAACTCCCGCAATAATGAATTTGTTCTGGATATATATATTTTGACATACATGTACATTGTTGTACTTAGGGATACATGTACATTGACAGGCCATTTAAGGGCAGGCTACTTTGCCATATTTTGTATTACAAACATTCAGCTATCAATGCATGATACAATATATTGCATATTTTCTCTTGAGTTTCCACTTGTTCTTGTGATGATTTATCTCTTCCACAAATTGATAAATTATGCTATTGAAATTTATATAATTACATTTTAAGCAATATTTATTCTCTTACATTTTAAACCCATAAATCATTAATGTGTAATGCAAAAGTAATCATATATTAATGTAAACCATCTTTTACCATCTTTTACACCATATTGTAAATCATCTTTTACACATTAATACAAGAAAACCATATTTTCATTCATGGGTTCCTATGTGTTTTATTATTGCAGTAGTTGATTAGTTTAATTTTTATTTCCATTGTCGCACTCACATATATTAGGTTGATTTGTTTATTTCTTAGTTTTTACCCATTTACATGAATTGCTACTAAGGGTTCCTGAATCCTTAGTAGGTTCTCTTTAGCACGAGCTGGTGTGAAAACACTAGCTACACATGGAAAATGAAATACCTAACTAGTTTAATGATCTTCCTTGATAATGTTGTTTTGATGAAGGAAAACAAGATGTTCATGGTCCTATGTTTGTAAAAAGGATAGAATATCCTCATATGAAAATGTATTTAAAATTGAATGTACTTGATTGATACAAATGATTATGTAATGGTTGTTCATTGTTATTTGGAAAGTATTCCCCCATAGCTTAATGGAAAAGGTTCATGGTGACTTTGATCTAACAAAGCTAGCAAGGATCATAGGGATATCATCGATGAAACATCGCCTCCATTTTTTTATATGGAACTTTGAATTCTTAAAAATGACATTAATTAATCAAAATGAAAATATAGTGGAACACTAAGGAGATGTTAAATGACGTGGCACACTAAGGACATAGAAATATACTAAGGGTGTAATGTGGTAGGTTTGATTTCCACTCTTTAAATGTGTAGTTCTAGAATCAAAATCAAAATTTTGCAAAGTTGACCCCTTTGTGCAAAAAATGCACAAACCCTTACTAAGTAAAACCCTAGTTTCCAAAATAGACCTAAAAGATGACACATGGGCCATGGACCTAGAGGAGAGGGGCACCCCTAGCACTATCGCGATGTCCTGAATCCAATGGATTTGATGGTTTTTCGATCCGAGCCATGATCATCATTCTATGGCTCGTTCCAACTCGCATCCCAAAGGATTTCAGGGACACCTGTTGGATACCTACCGGGGGCATAGAATTCCAACCATGCAACAAAACCGGGTTTCGGGAAGTCCTGCAAGTGTGTCTAGGAAGGTTCCAACTAGGAACGCTAGCCATAAGTCCCCGATTGATGATTTTTCAAAGTTGATCCCTGTGCGCAAAACTTGCAAAGTCCCTTACTGAGCAAAACCCTAGTTTCCAATATCGACCTAAAAGATGAGACCTGGGCCATGGAACCAGAGGAGAGGGGCACCCCTAGCACTATCTTGATCATTTCTTGAATCCAACGGAGTCAACGGTTTGGAGATCTAAGCCACGGTCATCATTCTATGGATCGTTCCAACTCGCATCCCAAATGCTTTCAAGGACACCTGTTGGATACCTACCGGGGGCATAGAATTCCAACCGTGCAACAAAATCGATATCCGGGATGTCCTGCAAGTGTGTCTTAGAAGGTCCCAAGTGGGAATGCTAGCCATAAGTTCATGGTAGAGGATTTTGTGAAGATGAACCCTATGTGCAAAAATTGCACAGTCACTTACTAAGCAAAACCATAGTTTCCAAAATCAACCTAAAAGATGACACCTGGACCATGGAACTGGAGGAGAGGGGCACCCCTATCACTATCTCAATGTCCTAAATCCAATGGATTTGATAGTTTGTCGATCCGAGCAAAGACCATCCTTTGAGTGAGATTTATTTCTAATTGTACTAAATGCATCTACTAAACTTTTAACAACTACTGAATTTTGAAATTGAGGGCCCCTCTACTGAATTTTTTCGTTTTTCTTGTTGTAGATGGGTAGGAACAACTATGGCATCATCTATGGTTGGAATTGGATGAGTTTCCATGGAATTCCTTTGATTCCACATGTCCAATCTTTTCTTTTCTCTAACTTCTTCCATGGTTTCTTGAGGATTCTCTTTCCTTGCCGATTTCCTTGTTCGATTGCGTGAATTCCCCATGACCACAATGAGCAATACTAAGGAAAAAGATTCTAGAGGTGTGCTCAACTATGAATATCCATATTCTTTCTCAATTGTGAATATAGGTTCTTAAAGCTTGCTCAATTATGAATATAGATACTTCTTCAATTGTGAATATAGATTCCTCAAGCTTGCTCAATTGTGAAAGTAACTTCTACCTCACTTGTGAATATAGAAAATTCTTCATTTGTGAATATAGGTTCTTCAAGCTTGCTCAATAGAGAATGTAGATTCTTCTTCAATTGTGTTCATATAGATTATTCAAGCTTGCTTGAAATTGTGAATATATAGATACTTAATCAATTGTGGATGGAAATTCTTCAACCTTGATTTTGATTGTGGATATAGATTCTTCCTCAAACCTGAATTTAGATTCTTCAAGTTTGCTCAATTCTTAATGCAGGTTCCTCTACAATTCTGAACATATATTACTTAAGTTGTTTGATTGTGAATATAGAACCCTCTTCAAGCTTGCTAATTGTGAATGTAGAATCCTCTTGAAGCTTTCTAATTGTGAATGTAGAATGCTCAATTCCCAATGCTAACCGTAGTATCCTCTTCAAGCTTGCTGATTGTGAACATGTGTAATTCTGAACATAGAGTATCAAGCTTCCTCAATTGCACAGGTTTCTTTGCAGTGTTGTCGGGGAGACAAAACGGAAAATTCGAGGATGAAATAAGCAGAGTATTCAGCTGAATTTTGCAGATCCAAAACGCACTAGCGTTATGGATTTAAGAAACACATTAGCGTTTCTTAAATCTATAACACTCACGTGTTACTTATATGTTAAAAAATTCATTGCCAATTAATATTTTTGGTGCACGGCTACATAACGTCTAATGGCAGAAAATGCGTGAGCTTTTCTTCATCAATAAATGCGCTAGCGTTATGGTAATCTACACAATTTTCATTTTCCTCGAATCCTTATAATAATTTCTTCCCAGGAAAATAAATTTCCTTTATTTCCCTAGATTCCTCCTTATCTTGAAAGGTTTTGGGCTTCATGGTGTATGGGTTAGGAGGTTAAATAGGGCTTTGGTGTTAGGGGCTAAGGGTTAAGGGGTCAAGGGGTTTGGGGTAAAGGGACTTAGGGGTTAAGGGATTTAGGGCTCCATGTTTAGGGGGTTAGGTTTTTAGAGGTTAGACATTAAGGGATTAAGTGTTTGTGGATAACCTAGGGCTTCTAAAGGCATTCGGTTTTAAGTGCTTAGAGATAAAGGGGTCTAGGGGTTAAGAGATTGAGGGCACTAATGTTAGGTGGTTAGGGGTCAAAATTTTAAGCATTAAGGTTGAAAGGTTTGGGGTTAATCATTTATAGATAAATGGATAAAGGAGTTAACATGTTTAAAGATTTAGATGTTTAAATATTTAGAGGTTAGGTCATCATTCTATGGATCATTTAAGGGATCTAGGTTTAGGAGGTTAGGGTTTTAGAGGTTAGACATTAAGGGTGCAAGTGTTTGTGGATAAAATAGGGATTAGGTGTTGGGTGTTAAGTGCTTTAAAGAGATAAAGGGGTTTAGGGGTTAAGGGATTGATGGCACCAAGCTAGGGGGTTAGGGTTCAAGAGGTAAAGACTTAAGGGGGAAGGGTTTAACTGTTAAGGGTTTGTAATAATTAATGGATTAGGGGATTACTGGTTAAGGACATGAGGGTTAGGGGATTGGTGGCTATTTAAGGGGAGAGGCCTTCAAGGGTTAGTAGATTTATAGGATAAGGGTTTTAGGGCTATAGGGTTAGGATGTTAGGGTTGAGTTGGTTAAGGGTTAAGTGTCAAGTGTCAAGGGGTTAAAGGATTAAAGGCTTGAGGGTTAAGGGCTTAATGGCCTCTAGGAGATGGGGAATTAGGATTTTCTAGGGGTTGATGGGTTTTGGGATTTAGGGATTATCGGTTAGGGGTTTTAGGGTTATGGAGTTAATTAAGAATTAGGTGTTATGGGTTAAGACTTTAGAGGTAAAGGCATAAAGTTGTTAACAAGTTTAAAGATTTATGGGTTAGGGAGTTAAGCAGATAGAGAGTTTTATGGGTTATGGGAATTAGGGGTTAAGGAATTTAGGGATCAATGGTTAGGGGATCGGGTTTAATGGGTTAGGGGTTAAGGCCCAAGAAGTTAAAGGTTTAATTGTTTCTAGGTTTAATGGATTAGGGATTTAGGGATTTGGGTTTTAAGTAATATGGGTTAGACTTTTTAGGGGTTAAGGGTTGTGGGATTAAAGATAAAGTGGCTAGGGGGTTTAGGAGCTAGGGGCCTTAGGGGTTAAATGTTTTAGCGAATGTCGAGTAAAATATCCACTATCTATTTCGACATTAAATTGTCACCCCGGGGGCTCGTAAGATTAGAGGTGTTGACACAGTATGTGCAGGACTGAAGCCTAAATTACCCTAGCCTAACCTAAATCTGGTAATTTACCTAAAATTGAGTAAGGGTTTTGAACTATCAATCGACTTGTCAAATAGACCTTCAAATGGCATTGAATTCAGACACTACATACGACACTCACTAATTAATCTAGGATTCTAAATTCAATTTCTATTCTAGGAAATGCTTTAATCTTAAAAGGAAATTAGTCTATGAACTTTGAGAATCTCATTACTATTCTAAATTCAAAATATGATGATTAACTAGAAAATCATTTACAAATCTATCTAGATTTCTAATTCTAAGTCTATACTAACAAGCGATCAAAGTAAGACTAATTTTCTACTGTCAACAGAAAGTAGGATTATTCTAATTAAGGAAACTTTTGAAAACAATTAAGCTAAGTTAACTTGTATTTCTAATCTATTCAAAAGCTTCAAAAAAATACTCGTAAATAAATTCTATCTATTTGAGCATCAAACACAAGACAAATCTACCTTAGTACTATAGTGAATTGAACTATACACTAATTGAAAACTTGCAAATAAATCTGTATATAAAGTAGAACAACACTACTATGTTTTTATAGTAGATCTAATTGTAACTACACCATTTGATCAAGCTTCTAATGATAAACAAAAAACTATTATATTTCGACAGGAAAACCTAAGCTAATGAAACCTATACTAATCCATAATTAAAGCATGAAAGCGAATTAGAGACTATTGTATTGTAAATCAAAAAGCAACTAAACTACTTGCATTCGAATAAAAAACTATTAAGCAAACTAGACCCTACTGTATTGTGAAAAGAAACTAAACCACTTGTATTCAAATTAAAGAGCTATTCTCTATTGCGTAGTAACTAAACAAAATTAAAATGTAACTAATTCTTCAAATGAAAACTACATAATTGACAAACTATTCTTGAGTTCAATACGCATCAATATAAAACAAATTCAAATGCTTGGAAAACAAATGCTACTTCAAACCCTATCTAAACTAGAAGTATGAATGTAATGACATAAATCAAATGATGGACTGAGATCTCGTTATATTTATATGGTGAACTCATATGGACACAAAATGCACGAAATAGAAGCAAGGGCGTTTACATGCTATATAGAGAAACAAAGGAACAATATTACAGTCACACAATTTAATATGTAGAACTTTTACACAACAATAAAAAATGGAAATATAGTAACTAATGTGCACAATGGAAGCAAAAGGAAATACACAACACTATGCACTGCCACTGAGGGTCCCTTCCCAGGAGGCAACGGTCAGTGATCTACGAACTAACCCGTCACAGAAGAAAACGAAATTGAACCTGGAACATAACAACAATTCAATATGATCAAATTTCAGAGTTTGTACATTACCCCCCCTTTGAGCAAGGCTAAGAGCCTATATATATAGGATTTTATACATCATAGATTAATGCCTGGAACTGAATCCATTAAAGAGAAAACTAAAGAGATGCGTTTGGCATTAATTTTCCCAAAAACGGATTCCTTTAATTCTGCAACTAAGCTTCAAGATTCTCAGAAGTATGGAATGTATCTCGTTATAGGCCGGAGGTCACGAACCATGTGGGTCATGTGGACAACAAAACCCATGTCCCCATTTATGCCATTAATGTCTCTAAGTAGCCAAACCAATGATTTCATGTTAAGATTTAATATGCTAAGACAGAAAATAGCAGCATTACATTCCATTTCACAATAATAGCATATATAGGATCACTGAAGAAACAACAAGCATAGCATAAACACAAGAGACACAGATTTATCCTGGGAAACCCCCATGGGGTAGAAAACCCAGCAAAGCTTCCTCAATATAGATGACCAGCAATATACAAAGATGCAAACCAAAGACATGATCTCCTCCTCCACCATAGCAGACCTATTCTCCACAAGTGCGCCTCTCTCAAGTGAGTGAGTGTATCAAATGAGGAACATACCTCCTCTATTTATACACTACACTGACATGTATTTTACACAAGTACATGTAGGCTCATATTTAACCATTGGGTTAAATACCCTATTATAATTGACTGGGCCGACCCCCACATGGTGGGTCTAATAACCCTAGTTACCACAACCAATTCAGAGGAATAAACATCTCCGGATTCATAGTATAATCACATCGGAGGTATGGAACATCTCCGGAATAAATAATATACAAATATAATATTCTTAGAAGTTACAATATTCAACACTCCCCCTTAACGAGAAGGATATTATAACAACATCTGCAGGAGCAACGAGTCATACATCATACATGATACATCTATATATCATTGGAAGCTTTCTTCAATTCATCATCATCAGTAACTTGACTAGTTACTGGAACATCAACATCATCAGAGTTGATAGTACTCAATCATCAGCATCGTCATCACACGATCAACAGCATCGTCATCATACGATCATCAGCATCGTCGTCAGCATCGTCATCACACGATCATCAGCATCATAATCAGCATCGTCATCATACAATCAGCAGCATCGTCATCACACGATCATCAGCATCGTCGTCATACGATCAGCAGCATCGTTATCACACAATCAGCAGCATTGTCATCACACGATCAATCCAGTTCTCTTTAGGACCTATGTCCAAGGATGATGCGATCCAGTCATGTACCTTTTGAACCGAAGTCCAGGGACGATCCAGTCCTATCATGTACCTTTTGAATCGAAGTCCAGGGACGATCCAGTCCTATCATGTACCTTTTGAACCAAAGTCCAAGGACGATCCAGTCCTATCATGTACCTTTTGAACCGAAGTCCAAGGACGATCCAGTCCTAACATGTACCTTTTGAACCGAAGTCCAGGGACGATCCAGTCCTATCAATTCTCGGAGACCTTATGTCTACGGCTCAGTTCACAGGACCAAAGTCCAAGGATGATCCAATCCTTACCGTACATTTAGGACCGCGTCCAAGGATGACTTAATCCTCAACCGTACATTTAGGACCGCGTCCAAGGATGACTTAATCCTCAACTGTAAATTTAGGACCGCGTCCAAGGATGACTTAATCCTCAACCGTACATTTAGGACCACGTCCAAGGATGACTTAATCCTCCACCGTACATTTAGGACCACGTCCAAGGATGACTTAATCCTCCACCGTACATTTAGGACCACGTCCAAGGATGACTTAATCCTCCACCGTACATTTAGGACCACGTCCAAGGATGACTTAATCCTCCACCGTACATTTAGGACCACGTCCAAGGATGACTTAATCCTCAACCATCCACCAAGGACTTCATTCTCGAAGACATACATCTACGGCTCTTCTTTAGGACTAAAGTCCAGGGATGATCCAATCCCCTCACATGTTCACCAAGAACTTCATTCTCGAAGACATACGTCTACGGCTCTTCTTTAGGACTGAAGTCCATGGATGATCCAATCCCCTCACATGTTCACCAAGAAATTCATTCTCGAAGACATACGTCTACGGCTCTTCTTTAGGACTGAAGTCCAGGGGTGATCCAATCCCCTCACATGTTCACCAAGAACTTCATTCTCGAAGACATACGTCTACGGCTCTTCTTTAGGATTGAAGTCCAGGGATGATCCAATCCCCTCACAACATGTATAACAAAACATGTATCCTCATCATCAAAACATGTATAACCAAAACATGTATCCTCATCATCAAAACATGTATAACCAAAACATGTATCATCATCATCGAGACATGTATAACCAAAACATGTATCATCATCATCAAAACATGTATAACCAAAACATGTATCATCATCATCAAAACATATATACATCTATCATCAAAAGCATGTATATCTAACATCAAAAGCATGTATATCTAGTATCAAAAGCAAAATATAAGAGTCCTAAATCTAAATAATTCTAGGTAACTAAATGCAGTAAATAGGTAACCTCATCATTGATGAGATGGACTTGTTATCAGATACTGTGCTACTCCCCCTTTCGAGGAGGGTCCTTTTGAACTACACCAAGCTTGTCTCGGAAGTGTTCAAACTTTACTCGAGACAGAGGTTTGGTCAAGATATCAACAATTTGATCCTCAGTGCTTATATACTCGAACTTGATAGCTCCTCTCTGCACCATATCTCGTATATAAAAGTATCGGATCTCTATGTGTTTTGACTTATCGTGAAACACAGGATTTTCAGTCATCTTGATGCAGCTTTGATTATCACACATAATCACAGTGGGATCCATTTCTAAGTCAAACACTCCAGATAAAAGTTTCCGAAGCCATACTGCTTCACAGCTGGCAGAGCAGGCAGCTATATATTCTGCTTCAGTAGTACTGAGGGCCACACTAGATTGTTTCTTGCTGAACCATGAGATCATGGCAGATCCAAGACCATAACATCCACTTGAAGTACTTTTTCTATCTGAAACACTACCTGCCCAGTCGGAATCTGAGTAACCATGTAATCTGAGTTCATGACCTCCGAGATAATATAGGCCAAAATCTAATGTACCTTTTAGGTACCTCATTACATGCTTTGCAGCTATTAAGTGAACCTTTCTAGGTTCTACTAGATACTGACTTAGGGTATTTACAGCAAAGCATATATCTGGCCTAGTATTTGTTAAATACATCAATGACCCAATGATTTGTCTATATAGGGTTAGGTCCACTAAATACGATGAGTCATTAACTAATAACTTCAAGTTGGAGTCCATGGGAGTGGCCATGGCTTTATACTCCAACATATCAAATATTTTTAGAAACTTCACATCATACTTACCTTGATTTAAAAGATTCCTTTTGGATCTTGCCATACTTCTAGACCTAAGAAGTAGTGCATTAATCCGAGATCTTTCATTTTCATTTCTGCAGCCATTTTCATGACCTGTTTCTCATTCCTTGTTAGAAAGAGATCATCGTCATACAATAATGGTATGATAGGTTCATCATCCACAAACTTAAGGTAAAGGTTAGGAACAACTTTACTTCTGGTAAAGCCCGAGCTTTGTCATGAAGCTGTCAATTGTCCATTATTCACACTATGCATTGAGTGATCTTCTGCATATCTATCTGTGCCATCTCTCGTCAGATGGGTCTACTAATATGAGCCTCAATATCATTCGAACTCTGTGGTGAGTTCCTTCTTGCATCCATGTCATATGTGTATATAAGCCATATGCAACCTTGTAGCAAGGGTTGAGATCCACATCACCCATGATGATCATTAAGCTCATCAATTGACTACCGATCCTGGGTACCCATACAGAACCTGATTCACACTTCTTCTTTAATTACATCATTAAGAGAATGGTCTTATCTAGTCCCTTGGAGCAAAACATCTCATCATGATTCTCTTCCTCATTCTAAGAGAATCTCTTAGCCACAAGCTTTCTATAGTGTGTTTGATTTGTAAATCTTTTGTTGAACATCCATCGCTTGTTCAGAGTTCATCATTCATCATGATCTTTCCTACAAATCAAAATTAAGTACATGATTAGTAATACTTCATAATCATATTGACATGATAACCTATTATGCATACAGATATCATTTACGTAGTTATGCAACTATTTTGACCAATACTTTGGCACAACACTTTCCCATATCCTGTATGCATACAGTAGCTATCTAGATGCCTTCCATCTCTACCAGAACATACTATTGAGATTGTGCACAGCTCTCAGCATGTCAGCAAAGAGGTTTCATTCTAGACAAGCAACAATGGAATGTTTGTCCAACTTACCAATCATATGCATATTAGTAGTATACTGTTCAATGCTTTATGAATGTTTACACTCAGCATGATATATTCTAGGAATACAAAGATGCATACAGGAAATATCATTTACTATTTCTAATAACAACTCAAATACTTATCTTTTATGTTTGTGTGGTTGCCTCCCGCTTGATCTTCTGTATGTCTCCTAAACTTCTATTCATTCTGTACCACTCGTGAGTCTTTGTCTTCATGTTGTCATGGTCATGGAACTTGATTTGTCTTTTGTGATGTACCTGTATCTTGTTAGCAGACGACATCAACCTCACACAACACCATAATGCATTAGTACAATCATATATCCCTAATCAATGAATGTCTTTGATCATTTACATGCATTCATACTGTTACTAGGGTGATAAGACAATTAAATAATATGAAGACAAACACATCATGAACTTAATCAAGAATCAGATTTCAAGACATACCTGAACCTCCTTAA
Organism: Larix kaempferi; assembly: GCA_027924585.1. Taxonomy (NCBI): domain Eukaryota; kingdom Viridiplantae; phylum Streptophyta; class Pinopsida; order Pinales; family Pinaceae; genus Larix; species Larix kaempferi. The sequence continues at coordinate 16,189,242 of BSBM01000127.1, forward strand.
GTCATACTTGTCGAGACTTCTTGTAGTCTTCTTATGTAAGGCCTTAGCCTCAACTCCCCCTGAAACTTGATCTGGAGCTTGATTAGGGTTTGCTAGAGAAACCCTAAAAATTCAATCTTTGACTTTCACACTTTCGAATGAATGGAAGGATGTGTCTTGCTGAGCTGATCAAACTAGCATACATCAATTCCAAAATTTGACCCCTCAAAATTGCCTTTGAAACTTATGGATCTTTTGGACAGGATCCCGAACTAGGGTTTGATGAAGCCCACCCTTCTGCTCAATCAAAAGGTTTGATCCAAGGCTCTAAACTCTTATTTTTCTGAGGAGCTTCCAGTCGTGGTTACAGACTTCAAAAATTCCAACTTTTGCTGAAGCCCTAATTTTCCATCTTTCCGATCAAAATCCCGAGCTAGGGTTTGATCAAGCCCAGTCTTCTACCCAACCAAAAAATTTGATCGTGGTCTCTAAATTTCGATTTTCCTGAGTAGCATTCAGCCGTGGATTCCGATTCCAAAAATTCTAACTTCCTCCGAAACCCTAAATTCCGGAAGCCATGAATAAAGGTGCTCCAAAAATAATTCTGTTTTGATAGAAATATGTACCTGATTGTTTCTGCTCTAAATCTGCAATTTTTGCTCCACAGGGTCTAAAAACTTTTTTTGCAGTAGCCTGACCTGTCATCTTTCCATCCTGACAGGTCTGAACTCAATTGGATTCTCTGAGAGAGAGTTATGCCAAGTGTTGCAATGTGACCTATTTATGGGATAAAACAGGAGAGCAAACTTGTACGGTGTGCCACGTGTCACTGTTTGAACTTCGCCCTCTGAAAATTTTTCCTGAGATAGATCGCTCTATTATCTTTCCATCCTGACAGGTCTGACCTCAATTGGATGCTCTGAGAGAGCGTTATGACAAGTGTCGCAACGTGACCTGTTTATGGGATAAAACAGGAGAGCGAACTTGTACAGTGTTCCACGTGTCCCTGGTTCACCTTCGGCCTCTGCAAAAAGTTTCCTGAGATAGTACAGTCTGTGCACTACCTGACACTTTTTACGAAATTTCATTTGGAGCTTCCTAGCCCAAGTTATGACCTTTTTTCCAAGGTCACCTGATTTTGACTGAGATCTGGAAGAGGCAGAAACCCTAACTTGTACTGATCATAACTCATAAAGTACAACGAATATGAAGGTTCCCTTTGGAAACAAGGTACCTGGGAATGTCATCTTTGACCTGTAAACTTTTCAGACCCTGAACCTTCGCAGAAATGGATTTATAGCGAAAGTTCCACGATGACTGGTTTTTGCTATGTAAAACCCTAACCTTCAAATTGTCGTAAGTAAAGCAAGTGTCGTAAGTGCCATACCTTGTCTTCCTTCAGGTTAGCTCTGATACCATGTTAAGATTTGATATGCTAAGACAGAAAATAGCAGCATTACATTCCATTTCACAATAATAGCATATACAGGATCACTGAAGAAACAACAAGCATAGCATAAACACAAGAGACAGATTTATCCTGGGAAACCCTCATGGGGTAGAAAACCCAGCAACGCTTCCTCAATATAAATGACCAGCAATATAAAAAGATGCAAACCAAAGACATGATCTCCTCCTCCACCATAGCAGACCTCTTCTCCACAAGTGCGCCTCTCTCAAGTGAGTGAGTGTATCAAATGAGGAACATACCTCCTCTATTTATACACTACACTGACATGTATTTTACACAAGTACATGTAGGCTCGTATTTAACCATTAGGTTAAATACCCTATTATAACTGATTGGGCCGACCCCCACATGGTGGGTCTAATAACCCTAGTTACCACAACCAATTCGGAGGAATAAACATCTCCGGATTCATAGTATAATCACATCGGAGGTATGGAACATCTCCGGAATAAATAATATACAAATATAATATTCTTAGAAGTTACAATATTCAACATTTCATAGGTACGAATGACAGTTTGAATGACTGTATGTATGCGAATGGCAGTTCGAATGGGCGTCCGAATGACCTGTAACTGCAATTAGTTCAAAAATACGGATTCCTGGATGAATTTGTGTTGGGTTGTTGGCCACATTGATTGCTGGGTGCTAGGTTCAAATTGTGGTTGAGTTCTATTGGTGTCATCACCATCCATTTATGAGTTTGTGTGACTGTGCGTTTCCATAAGATGTGCATCCTCCATTCTCACGTGCGTGATTTTTAGTTCACGACCTGCACATATGAAAGTTTGTTAGTTAACCAAAAAAACAAAGTATGAAATGGCAAGTATATTCATTTGGCATGATTTATATTTTTCAACTTGAATTTTTAAAACAAATGGTTTTAAAAGGAATGATATATATAAAAGAACTTTACCACTTAAATAACCAATTTCAAAGGAATTAAAGGGTGTTGGCCACTTGACATACAATTTAAATAATTAATAAATTATTATAATCCATGTCATAATCCATTTTGAATATTATATGTGTTTTGGTTAATTTGGATATGAGTGGGTTTGAAACAGTGAGTGATTTAAAGTTAAACAATTGTTTTAATATTTAATTATTTTAATGTTTAATACTTTTATTTTGTTATTTTAATTTAAATCAATGTTTAAAACTCATATTGATGTCATGGTTTCAATTTGTAAGACACGGGTAAGCCAATCCAATAAACCAACAAGATCAACAAGAATTGGAAGACATGGGTAAGCCAATCCAATAAACCAACATGCAATCAAACCTAGTTTAGAACTCAGAATCAGATGAAAGGTCGGATGAAGGGTTGGATGGAGTACCGAAATGCTTATTATTTGCACAATATTGCATTTAACACATTAAAAATAACAGACTAGGTATTTATTTCATTTACAAGATTTTAAGTAATAAAACAAGTAAAAGATAGCCTTATTGAAGGTTGATGTACTAAATGACAGTAAATGTGTCGGGAAAGTAATGGAAATAAAATCATAAAAATGGACAATTTTTGAGCCGATCCTACCCCTAGACCGAAGATATGGCATGTCCTTGGGCCATCAATGAATTAGGACTGGGTTGTATTCTCTTATGTCAACACTGGATCAACGACACTCAGCAGGCAATTCTAAAAAGCCATCATTATTCTAAAAACTAGAACTTTTTCGAGAAAAAGAAATATTCATGCTATGACCAAAATAATATCATACTAAATCATATTCTACATGCAAATTTATCATCTTATGCTCATGAAGACAACATATAATCTATGATAGGGGATTTTCCTCATGTCTCCCAAAATAGAAAACATGAGGGTATAGATGGTCTATAAAGCGTATAGGAAACCGGTCATCCCTGATTCATATTTCAAAGACTTAATTCCAACCAAGGAATATGGATAAAGTTCACATTTTAGTTTGTTAAATTTATATGGTTATGGGTCCCACTTCTAGGATGGTAATATCCTAGATATAGTTTGAATAAGATAATAAGGTCTAATTTTAACTTACAACTATTCTCTAATGACAAATGAATGAATGGCTTAACTATGTATATGTGCACTTAGGGTATTCGTTTAATTGAGCCATATGTATAGCAATATGTCTCTTTTACCTGGCATTGCCCCGCTGCCAACAAGCCTGTTCAGAACCCCGATGGGTTTACCTTAGTACCATACAAGCATAGCCCTGCTGCCAGTGAGCCTGTTCAGTACCCCAACAGGTTTGCTTGTATTTATTGAAATTCCTTATTTATGATTTTACTCGGCATGGACCCGCTGCCAACAGGCCTGTTCAGTACCCCAGCGAGTTTGCCTCGTAACTATATAATTATTAAAGTATGAGGAAGTCAGTTGGTACTGGAGGATATTAAGTTTTCTAAGCACATAAATCAATTAAATTTAACCCATGAGTAACGTTATTTATAATAACCTGAAATTATAGCTCATGCCAAAAGAGAATGACCTAAAGATGTCATCTAGTCCCCAAGTCTATCCTCTTCATATAAAAGTTTAATAGTGTTCCTCCATAGGTAAAAATGTCACTTACTCTCATGCTACTATTTAATGAAGATACTTAAATAACAAGCTTTGATGACGAGTCGAGGACGTACAAGTGACCTATAGGTATTAGATAGACTCTAAAATTATGGTAAATCCCCATGATATTTAAAGTTGGTCTTGATCAATATGTATGTCTGAAAATAAAGATTTTGAATTGGTTTGGTTTAGTCATTAACATTATCTTCTTCTTAGTTCCTTTATTGAAAAATAAAACAAAAAGTGAAGTTGCATTAATCTTTAAGCTAAACATGCAACTTTTTATTTATATACATATTTTCCTATTCTACCCAAGAAGAAAGAAAATATTTCTATTCAAGTATATGAACTCTTCCAATGTAAACAAGTGCGGAGCAAAATGAAAAACATACCTTTATCCACATATGAAAAAGTTACAGCAGTGATTACCTGGATGTGGAAAATCAACCGACTTACTTGTTTCTGCATCAGAAGGTGTTGAAGGAAGGAATGGTATTGTGGCCTCGTTACCTCTTGGAACCATCTTTCGATGTAATCCTGATACTCACCTTCCTTCCTCATGCCATGCAGGTTCTATTCTTCTGAATGTTCAATTGCTTGAGTACATGAAGGATCTGTCGATATATATGTGGAGCACTCTTCAATTCTAGGTCTCTCTCCATCGAATGTAGTCTCCAAGTTTCCGATTTCCTTGGTAGATTGGCAAGGAGGGTCGGTTTGTAGCTCATGGGACTGTGGTTCTTCTATTATTTCCGGAGAGGTAGATAAATTCTTTACTTCTATCAATATGTGTTCTTCTTGAGAAGAAGAAATTGAGATCCCAGCTGCTGCTAGGATTTGAGAGAGTTTTCTTAAACTGATGGTCACCTCTGGATCCATTTTGTTGGTTGATAGATCTTGTCTCGCACAAGGATTAGTGACGGGGGTTCTTACTGCACCCAAAATTTTTATGTGTTTTTCATGGTTCTAATCAAGACTATCTTCTACTAAAACAAACTTGCACAAACCAAACACACCACACTTTTATGAAATAAGACACACATGAAATTAAATTGCGGAAAGTAAACACACCCAAACTTGCTAAAAGAATAACACACTTGCATAAGGGTAAATTGCAGGAAAGCAAAATACCTAAATTTTCATAATAAAAGCATACGTGCATGAAATTAAACTATGGGAAAGTAAAATATCTGCATTTCTGGAAAGAAAAGCACACTCGAAGGAAATAAATCAAACTTTGCATGAAGTAAACACACTTGTGTGGAAAAGGAACAACAAGGCTTTGGGGCACCCCACTATAGTGGATGCACAGGTTCTTACATCTCGTCTTACCATTCCCCCCCCCCTTGTTGTGTAATGTAAAAGCAACCTATCTACCTAGACTCCAACCCCTTTAACACCTCCCCGGAAACGACGCCAAAATGTCGAGTAAAATATGCACTATCTATTTCAACATTAAATTGTCAACTCGGGGGATTGTAAACTTAGAGGTGTCGGCACAGTATGTGCAGGTCTGAAGCCTAAATTACCCTAGCCTAACCTAAAGCATGTAATTTACCTAAAACTGAGTAAAGTTTCTGAACTATCAATCAACTTGTCAAACATACCTTCAAATGGCATTGCATTCAGACACCACATACAACACTCACTAATTAATCTAGGATTCTAAATTCAATTTCTATTCCAGGAAATTCTTTAATCTCAAAAGGAAATTAGTCTATGAACTCTGAGAATCTCATTACTATTCTAAATTCGAAATATGATGATTAACTAGAAAAGCATTTACAAATCTAACTAGATTTCTATTTCTAAGTCTATACTAACAAGCAATCAAAGTAAAACTAATTTTCTATTGTCAACAGAAAGCAAGATTATTCTAATTAAGGAAACTTTTGAAAACAATTAAGCTAAGTTAACTTGTAGTTCTAATCTATTGAAAAGCTTCAAAAAAAAAATCGTAAATAAATCCTATCTATTTGAGCATCAAACACAAGACATATCTACCTTAGTACTACAATGAATTGAACTATAAACTAATCGAAAACTTGCAAATAAATCTGTATAGAAAGAAGAACAACACTACTTTGTTTTTATAGTAAATCTAATTGCAACTACACCATTTGATCAAGATTCTAATTATAAACACAAAACTATTATATTTCGACAGGAAAACCTAAGCTAAGCAAACCTATACTACTCCATAATTAAAGCATGAAAGCAAATTAGAGACTACTGTATTGTAAATAAAAAAGCAACTAAACTACTTGCATTCGAATAAAAAACTATTAAGCAAACTAGAGCCTATTGTATTGTGAAAAGAAACTAAACCACTTGTATTCAAATTAAAGAGCTATTCTCTATTGCACAGTATCTAAATGAAATTGAAATGTAACTAATTCTTCGAATGAAAACTATATAATTGAGAAACTATTCTTGAGTTCAATACACATCAATATAAAACAAATTCAAATGCTTGGAAAACAAATGCTACTTCAAACCCTATCTAAACTAGAAGTATGAACGTAATGATAGAAATCAAATGATGGACTGAGATCTTGTTATATGTATACAATGAGCTCATATGGACACAAAATGCACAAAATAGAAGCAAGGGCGTTTACATGCTATATAGAGAAACAAAGGAACAATATTACAGTCACACAATTTAATATGTAGAACGTTTACATAGCAATAAAAAATGGAAATATAGTAACTTATCTGCACAATGGAAGAAAAACGAAATACACAACACTATGCACTGCCACTGAGGGGCCCTTCCTAGGAGGCAATGGTCAATGATCTACGAACTAACCAGTCACAGAAGAAAACAAAATTGAACCAGGAACAAAACAACAATTCAATATTATCAAATTTCAAAGTTTGTACATTCCCTCTCGTTTGAGCAAGGCTAAGATCCTGTATATATAGGAGTTTATACATCAGAGATTAATGCCTGGAACTGAATTCATTAAAGAGAAATATGAAGAGATGCGCTTTGCATTAATTTTTCCAAAGACAACTTCCTTTAATTTTGCAACTAAGCTTCAAGATTCTCAGAAGTCTAGAGTGTATCTCGTTACAGGCCGGAGATCATGAACCATGTGGGTCATGTGGACAACAAAACCCATGTCCCCATTTATGCCATTAATGCGTCTAAGTAGCCAAACCAATGATTTCAGAGGTGCGAATGACAGTCTGAATGACTGTGCGTATGCGAATGGCAGTCTGAATGGGCATTTGAATGAGCTGTAATTGCAATTAGTTCAAAAATCCGGATTCCTGGTTGAATTGGTGTTGGGTTGTTGGATATATTGATTATTGGGTAGTAGGTTCAAATTGTGACTGAGTTCTATTGGTTGCATCACCATCCATTTATGAGTTTGTGTGACTGTGCGTTGCCATAAGATGTGCGCCCTCCATTCTCACGTGCGTGAGTTTTAGTTCATGGCATGCACATATGAAAGTTCGTTAGTTAACCGAAAAAATAAAGTATGAAATGGAAAGTATATTAATTTGGCATGCTTTATATTTTTCAACTTGAAGTTTTTAAACCATTAAACAAATGGTTTTAAAAGGAATTATATATATATATGAACTTTACCATTTAAATAACCAATTTCAAAGGAATTAAAGGGTGTTGGCCACGTTTACATATAATTTAAATAATTAATAAATTATTAAAATACATGTCATAATCCATTTTGAATATTATATGTGTTTTGGTTAATTTGGATATGAGTGTGTTTGAAACAGTGAGTGATTTAAAGTTAAGCAATTGTTTTAATGTTTAATACTTTTATTTTCTTATTTAAATTTAAATCAATGTTTAAAACTCATCTTCACTTTATGGTTTCAATTTGTACATGTAGGATCAACAAGAATCATAAGACACAGAATCATAAGACACAGGTAAGCCAATCTAGTAAACCAACATGCAATCAAACTTAGTTCAGAACTTAGGATTAGATGAAAGGTCAGATGAAGGGCCGGATGGAGTACCGAAATGCTTATTATTTGCACAATATTGCATTTAATACAGTAAAAATGATATATTAGGCATTTATTTCATTTACGATATTTTAATTAATAAAACAACTAAAAGACAGCCTTATTGAAGGTTGATGTACTAAATAACGGTAAATGTGCCAGGAAAGTAATGGAAATAAAATCATAAAAATGGAAAATTTATGGAGACCATCAGTGCTCTGGGGTTCTGGGTTTAGCGTGTTAGGGTTTATGAGGTTAAGAATTAATTGTCACATCCCCGGTCACTTCGGTTCCCCTTAGAGGCGATGGGAGACAACCCTTGGATCTACTTGCTAATTTTTTTTCTTTTTCCAAGCAGTCCAAAGGTTCCGCAACTATGCACCTGCACTGATCTTCAGTTCGCAATCCAAAATCGAAAGTCGGAAGTCGGACTACAAATTATGACTTTGATGAATTCATCCCTCTAACTTCTGCATTCCCCAATCCGTAGTGCGGGGATCGGAAGTCGGAACACCAATTCACTGCACCGACGAAAATCTCCTCTTTGACTTCCGCAATCCGCAATTTGCCTTGTGGGAATTGGAAGTTGGAATCCAAAATCGCACGTCGTCGAATAAATGTGCCTTTGAGATCCGCAACCCACCATTCCATAGTGCGGAAATCAGAAATCGGAGCCCCCAATTACATAGCATCGAAAACCACATCTTTGACTTCCACAGTCCGCCATATGCAATGTGGAAATCAGAATTTAGAATGTCAATTTCACCACCTCGCCGAATTTCTCACCCAAATTCCGCAATTCGCAACCTAAGTTGCAAAATTCGGAAGTCGAAAACCTTAATTTATCAACTTCAACGAATTAGCTTTTTGAATTCCGCAATCCGCAATGCAGAACTCGGATGTCGGATATCCAACTTCGTCAACCCAAAAAAATTACCTCCCTGACTTCCGCAATCCGCAACCTACCTTGTGGAACTCGGAAGTCGGAACCACCATTTCATAACCCCGTAGAAAATGCCCTTCCGACTTCTGCAATCTGCAATCTGCATGCAGTTTCGAAAAGTCGGAAGCCCAACTGCCCAATTTCTCCAACCCATAACTTCTTCATCTTAAGTCCATTTTGGGAAAATCTGGTACCATTGGAAATCTCTTGGTGAGCACTATGCAGATGCATGGTCTTCATCCACACATAAGAACATTGAAACTTCCCTTCTTCCACTCCAAAATATGGCCTTAAACCCCATCTATGCCTCATTACCACTCTGTGAGGAGTTCTGCTCCAATCTACCATATCCTCTCTCCTTCAACTGGTCCATAGGGGTCATGAATATGACAGGGGGTGTCTGTTATTCCCCACAGTCATGACTGAAGTATTATGCACCTCGTGGGCCTTGCACTTAGTCATATTCATCAAAGAAACATTCAAAGACTTAGCCCTATTCATCAAGGGACAATTCAAAGACATTATACTATTGGAAATGAAAATGTGTAGAAGCATACTCAATGAACACAAAGGAATGAAACATTATCCACACACATAGAATGGGATACATCAGCATATCTCTCCTAGACATATTGATGAAATAACGTGCAGAGACTTATCCCTACTCATCAAGCATAAATACATATGAGTACCATCATAAGGATAAGAATGTAAATGTGAAAGAGCAGGTTAAATAACACACACAACAAATATTAGCCATATTAACACATAGTGAAATGAAATAATGTATTCACACATATCTATCATACATCATTTAGCTTCCACCATTCATTCAATAATGAAACATTGCAGGACACAGGATAGCATGATTCAAAGCACATAAAACACTTATCTTCTTCCTTGAATCTCCAAGCAAACTGGCTATGGACTACAACGTTCCAACCCAACCATAGGTCTCTTCCCAGCTTGTATTATTTCAACACTCAGATACCACCCCTGATATGGGGCTATGTATCCACTAAGGAGGGACTAGGAAAGCTCAATCACAGCCTTGGTTCATAGTCAATCAGGGTCATCCAGCACATAGTTGATTTGTCAAGCAAGTGGGGAGGCAGGTAAGGGTTTTCTAGGTCAATAAATGCATCCATAGAGCTATAGTCATATCCCAATTCCCTCAGACATTTCAGGCATCCCCATCACCTCCACTCTCAGCCTAAGTAAGGTCCCCTTCTCTGCTGCTTAGTCCATAGGGAGCTCCTTCTCTTAGCACTGACCTGGTAGGTGTGGTTGATCCTACCTGTTAGATCAAGGTAACTGATCCCTATATGAATCTACCATGCAGTCTAAACCCTCTTGGCCTCTTCCCACTGTGATCCACACTCGGATCTTCCTTCACATTGCGGTTGAATGGCTCTGTCCCGTAACAGGGTCTCGTCTATCCAATCCGACTCTCTCATGAACTTTCGGGCATCTAAAACTCTTAGTTTTCGCTCCAAGGGTCGGGTATGTGGATCCTTTATCGAATTCCACCTCCCACACAAGTTTTCTCGGTGATTTTGGCTCTGCAAATCATCGCCTCCCTTAGGATCCCGATATCGGTTCCCTTCCTCTATACTCCGTCTGTGATGTGTGATAATTGAGGTTGGTTGGTAAAAAATGGGATAGGGATCGGGGTGAGTGAATTCCCAGGAGGTAGAGTGGCTTATGGGACAAGCGATCAAAGTCTCATACCCTGCCTTTTGGATTTCAAGGCTGTCCCATACTCCATCGACCTCATGAGCAGTGCTCTTCACCCACTTCCTTACAACAACATTCAGTGGAAGCTAGGACAATCAAAGGGGTTCTCAAGGTGACATATGGAAGCCTAGGGTTCCATTCCACAACCCCCTCACCACTCGCTAGTGGATACACATATCACCCTCATTTAGTTGCATCCATAGCCAACCCTTGGTATTTTTATTTATATGGTATTATTTACATCATTTACATTTCCCATGGCTTACTAGCACATGGTCACCCTAATACCAAATACTTGCCTCTTCAAGGTCGAGCATTCACTAGCGGGCCTTGGCCTTGAGCTCCACGCTAGGAATCATACATAACATGCATACAATATTTACATTACAGCCAACATATCCTAATGGTCAAAATGGGAGTATTACAATTCCCCTCCCCTTAGAATAACACCTTCCTCGGTGTTCCAATACTTAGGAATACATATACAGTTTACACATGTCCAAAATTTACAAAAATGTTGCATTTCTACCCTGCATTTTACCCTTTACTTTGAAATTTCAGGACCAAGTCCTTTGGCTTCCACAAGCTGCTCCTATTGGCTATGAACTTCCAGCTCCACAGGTGGGCATTGCTCCACAACAATCCCTTCCTTCTCTTTACCTTCCAACTGATCCACAAGTCCGGAAACTTTATGGATACTATCTTTCTTGCTACTCTTTGTTGGGAAGTTGCAGAGGCAATGATTTCCCCCACATTCCCAACATTCCAATGGATACTATTTCTTTACCTACTCAATTTCCTTTGGGTCTTCCCACCTGGAAAGTTTCTTAGTGGATCGATTGGATGAATGCCTCTGCATTGATCCACTGCTTTTTGCTTCCAAAATTATTTTTACCTCCCTTTGCAGTCAAATAGAGTCCTGCAAAACCTCGTGGTTCATCTCATTCTGTTGCTTTTGTAGCTTGAGCATCTCTCTAAGATTCTCTTGAGCCTTGGAAATTGTTTGAAGAATATTTTCAGCCAAATCCAATAACTTTTGGTCTACTGCCATGGTCAATGTGCACAGTTTCCAACACGTTGCTTGCTAGCACCACTTCTCTTGTAACAGTTGCAATCAATTGATTTCATTTTTTCACTTGTGAAATTCCTGTTAGGCCAAGCATATCATAAACATTAAAATCAGTCAATTATTTGCCCAATTTTCATGGAGAGTCCATGCTTTATTCATGAGACTTCCACACATTTCATGCTTTCCCAACACACTCATGAACTCATCCATGCTCATCCTTTCACAGGGAATTAACTATTTCAGCATTTACAATTCATTTAAGGCAATAGACACAATCAACTTTCAGCTATAACATGCATTCAACAATTTTTGGTTTTCTAAATGAATCAATCAAAAGGAAAGAGAAGAGTAAGAGTTTCCCCCTCTTATTCTTGTCCCAATCCGGAGCCACACCACCATTGTGGTTCCATGCTCCTTAGCCTCTTTCACTTCAATGTGAATGCTTGACTCGCCCTTTTTGTTTTGGCGATGACACTTAGTGTCTAAGGTCTATCCAAGGCCTCTCAACCAAGGAATCTTTCCCCATGGTTTACCTACAGAACCTTGGCTGCTAGGACCCACACAAGTCCACTAGCACCATTTTCCATTGTTGCTTCTACTGAGATTTCTAAAACAACCACATGTCCAAATGCATCCTTAGGATGCCTTCATAGTTCGTGCTTCCTACAATGACCTAGGTTTCCACAAAGAAATAACAGTGTATCAACTTAGTTATTATAAGACTTGTTCATGAAAATTTTACATTATCTGGAATACGAAATAGATGAAAATTAGATACTTATCTCCATTGGACATTTCCGCGCTATTTCACAGGTTCTTTCTATGCTTTACAAGCCATGGATCACCTGTGGAATGAATGTTTGGCCAGCACACATGCTACTCCACAATATCCAAGTAGTCAATGCCAAGACAATACACAGACTGGGCTTATCAAGCATTTTTGGTGCCAAACCAGTCCCATACCTGGTTTTCCCTCTCCATTTCCAAGACAACACTTCCGTCTGGGTCAACAGGCCAATGGAAGGAAACTATACCATGACCATTTCTAGTTCAAGGCTCTACTACAAAGCCATAGAATCTCAAGGATTTTCTAGTCGGTCTCTGCACCCACCTCACTGCTGAACCAATAGGGATTTTATGCCATCACCAATATCACCACATTCCAACTCACAAGGTCCAACCAGCATACTGATTGGATTTATTAGGCAATGGAAAAACCACTCTCACACATAAGGATGGTACTCTTATTCACTTTGCTTCTTAGTATGTAGCACCAAGTTGCATCTATTTCAACTGATGACACAAGATGGGTAACCAAGATCGTCAGTATCGCTGATATAAAATTGTAAACATTTTTTTTCATAACATTCACTCTTTAATATTGAAACACCGGGAATGCGTCCATTCCTTTAGGGTGTAGTCAATATTGAAAATCCTAAGATAGCCCAACACTCGAAAGGTGTGCACCCCTTTCCGATGTGATCCATGTAGGCCCTAATCATATGCAAGTAGTCCGAAATAATAGAAATAAAAACCTGCTCTTCCTATTAACTCTAATAATTAGACATGCATATTCTTAGCTAAGGTTACAAAATACTCATCTGTTTTGCATATGTATCTTTCTCTTCCTTCGTGAGGAATGGCGGATTCCTTCTCTGAGTTATCAGTCCCTCGGTTTTCCACCCCAAACCCTCTCACATTCCATAGACAACATATGCCCTACTGGCATAATGTTTTATTTATTTTTACCATCTCACCCGCTTGTTTACCAACATGCAGTTCAACTGAGATATTCTCAAAATATCCAATAGCGTTTCACTTGAAACCCATTTCCAAAGCATGGGATCCTTCCCATGGAGTTTGGATTTTGCAGGCCATCACACATGGTCTTCCTGCAATGTGTCTTCCTAACACACTTCTCAAACAACTAAACAACCATTAGTAATTTATTAGCAAAATTCCAAATCTGAGATTGGAAAATGTGTTTTCTTACAACAATTTATTTGCAACCATGAGATCATTCTCATAAACTTAAATTAGAAAATTTCCAGATCGGTTTCATGTAGAAATCATATTTGTGAACCATGAGATCCTTCTCACAATATTTGGCCTTTGCACATGGTAGATTCCATCCTTTAAGATGGACTTACCCACATGGTCATGCTCAAGACAATCTACCTGAAATCTGAAAATTTGAATCAGTCCAAACACTTGTAAGTTTTCATGCATATAATGTTTTCATTACTGCAACGGTCACCGAAGTGTTTCAGAATTATAACACTCCATAATTCAAAACCATATATATCTATACTTTATATGCATCATTATCACATTGAAATTGCAAGATACCATCACACCATCTATGAAATTTAATAAAACTTTCCATACTCATTACTTCAAAACCATATTATTTTATGCAACTCTGTCCTACCAACAGAGCATTTTGGTGGCCCATCAAACCTGACGACCTTCTTCATGCACTCACTCTCCTGCATCCATAGTATCTCATGAAATGATTTCAGAATTACCATTAATTCATTATTTCATCTATTGTTTAATTTCCATGAAACGTACATCACAACCATGCATCACAACATGTGCACCCACACCTATGCATTCATATTTACAAGACTTACATAATATTTTAAGGTGCATTTACTCGATGCATATCCACAAGATTTAAACAAAATATTTTTAATGCATATCCACTCAATGCCACCTTGCATTGATTCACAAATACTATGCTATCATGTCATGCATTCCACCATATTGTTTTGGAAAGTATGGCCTAACTAGGACTATCTCACATAGCATGCACTACCATACAGGGCCATAAGTCCTTACCTGTTGTGGTTATTAAACTCATAACCAACATATACAAATGACATGATATAATTTCATATGAATGAATTCTAACTTTACATGCATACCATTTTATGATTATTAAATAAGGTTCAAGGGATTCTTACCCAATCCCCTTTCAACACTTACAAAATTAGCATGAATAACCATTACTTGCATGGCCCCCATTAACATCTTTGATGTTACTTGATCAGTTGGCCTCTTACCAAGGACTACACAGTCCTTCCACCAAGTTCTTGATCATAGATTTGTGCTCCAACCTTTCTTCATAAGGTTGCTGGTCACATGTAACAACATCATCAACATCTTCAGCCATGCTTCTATCACCTTGGTAAAATGAAGAACCACCCAACACAACACTTTCATAATTTCTCAAGAAAAGTGTAAGCAAGGCATCTCAAAAATATTTTCTCCATATCTTGGTGCAACATTGCAAGAATCACAGGCATGCAACATAAGCGTTTCCCGCAATCCCTTTAGTGGATGTGCATCCATTTTAGTTGTGCATTCAAATTGAAATGCAATATGCTCATTAACAACTTTTACCAATATGCAATACAACATGCAAGCACAATCAAGTTCACATGCACTATGCCTTATCTCATGATATGCCTACTATGCATACACAGTTCATCTATCTAATCTCTTGCATTTTCAACATTCCTATCCACAATTTCATATATATATAAAACTCAAAAAATATAATTATTTCAACAAGAGAAAATTTAAGGAGTTCTCCCTTTCCAATTCCTCATCTTAGTGTGGAATTCCTCTCCCACATCATGGCTTGGCCCAAGCATCCCCAATGCTACAACCTTGGGCTCTGATACCATTTGTCATGTCCTCGGTCACCTCGGTTCCCTTCATAGGCGATGGAAGACAACCCTTGGATCTACCTCCTATTTTTTTCTTTTTCCAAGCAGTCCAAAGGTTCCGCAACTCTGCATCTGCATTGATCTTCAGTTCACAATCTGCAATCCGCAATCGGAAGTGAGAAGTCGAACTACAAATTACAACTCCGACGAATTCACTCCTCTCACTTCCGCATTCCACAATCCGCAGTGCTGGGATCGGAAGTCAGAACACCAATTCACTGCTCCAATGAAAATATCCTCTCTGACTTCCGCAATCTGCAATCCTCCTTACGGGAATTGGAAGTCGAAATCCCCAATCGTACGTCGCCGAATAAATGCGCCTCTCAGATCCCCAATCCACCATTCCGCAGTGCGGAAATCAGAAATCGGAGCACCTAATTACACAGCGCCGAAAACAACATCTACGACTTTCGCAGTCCGCCATTCGTAATGCGGAAATCAGAAATCAGAACATCAATTTCACCACCTCGCTGAATTTCTCACCCGACTTCCACAATCCGCAACCTGCATTGTGGAATTTGGAAGTCGGAAACCTCAGTTTCTCAACTTTTATGAATTACCTTTCTGAATTATGCAATCTGCAATGTGGAACTCGGATGTCGAAACTCCAACTTCGACAACTCGAAAAAATTACCTCCCTGACTTCTGCAATCTGCAACCTGCCTTACGGAACTCGAATGTCGGAACCACCATTTCGAAACCCCGTAGAAAATTCCCTTCCGAATTCCGCAATACACAATCTGCATGTGGGTTTGGAAAGTCGGAATCCCAACTTCCCAAATTCTCCAGCCCATAACTTCTTCATCCTAAGTCCATTTTGGGAAAATCCGATACCGTTGGAAATATCTTGGTGAGAACTATGTAGTTGCAGGGTCTTCATCCACACCTAAGAACATTGACCCTTCCCTTATTCCTCTCCAAAATATGGACTTAAATCCCATCTATGCCTCCTTACCACTCTGTGAGGAGTTCTGCTCCACTTTGCCATATCCTCTCTCCTTCAACTGGTCTAGAACGGTCATGAACACCACGGGGGTGTCTATTCTTTCCCCATAGTCATGACTGAATTATTCTGCACCTCTTGGGCCTTGCACTTAGTCCTATTCATCATAGAACCATTCAAAGACTTAGCCCTATTCATCAAGGGACAATTCAAAGACATTATACTAATGGAAATGCAAATGTGCAGAAGCATTCTCAATGAACACAAATGAATGAAACATTATCCACACACACAGAATGGGATACATCAACATATCTCTCCCAGGCAGATTGATGAAATAACATGCAGAGAATTATCCTTTCTCCGCAAGCATAAATACATATGAGTACCATCATAAGGATAAGAATGTAAATGTGCAAGAGCAGGGTAAATAACACACAACATAAATTAGCCATATTAACACACAATGGAATGAAATAATGTATTCACACATATCTATCATGCATAATTTAGCTTACACCATTCAGTCAATAATGAAACATTGTAGGACACAAGATAACATGATTCAAAGCACATAAAATACTTATCTTCTTCCTTGAATCTCCAAGGAAACTGGCGATGGACTGCAACGTTCCAACCCAGCCATAGGTCTATGCCCATCCTTTATTATTTCAGCACTCAAAGACCACCCCCGAGATGGGGCTATGTATCCACTAAGGAGGGACTAGGCAAGCTCACTCACAACCTTGGTTCATAGTCAATCAGGGTCATCCAACACAGAATTGATTTGTCAAGAAAGTGGGGAGGTAGGTAAGGGTTTTCTAGGTTAATAAAATCATCCACAGATTTATAAGCATATCCCAATTTCCTCATACAGTTCAGGAACCCCCATCACCTCCACTCTCATCCTAAGTAAGGTCCCCTTCTCTGCTGCTCAGTCGCTAGGGCACTCCTTCCCTTAGCACTAACTTGGTAGGTGTGGCTGATCCTAACTGTTAGATCAAGGTAACTGAGCCCTCTCTGACTCTACCATGCAATCTAAACCCTCTTGGCCTCTTCCCAGTGTGATCCGCACTCGAATCTTCCTTCACATTGCGATCGAATGGCTCTATCCCATAACAGGGTCTCGGCTATCCAATTCGGTTCTCTCATGAACTTTTGGGCGTCTAAAACTTTTAGTTTTCACTCCAAGGGTCGGGTATGTGGATCCTTTATCGAATTCCACCTCCCACACAAGTTTTCTCGGTGATTTTGGCTCTTGAAATCGTGGCCTCCCTCAGGATCGCGATTTTGGTTCCCTTCCTCTCTGTTTCGTCTATGATGTGTGATAACTGAGGTTGGTTGGTCAATAATGGGATAGGGATCAGGGTGAGTGAATTCCGAGGAGGTATATTGGCTTATGGGACAAGCGATCAAAGTCCCATACCTTTCCTTATGGAGTTTAGGGTTGTCCCATAGACCATCGACCTCATGAGCAGTGCTCTTCACCCACTTCCTTACAACAGCATTCAATGGTAGCTAGGACAGTCAAAGGGGTTCTCAAGGTGACATATGGAAGCCTAGGGTTCCATCCCATAACCTCCTCACCACTCCCTTGTGGATACACATAGCCCCCTCATTCAGTTGCATCCATATCTAGCCCTTGGTATTTTTATTTACATGGTATCATTTACATCATTTACATTTTCCATGGCTTACTAGCACATGGTCACTCTAATACCAAATACTTGCCTCTTCAAGGCCGATCATTCACTAGCGGGCATTGGCCTTGAGCTCCATGCTAGAAATCATACATAACATGCATACAATATTTACATTACAACCAAAATATCCTAAGGGTCAAAATGGGGGTATTACATTAATGGTGAAGGGGTTAAAGGGTAAAAAGATTATAAGGGGTAAATTAGAGATTAAAAAGACTAATGCACAAGCCTAAGCAAGAATTCCAAAGCTGAGAGAGGAGTGATCAATCTAGAGGGAGAGAGATCAAGCAAACATAGATCTTTCATACAAACGAAGCGCACACATGAAAACGTAGAGCGCACAAGCAAATGCAGGGCACGCTAGCACAAGGGAGGTCGCACATGCAAACATAGTGTAGAGGTAAATAATTATTTTACCTATATAGGGTAAACTAGAGCTTAGATGGATAATGGTTAAAGGATTACATGTAAACAATTAAAGGAATTAAGAGGTTTAGTAGTTAGGGGATTTCATGGTAAAGGGATTAAGGACTCTAGGCTTAGGGGGTTAGGTTTTAAGAGGTTAGGAATTAAGGTCTAAGGTGTTATAATGTTAATGGATTAGGTAATTAGAGGATAAGGACAATAGCAAGGGGAGATAAAGGGTTAATTAAGGGACTAGGGATTTAAGGAGTAATACCTTTATAGGTTAATGGATTTAGGGATCAACTATTAATGGGGTAAGGAATTATGTGTTAAGGGATTAGGTGCTTAGGGGTGTAGGGATTTAAGGGGTTTGGGACTTAGGACTTATGGGTTTAGGCCTTTAATTTCCCTCCCTGATCATTACTCTCCCCAACTCCTTTAATTTATGTCCCTTTCCCCCCCTCTCGTATCTCTCTTCTCTCTCTCACCCCCTTTATCTCCATTCAACACATAAAAACATAATTTATGAAGTTCATAATGCTCGTGCGTTATGTAAATAATGATTGTGTGTTATGTGAATAATAACGCTCGTGCGTTTTGGATATACAAAAATGCTAGGGTGTTTCTTCTAACACCAAGTGCATGAAACAAATATTTGAATTTAAACAGAATGCGTGCGCATTCTTCAGCACCTAATAACTGCCTCCTCAAGATCCTGCATGTCATCCATAGTCATATGTGGTTGGTTCGGACTTACCAAACATGTGCTATGGAATTTACTGAACCATAGCTAATTGGGAATTTCCACCATTTTTCTCAATATGCTTGTCTTTCACCGCTCTCTACAGCATGACATACATGACCATTTTTTACTAAATTTTAGGCATAGATAGAATTTTTTATGCAGATTCCAAATATGTAATTTTCTAAAAGAAATATTGATTTTTTCTATTTGTTTCCTAATTTTCTTGTGTCATCACTCCTTAAGTTAAAAAACATGTTGTTAGTGTTTATTCAGTAACTTTTTCATTTCACAACCATTTAAAAAAGAAATTGTATGTTGCACTAGTATACACCAACCTCTACATGCTATAAAAATCCAAGTCGAAATAACTACATTAAGACCTTCAAATGCCGCACCCACATTTGACGTACCGTTCTCAAGGTTTGATCACTTACATAATTAAAAAATAAAATAAAAATTAAACATTTAATTTTGGAAAAATAGTGCTGCACTAGTGCTACATGTTCTATACATGTCTACCAATGTTTGTAGCTCGAAACCATCATTTAGGCACTCAAAGGTTGCACCCACAAAAACATATACCTTATCATTTGCCAAAAAAATAAAAAAGTGACTGTTAGAAAAGATGAAATTTGACATAGTTCTGTAAATTTTCAATACATAAAACTTATATATTCGAAAACTTGATTCAATTTCCTACATTTCGTCTTTTTTACTCAATGCAATATATCTTGTGTAAGTATCTCGAAAAAACAAAGTAAGTTGAGGGATGCCTGATTTTTCAGTTTTCTATTACATATTAAGGAGTTTATCAATTCATATTTTAATAAACCATACATTGCACTGACTTCAATCTTTGAGTTTCCATATCATTAACATTCTTTCACATGGAACATAGAATTCTCATCAAACATTTGTTTGTGAAATGCTAATCCAAATTTAAAAGTTTTGATTATGTACTTCTATGCACTTTTTTGTTTTTGTGTAATAAAATTTGAACAATGTTACAATGAGACGATATCTTTATGTTAATTAATATTGTCAATTCTAGAAGTGATTTAATATAGACTTCTCATCAAGCATTTGTTTGTAAAATTTTAATCCAAGTTTAAAATTTTTGATTATGTACTCATATTTGTTTTTTTAATAAAATTTGAACAATGTTACAATGAGATAATATCTTTAATTTTAATCCAAGTTTACAATTTTTGATTATGTACTCATATTTGTTTTTTTAATAAAATTTGAACAATATTACAATGAGATAATATCTTTAAGTTAATTAATATTACCAATTCTAGAAATGATTTAATATAAACTTCTCATCAAGCATTTGTTTGTGAAATACTAATCCAAATTTAAAAGTTATTATGTACTTCTATGTACTTTTTTGTTTTTTTAAATAAAATTTAAACAATATTACAATGATATGATATCTTTATGTTAATTAATATTGTCAATTCTAGAAGTGATTTCATATATTAAGAGAAAAAAGTAGGTATTCTTTGAATTGCCATATCATTAACATTCTTCGGAATGTAACACAGACTTCTTATTAACATTTGTTTTTGAAATGCTAATCCAAATTTAAAATTTTTGATCAAAATTTTTGATTATGCACTCCTATGCACTTTTTTGTTTTTTTAATAAAATTTGAACAATGTTACAATGAGATGATATCTTTATGTTAATTAAAATGGTCAAGAAGTGATTTAATATATTAGGAGCAAAAGTGTAGGCATTGGAAAAGTTAAAAGTTGAATTATCATGCAACATCAAAGATAGGAAGGGTTTTAGCAATTCCTCGACCACTTGGACATAGCTTTTTCTCAACACAAAGGCTTATCTTCAAAATCTATATTACTTGAAAGCATATTTGAACATAGATTTTTCTCAACACAAAGGTTTATTTTCAAACTCTATATTACTTGAAAAAGGATATTTGAACATAGCTTTTTCTCAACACAAAGGTCTATCTTCAAATTATTCTATATTAGTTTAAAGCATATTTGAATATAGCTTTTTCCCGACACAAAGGTCTATCTTCAAACTCTATATTACTTGAAACCATAGTAGCATAATTGAGTATGAATATGAATACAAATACGATTGGTTATATACAAACCTAGATCTATCAAGCACCGAGAAGGATCCAATTTCTTGAGGCGTAGGTTTAAGTTTTAATTTTTCTATTTTGGACATAGATTTTTTTAATTACTTTTCATAATTTTTTATTTTATGAGTAGACATGAATTTTTTTAATTATGATAATGTTACATTATGTTACAACATCTCCTCCATACTAGCTCGCTCCTCTAGGTGCAATAATACTTTTAATCAAATATTCACAAATATACAATAAATGTACATAGACATTTATATAATAAAATCAAACATACATTTAAAAACCAAAATATAAAATCTCAACAATTTGGGATATGCGAGTGTGAGAAGGCAACTAGTTATTAATAATTATTTTAATAAGAAAGTATGAAATTGAATGGTATTTTTGTTTAATAGTTTTAGTGTTTAAATAATTAAAGTTTTTTGTTTTTAAATTAGTTTTCCAAAATTTAATTGTCCACTAGTAAGAATCCATATCCATATTACACCTACAACAAATATTCTATAAATTCAAATTTGTTCCGAATTATCCTATACGAAATATTGTCTTATTATGCTATTATGCTTTAAAGAGTATATTTTCTATACCAAACACTACAATGCTTGAAAAAAAGTATTTTCTATATCCGAACAAACACAAAACATCTTAATTAAATTTGTGGTATTGTTAAACCCCACTCAATAATAAAAGAAAGTAACACAAAAAAAAACAACTTATTTTTGGATATGATGAATCAATCAACCTAGTTTTAAATAAGAAAGTGATCATTTTAATATTTTAAATAGCATTGCAAAATGTATATACATTAAAGATGAATATGTTTTTAAAAAATACTTCATGGTCTCATGAAAGGAAAGTGGAGATGTTAGCACACTGATAACATAAATGAACCATGGGCAAGTAACAAAGAATTTCCCACATGATTCATACTAACCATGAATGGATGTGTTGAAATGCCATCTAATTAGTATTTAATCTTAATCCTTTATAAATAATTAAACATTTTTAATGGTTGTATAATTTACTATAATGATTTGGTTTATGATTATTGATGTTAGTTTGGTTTATGATGATTGATGTTGTCTTCAATGTGTATATGTCTATATATATGAAAAAGAGAAACTAGAGAAAGTCACTTACATGACAATAATCTGCCTATAATCTTTAGAAAAAGTCACTTACAAGACAAGAATCTACCTATAATCTTTTCAAAGTGAACATACACATGCTCAAGTGTAATTGGGGATACGCATGCTCATGTGATACTCAAATCAAGTCCAATATGAAACTCAAATCTTCTTATCTTACCCAATTTCTAAACTAAATTTCATAATCTAGAAACTTTACTACAGATTTAAAAGACTTTCTCTCTCATATATATTGTGAGACCCTCCCAGCAATGGTTTGAGTGGATAGTTAATGGTGCTCTGACATCGAATCTCTTCATTAAACATGTCTTGTCATTCAAATTTGATTTGAGTGGATAGTTTATGGTGATCTGACATCGAATCTCTTCATTAAACTTATGTCATACTTCAAATTTTAGTGATTGATTTACCGATTTCCCAATTACGAAGGTTCTAGCACCTTGCTACCTTCTATTTTTTCTTACAAAGCTGGAATGCTTTGAGCTTCCGTTGGCTTTCAAATTTCGATACATTTGTATTTTTTTAGTCGCATTGAAAAACAATGTTATGTCTTTGTTCTATTATGCTATGAGCAGGGCAGCCTCAGACACTGCACCAATGTCTATTAAAACCTTGAAGCAAAAGGATTTTGTGGTTCAAGTGGAGTAAAGTCTTACAGGACACTACGGGTTTCCAGACGTGCTCTTTCTTCTTCTAGGGTAAGCAAGTCGAAAGGAAATTTCCTGAAAGAGCTCGACTCCAAGATTTAAGATAAGCTTGAGTCTGTCAGTTCCATACAGGTAAAGCAAATCAAGACACCTTTAAAATTTCAGTCTTACTGATCAGAAGATCTTCATACAGTCATTCATCGTTCCTTTGTATTGAATTTATTGGTAGGATTTTGATAGTGAGGGCACAATACCCTTCGAGATAGAAGACAATCAGGGTCATCATTTGATGACTTTGCAGCCGAAATTTCAGACAGAGCATATAAAATTAGTTGAAGTTATGCAGTTTGGGTTGGAGTATGGAATGAATAACTTCCCCATTTCGGGATATAATGTGGATTAATTCCTACATTGGATCATAGTACTATATGTTTGGTTTCAAATATTTATCAACAAATACAAGTTTTGATGTAACCACAAACCTTACATGATATCAGCGTTTAGAAGAAGATAGAACCTAGGTCAAATTAAGGGAACGTCCATTCCCTCGAGTTCAGTTTCTTTGGATATGCCAACAAGATTGAATGGATGCCATGGACATTGTTTAATCACAACAAATTCCATTGAATGTAGTAGAGAGGACGCTGTATGACAGACCAACCACTAGGTAGATTCACTGCACAAAAGATTTCTAAAGCGATCTCATTGAAGTGAAATATGGCAATTTCGAATGGCAATTTTGAATTGGTTTTATTACGCCATAAGGCGTACTTATTTCAATACATGGATTGGGGTTGCATGCTTTTAATTGTATTTATGAACTCGGTGGTCTTGATTTCATAATGAGTAATATTCATAGTCGTCTCCATCAAACTGATGGTGGAGAAGATTTGATAGAAAAAATTCCTTGTAAGTATTAAGAGTCAAATGTGCTTTAATTGATATAATTAATGTTGATTAATGAATAGCCATATCTATCATAAATGTTGGCTAGGTTACTCCAACTCTGCCATAAGTTACTCCAATTCTGCCATGTGCTTACTTCTTTTTTATTTTTTGAATGTTTTTTCTTTTAAATGCAAATACGATAAGAAAATGGAAAAAAAGAAGTTTCTATAATTTTTTTAATTTAAATAAAAATGAAGAAAATGGAGAACCCTTAAACAAATACCATGATGGGTCTTAATATTAGTATGGAGGGTATACTTCTAAGATGAAAAACTTAAAAAAAAAATCACATTTCATTTGACAATGATAAATTAATTACACACTTCATAAAAAAAATTTAAATAGAATATTATATTTTCAACCAAATTTCTACCACTAAATAAATCAATAAATCCATATTATCACATCTACAAGAAACATTGTTTCAATAACAAACACACTAAAAAAAATAAAAATAAAAATGGAGGAAAGATACACATCTACATTGAATCCTTGTTTAGAAATCATTGGTGTCCAACTCATGAATATTTGCTTGTAAATAGTTTATACCCAACTTAGGAATCTAGCGTAGTTGAACACAATCATGTTTTCCTTTCTTTTCTTTTTAATTAACCAATACCAATTCAAAAACTCATTCTTTGTAACCTTTTGTGTGGTGGAACTAAAGGTGAAAACCCCAAGTATGCTTGAAACCCTTTCTCTAACAGTGCATCTATTTATCCAATATTTTTACTTCAAATTAAATGGAAGTTCGGATCTCGGTTTCTAATATCTAGACTTGAACCTTTATAATATTGTATTTAACCACTTAGATATTTGGATGACGGTACCTCATCTCTACAACCTGATATTTTATTCAAAATCTCATTTTCAATTACACATGGCTCCCTCTAAGCTCCCTCTCTACACTCTCTACTCTACCCACACACACATTCCTTCTAAGGAAAAGATATTCATTCTTATATAACATTTACCCGTTTTCAATTTTTTAATTTGCAACATTTGGATTTATTGGTCTTTGGTGGGATGATTTAGTGCTGCTGAAATGTATTTATAGAAGTGGGCAAATACTTATTAGCATTAGTGAGAAGCATGGGCTATTCCCTATAAGAAATACCTACTACGAAAAATGCAACGAGTAATTGAAGAACAATCGATTTGTTAAATGAATGCATGTATAGTAAGTAGTGAACATCTATCACGGTGAGTTATTTGGTAGTTTATAAAGGAAATTATGGTGCGACAAAACCATTCTTTTCTTGTAATGGTGGATGGGACAAAAACTAATCTTAACGGGTGAGCAGAGCATTGTGTCTTGACACGATAGGCTATCTCGAGGAATTGCCTTGAAGTGATACAAAACCCTTGATCAACACATTACATGCTCAAAAATTAATAGAGAGAAAATAACTCGTTTATGATCAATAGAAAGTAACTCATGTAGATATAAATACGACTGAAGAAGAGAAGAGTTTTATTCAGACTACCAAAATAACAAGCAACCAAATGAATCATTTTCGAACCCAAATTCCACTTCATCATCTTCATGGGTATGCCATTTATACAAAGAATTGTAGTGGAATTTTTCCATGCTCAAAATTGTCATGAAGATCATGAATTAAGCAATTTGATGGTAATTTGATGTGAACCAAAGGAAACTCAGTAATGAAGACTCATACATTCAGGCTGAGTAAAATAAATTAAACTTGCTTGATCACTAACCTATCAAGTTTGTCCTTTTGTTATTAAAGAAATCAAGAAACAAATAAATCTCAAAACTTGTTGAGATTAGATATGAGAATAGTGGAAGATAAGTTCGTAACAATGCTTTTGACTATGAATAAAAAATATTTGACAACGAGTTTGAAACTTAACACTTTTTATGTAATTTTAATATAATTATTGCACTTTCTCATAAAATATCAAAATTAAAAATTATAATTTTTTTTTTATGTCCCATTTTTCTATAGTACTTCTAAGACTTGCTGAGAACGCTTTGACATGCTGTGACATGTTCAATTTCAAACCCTCTGTGCTAGTTGAATAATATGGTGCAAGACTTTTTGTTTAGTAAAAACGCTTTACGTCGTAATTATTGAACTTCATTAAACAAATATTATTACCGTACATAATTATTATAATACATCACTAAACTTCGCCACATCTTCAGCACTTAGTTTTACTGTTTCAAGATATGGACATTTTGATTACTTCGCTTAAAAAAAGCACTTCAATATTCTGGAATCTAAGTAACTAATTTGAATCTACCAATCTACAGTAACGGCAATCTCAAGACTATGAGAACACTGAAGGAATCCATACTATTACTGGGACATTTTTTTGGGGTTCGTTTGTTACATTTCATTACTAGAATTTCTCCATTCACATAACTGGCATTAGTATTCCATATAACATTAATTAATAAATCACATAGAGTTCCTTCGCGGTTTGTTACTATTGTTGGGCTTGGCGACCTGGCTTGACGGCATCGCATGATTCTCATCAGTTTTTACTCCAAGCTCATTCAAGACGGGCACCGAAAACTGGCTAGCTTTCTGTTTGCGGTTCCTTGATTTCAACATGAAGTGCTTCCATGGTAATGCAGACAAAATACTCATCTTCCGTGTAGAAACTTTTTCCAGCTGCTCAACTATGCGTTGGCACAGCTTCTCAAGTGTGGTGAACTCTGCTCTCAATTTCTCAATTTCCAGTCCACTATCAGCTGGCTGTGTTGGCTGTGTTGGCCAGAGGGCGCTACTCTCTTCATCTCCATAGTCGGTCTGCACGCTAATTCCCTTATTACTGGGTAATATACAGTGCGTCTTGGTGGGTGTGAATGCCCATCTGACGCGATCAGTGTCTGTGGAGGCTTTCCATGAGATAGATTCCACACACCTCTGCTCGATGTTCAGATTCTTGGCCCATGGAGAAAGGCCAGAGCAGCTTTGAAGCACGGTAATACAGTCCAACCATGAAGCCAGTAGAATATAACTGAGAAAGGATTCTGTTTTCGATATTAAGTTCCCTTCTTCCAGATCCTCTGTCATTTCAAGATACTCAGCCGCACAGCGTAAGGAAGCGACATTAGATGCAGTAATCTGTATTGGATTCGATCCATAGCAAAACTTTGCAGCTAATTCAAAGGATTCTGCTCCTCCTGGAAAGCCCACCAGCTTTATATGACCATTTTCAGTGTCTCGACATTCAAAGACAAGCTTGTTCAGCCGGCCGCTTCTTGAAAGCAATGGAAACTTTCAAAAGAGAAACGGCAATCCACTATTATCAGTTTCAGCTAAACATTCCATTAAGTGTCGAGAGAAAATGTTCCAACGACACAAAAGTAAATCAAGAGCTCTTACTAAATTGGGGATTTCTTTTTAAGATGTTTTAGATTCAATAAAAGCAGTAAAGTTTAATCAATAATCAGTGACTGTGATACAAGACAAATGCAAACGGCTCAAGAACAGAACTCGTAAAACTTTAACCAACTAGTAGCCGGTGGAGTATCAGAGAAAACTGAAATTATATTGAAAAACTCAATGTAAAATCACGTTAGAAACAAAAATTTCAGGAGATAATTTACTATACAGTGACGTTCCTAATTGAGGAAAAATTGCAGAGATTACCTTATGAAGATGAAGGATCACACCGTCAACCTCCACTATTAAGTCACTTTGTAGCTTTGTAGCTGCAAACCTATGAAAACGCAGTTTTTTTCAAAGCAATTAGAAATCTAAGCTGCTAAATTTCACCAGTTAACATACAGAAGGCAAAATATTTCCAACACAAACATTACAGACAGAACTGAATACCTCCACCGCTGAATATCTCAAGGTATTTTGTACACAGAACTGACTGGTATATGTAATTGAGGCACTTACCAAGATTGCCTTTTCCTTGTTATTAAGTTATTGATGCTCATCTTGGTTGTAGTGTCCCAATTCTATTCTATTGCATTAACTCTTCGTTCAATAAGAATAAGAATTAATTGGGCTCTGGTTGACTCCATGTTATTGGGCGTTGATTTATGTGAGTCGTTCCAAGCTTTTTGAGTAGCAAAAGCTAAAGTGACGTATGCAATACGGTACAGTGGACATGTCATTGATTCTGGTTCTGGGCTGTATAGTGTATACATAGGTGAACATTATCCAGCTTGCGGCAGGACATTTAATGCTGGAGTAACCAGTTGGATTATGTTAGCCCGGCTGTATAACTGGTAATGAGTAATTGGATATTTTGCTAAATCTTGGTAAACTGGTAATAAACAAATTCAATAATTAAGTTTTCTATTTTTGTGTATTTCAATGATTAAGTTTTCTACTTCTTTTATAGATCTTCTGAATTCACAATCAATTTATTTTTATATACAAAATGATTTACAGTAAAAAAAAAATTCTAAACGCCTGACTTTACAATATTTGTTTTCCTGACTTTTACAATATTTTTTTTCTAAAAAGCCGATTCTCCTACTTTTAATATATATTTTTTACTCATGCTTGTTCAATTAATTCTGAATAAAAAAAACGCAACATTTAATGCTAAATTGTAAGGTAAGTAATGTTATTGATAAAAGTGAATCCAATCAATGTCCAATGGCAGATAATTGAAACAATAGAAATCCAATGGAGATCCAATGATAGATCAACTAGCTTCAAATCCCATAACATATACACCACTCCAAACAGCATTTAATTTTAAACTGAAAGATAATTAATTTTACTGAAAGTTAATTGTTGTCAAACTGGTTGGATCTGAAGCAATAGATATCCAATGACATTAATTCATTTCAAATCCAGTAACTTATAATTCAATAACATATATACCACTCTAAGCAACATTTAATGCTAAATTGGAAGGTGAATAATGTTATTAAAAGTACACAATTTGAGTACATCTAATTGTTAAGGTCTTTTAAGAGGTGATAGGTTCAAATCCGAAGAAGTTAGGGTATGGACATCTCTATAGACTTTAGTAGTTAAATGACTTCACTAGGGCAGTTCCCTTGCCCACAAACAAGGTAATCCCATACACCAAATTGGTGTCTAGCCTGGCAATAACTTTTAAAATAGATTATTATACTTGTAAGAGGTAGCTCAAGTGGTAAAGATGAGAAATTGTAAGTCACATGTTAAAATCCCCCAATCTTATCTATAGACCATAGTTGTGGGACGGATACAATATCACATTACATTGCTACACTGAAATGTGATTAATGCTACTGAACTTGCTGTCAAATCGATGAAGTGCAGTGATTAATATTGTTACTGAACGTGTTGTCAAATCGATAAAAGTGGGTGGAATAGATGCAAGTGCAATCAGTCAGACTGAAGGGAGGGAACTTAATGAGCCTGCCAGCTAGCTCTTTGCATAAGACGACATGCCATTTCCATGCATGTCTGTCATTTCTAAGCCAAACTCAAACCTGTCACCCAAGTCGGATGTAACAATCCTTTACTTAATTGCAAATTTGATACAAAACTTTGAATGGATGATGTTGCAGATAATGAGATTCTAGATAAACTGCACTGTAGATACACATTTTTGAATGGATGATATTGCAGAAAATGAGATTGTAGATATTTTTGGTTAAAAATAAAATGTTAATGAAAATAAATTTATATATATGTCACCCACGTTCATGCGGATTGCTTGAGGTGGAAGGACTGTCGCGGCAAATTAACAGTAAAGAAATGATGGGTCCATCTCAAAGTTGGGACATTTGATAACAGTACTATTTAGACATGATGGGTCCATATCAAAGTTACTTCAAAGTTGAGACATTTGATAACCGAAGTGTTTTGCCAGATTTGATATGATATTGTAATAACAGTAAAGACATGAGGGTCCATCTCAAAGGGACAAGTATGTCTTATTACTTAAAAGTTGAGACATTTCTCAAAGGGACAAGCATGTCTTATTACTTCAAAGTTGAGACATTTGATAAACGATGTGTTTTGCCAGATTTGAAATGATATTGTAATAGCATAGTTATTTAATTTGTAGTGTGTTACTATTTAAGTGGTATTAAATATATTAACTATATTTTATACAGTTAATTAAGTAACTATGTTATTACATAAATTATATCATATCAAATTTGGCAAAACACAGCTATATATATATATATATAATGTATTTATTAGAATTTGGAAGTATTGTTAATTTTGACAGTTTATTGTCTTATCTTGTTGAATTTAGGAATATTAATATTTATGATAAAAGTTCAAGATGGTAAAACTTAGAGGATAATCTTATCTATAAATGCAAATTAACTTATCATTGAAAAATCAAGTCTCTTAATCAATTGAAAGCAATTTTAAGCCTATTTTAAAATTATGATTACATTTTTATTATATAAATAAATTTAATAAATTGGATTTTATAAGTGATTTAGAAAGGAATGGAATGTTTAAAAAGGAGATCTTATTGAAAAAGCTCTCTTAAACCTAAAATAAGTTTATAAATTATTTCTAATTTCTGATATTGGAAGGGGCAGTAGTAGTTTTACAGTAATTCCAATTACTCTCAAAACAGTCATAAAGTGAGATAAGACAATAATGAAGTGAGATAAGATGCTAATATCTTGAGCAAAACTATAATATCTAACTTTGATATATACAATTTCATTCAAAACAGTCATAAAGTATAATAAGACAATAATGAAGTGAGATAAGATGTCAATATCTTGAGCAAAACTATATACAATTTCATAAAGAAAAACAATTTCAGTTAAGAAAATTATCATCCACCCATTTTGTTGTTATTTTGAGACGACAGGGAAACAAATTAGTTGAAACGTGATATCACTGCCCACAATCTTGAATACTTTGGTCGGGTGGGAAAATGAAATCTTGTAGATGACAAGTTCAAATCACAGGCAGCCTCACCAATGGTAGAAAAGTCATGATATACAGCAACAAAAAACTTATTTCGTCTTCTCCCAATTCTTCTTTTGTTTCTCGGAGCTGAAAGTAATGAGGCGTTATAGACATTACTATTTTCCAAAGGTAAAGGTAAATCTCATGGAAAATCATTACAACCCACTTAAGGATAATAGTATAATTTGATTGTATTGGCTTTTTTTGTATAGAAATTTAGAACAATTTAAATTCGAATATATTCCGTGTAAGTAAAATACGAATACATTGGAAAATTGAATTTTAAAAAACTAATTTTGAAATACCACATTTTAATTATTTAATCACTATAAAATGTAAATAACATTCAATTTCATATTTTTTTATAAAAATAATTATTACTAACTAGTTGTTATCTCTCACATTCTCTATTCTCACTATGTTATTGAGATTTTATATTTTGTTTTTAAATAATAATTTTGATTGTAAATAACATGTTTAGTTATTTTAAATCTACATTTATGATATATCCATGTATATTTCAATAAAATTATTATTCATATAAAAAGACTACTTTAGTATTTTATTAGTATTTAGTTTTTAAATTACTTAATTTTTCGATACCTAATCATATTCATATCCATATTAATACGAATTATACTACTATAAAATAAAAGACTACTAAAATGAACCCCTTGACAGTACTATTCATACAGAAATTTCGGCGTTTTCTACAGTTTCACTTTTATTATAGTTTCGCAGATTACACATTCGTTCCGAGAAATCTAACTGAACATTTTGTTTTGCTGGATTACAGTAGTCCGACCAATTTTTGCTGGATTATAGTAGTCCGACCAAAAAGATGCCCAAATATGAGATTAATATTTATAGTTGATCTGTAAAAGTCGTTGCTATGAACACAAAATAAGATAATAATTAAATAATTAATAATTAGGTTAACTAAAGTTAGGTTATGAAATGAGGCGTCTCCTCAACATCAAATGCCTGAGCCATATTTAAGGCAGGGCCATCATTGTAACATATCATCTTTTATCATTATCATCTAATATATTATTCTTACTTATTATCCAATATGAGAGTCGGATTCGACTATTAACCTAGTGAACGGATACGTTCACTACTTTTGGTATCAGAGCTCGGATTCGGCTCCTTCGACTTGGGCTCGGATTCGGCTCCTACACTCAGAGTTCGGTTTCGGTTGCTACTCGGAATTATCAAGTTTCCTGAGTTACCGGTCCTTGACCGAAACTAGGCTTTTGGCCATTTATTTCAGAGCTTCTCTGACACACCTTCATCACGAGGCTTTTATCCTCCTCCCAAACTCCATCTCTCCCATCGCACTCCCTCCCTGTGTGGATTCCCATATCCCACGTCCACTCCACACCTGCGCTGAGTTTTTTTCGCACCTCCAACCCATCCACCTACATACTCACACACCCACCGAAGCTAATCCACAACCATACTACACTCCCTCCCCTTCTTCCTTACGCCATCCCATGCACAAGCCCTCCGCTCCGGCATACCTCCCCCACCTCTCCTCCACGCTGCCCCCACATCCACGCTCCCTTCTCTGCGTCTGCACACGCCATCTCCACCCACTCCACACCCCCTGCGCTGCACCCAATCTCCCTCCTTCCCCCATCAATGTTCGCCCCTACGCTGTACTCCCTCTACACTACTCCCCTCTGCACCGCCTGCCACCACCTCCTTCTCCATGCTAGGCCAGCCTTCTCCATTCCGTCGCACCGCCCCTACCAACGTCCATCACTCCACCACGAATCTATACACACAAACCCTAATTCAAATTAGGTCAAAACAAAATAATTACAATATAATAATAAATAATTATTATTATTATAGTTGTGACCTTATAAGAAAATAAAAACATATAATAATATTAATTTCAATTATTATTATTATTATATTTATTTTTTGGGCCATTAATTCTTAGAATTAACAATAGTTATTACTATTGAATTTTTTTTTTTTTTATTGTTATTATACTATATAACATTTCAAAAACAAACAAAAAAATATTAATAATAATATTATTATTAGCTTTTAATAATAATTATTATTATCAAAGGAAAAAAAAAATAAAAAATCAATTCTTTTGAAATAAGAATTGTTTGGATAAACAAAGCAAATTCAAGCCAAAGAAGGCTCATCAAGAAGATCATTCCACCGTCGAAGAAGACATAAACCATGGAAGACGATTTACGAGAAAAATTAGAAGCCACGTTAAAATGTTATCGAAAAGACAACGAAGAATTGCGCGACATAAATAACAGTTCATAAATAAGAATTGAATTACAAGAAAGGTACAATGAAATAAAAATATCTAACCAGGAAAGGCGTATAGAAAAATTGTATACGCAAATTGATGAATTAAAAGCCAAAAATAAATTCAATCAGAGGTTAGGAAATCAAGATATAAAGAAGGAAATAAATAATTACGAAGCAAAAATAATACGCTTGAACAAAATCGTTAGCGACAAAGATGAAGAACTAATGCAGTTACGACATAAATTAGAAAGTCAAGAATCAGAGGTCAGCCAATGTCGACAACAGATAAAAGTTCTTCAACAACAAAATGACGACTCTAAAAAGACACATAAGTCAAAGATCGCAAAGAGTAATAAAGCATTATCCAACAATGCTGAAAATTTTTTTAGACTAAGAAGTCATAACAAGATACTAGTCACAAAAATTAAGAAATTGAAAAATAGCCGAAAGATAGAACAATCTATGGACGACATTGAAGGGAAAATTCTAGACAAGCAGGAAGAAAATAGTTGTATCAGAAGTCATAATGAAGATCTTAAGGAACAACTTAAGACATCTGAAGATGACAGAAAATCGCAAGTCGAATTGATTAAGAAGTTTCAAAATGATAACAGGCAGTTAGAAAACAAGTTGGAAAAGATACAGAACAAAAACTTAAATCCTCAAGAGACGAAAATACAACTTCCAACTTAGATCAATGCTCTAAAGGAGACACTCGTAAACGAAAATGATATCGTGAAAGTTCCCTATCGACACCCCAACCATAAAAACTGATATTTGAAAAAGTGGGAAATGTCGAAAGATAATGGTACTAATGTGATCAAATCTCCTGACGACACATCAGTAGGGAATCCCATCAGTCCACAACAAATCAATTTGGGATGGATTGATCCGTCGACATATCAGAAGTTATGTTCGACTCTTAGCAATTCGTATCGACATGTTTTGTCATCTACGACACCACATAAAATGATACAGAAACATTATAAGGCTTTGAGGACAAAGCCTTTCTAAGAGAGTGGCAATGCTATGAACATAAAATAAGATAATAATTAAATAATTAATAATTAGGTTAACTAAAGTTAGGTTATGAAATGAGGCGTCTCCTCAACATCAAATGCCCGAGCCATATTTAAGCCAGGGCCATCATTGTAACATATCATCTTTTATCATTATCATCTAATATATTATTCTTACTTATTATCCAATATGAGAGTCAGATTCGACTATTAACCTAGTGAACGGATACGTTCACTGCAGTCGCTGATAGAGTGATTTTAAAACCTAAACCTAATCTTGACGAGCCATGGTATTTATAGTTAATATGTCAAAATCATCAATGGAATGTATTCAAATTCTAATCCAAATCTTTATAACTCCAAAAACATTTCATAACCAGTTATTTGTTAGGTATTTGCTCTTCAAAAATTTCTATAATTCTTTATTCTGGCTAAGTCTCCATTTGTTCACCATTGACAAAGACATTTCTGTATAATTCTGAATGCAAAGATATTTTTATTTCACAAAGGGCAATACATATCCCCATTTTTGCTATGCAACCTTTTTTTTATTCATGTTATTATAATCAAGATATCTCCATGTCTAGTAGGTTAGAAAACAAATCATGTACACTAGAGAAGGAATTAGACCCAAAATTCATATTGGCATCTTATTTGTCTCTCGGCTTGGAATCCCATCCATTGGGTAAAATAACATGTCAAAAAAGGGAATGTCTTCCTTAAGCCACACACAAACATATGGATTAAGCTTCACCTAATCACCTATCTCTAGTATCATGTTAAAACTTGGGTAGGTCAAGAATCAAATCCAAAACATGGCATTATCCAATGGGTTACTCTACCACTAAGTTAAGAAGATGTCTCAAGACACTACTATGATCATGTCTTAGGATTTATGTAGCCATTAGGGTGTAACTCACCACATGGATCAAAACTCCTTGACACTTGTAAAAAACTAAAAATTCTAGAAATGAAATCCAAACACTATCACCATGAGCATATTACACAACCATTAAGCTATTTGTCCCTTTCATATTCAATATTGACTTGACTCATGGTATAAGTTTAAGACTATGTAAAGAATACACATACTAAAAGTCAAACCCAAGCATTTCCATAGGTGAGAAGATTGCTCTACCATTGAACTACATGCCCACTTTATACTAGTCTACACACTACTTTAAATCATAGTGTTGATTGTTACCTTTAACATATATGTGTTATTATTGAACACTTTGGTATCCCAATATCATATCTCATTCTAAGTTTATGTACTTCCATAAATAAAAGACATGGATATGGGGAATTAGAGAATGTGCATTCACATGAACAACCTCAACATGTTGTGAATTTCCATGCAGGAAACCATGATGTCCACTAGACAAAAAAAAAAAAAAGCACATCATGTGCATTATAGGAATGTGCATGCATTAATAAGTTTTCCATAGTCCTAAGCATGCATGTGTTCATGTATGTATGAATATTGTGCAAAAAAGGAATGTGGAGTCGTCTATTTTAAAATCTTTTCATTGAAAATTGTGAGGCATGTTTGTAGAGCATTCATATATATCACCGTGATGAGGACACGGGAGGTTGACATCACTGCCAGTCAATGTTTTTAAAAATTGTAGTGGCATCGTTTTTTTGCAACTATGATGACCTTATACTTGTTGAATTGTACAAATTTAGAGTTTTTTTTTTAATTCTTAAAATACAATATTTAAATTATGTTAATGTGGAGCATACCTATTGGAGGAGCCTATTCAATGAGTCAATTAGGTCCTCCTCATCAACCAACTAATGGTCATCCCAGTTTAGTGGAGTCGGTTAGGTTGACTAGTGGACAATTAATAATTATAACTATCTAACCGGTTGTATAGTGCATATATATAGGTTATTGATACAAGTTGTGATGTGAAATAATATCATTCTCAATATGCTCCAAAATCCTAGTAGGTCCTTTCAATAACATTTGCAACATTCACTTTCAAGGTGTAAAATTGGAAACACCTTCCAACCTGTCATACTCTAAAAGAATAAGAGTGGTCATCTTTGCAAATATAGATTAGACTAAAAGCAATAACCAAAAACAAATAAAGTAGAATAATCCTTCTAAGGTTTCGAAGCACAATAGGGTTTCACACCCAACAACTTGAACTAAGTCAATCAAGCATATATCCCATGGAACAATGAAAACCCCAACTCTCACTTCAGTAAGAGAGAGATATTAGTCAAATCAAATTTGATACCATACATTGGAAATTTTAGAAATTTATCTAATGTAAATTCAGAAATTCCACCTCAAACTTGAAATTCCTCAAATCTTTTTCCCATGACAATTCAACCTTAGGGTTGAATATGGAATATAAATTATAGCAGTATATATTTCACTTCTTTCTAACCAAATGCCTATGAAATCCATATAAAATAAACACTGCAAAATTATACTTCAAGGGAACAATGTTTCTAGCCCTTAGAACACACTTTTCAACGTAAAACATATCTATATGTTATTTATTAAAATATATTTATTACATACATAGATTTTTCATCCCAACATATATATGTGTGTTAAATTTTTTAACAAAATTTTCCTTTCTTTGTGTAAAATTGACATAGACGACTAACTCTAGAAACTACAATCATCATGAGGACATAAGTTGAAAATTAGATTTTCATATACACGAGATTTGGAGAACAAAGCATGCTTCATATATACATAAGTTGACATTACAAGTACATACAAATAGCCTAATACAATTTAGTACATTTCATGCTTTGAAAACACTAGCTACCTTGACATGTGCTTGACATCCATCATAAGTAGACATGTTGCCATAAACTCCCCCAAACAAGGAATCAATCCCAATGAAATATTATCACTCCACCAAAGATGCATAAGGAGGAAGCATACATGTTGGAAATCCCTACTTGGAATCTACACTTTCATCACATACATGTACAAGAGAAAAAATATAGTCTCCCTATATGTTCTACAGAAAACAAACCCAAGTATTACTAAGGTTTACAAATGCAAAAAAACCGTAGTCTTTTCATCTTATAAGAATCACGTGAACAAGTGTTCGCTTTTCTCTTCTAGGGTTTATGTCGAACCTTAGCATCCTTTATATTCTTATGGAAATACCTTCCCTTAAAATATTTCTTGCATGAAC
This sequence comes from Larix kaempferi, assembly GCA_027924585.1. NCBI lineage: Eukaryota > Viridiplantae > Streptophyta > Pinopsida > Pinales > Pinaceae > Larix > Larix kaempferi. The sequence continues at coordinate 16,226,739 of BSBM01000127.1, forward strand.
ATAAGAACATTCATGCTCAAGACAAGAGAGAAAAAAACAAAGAATAAAAATACATATGAAAGAAACAACTTCTCTCTAGCTCTCACATATCTAATGATCATACCTGAATGAATTGAATGAAAATACTCCCTCCTGCATTTACATATATGATATATGATGGTTTCCAACATTGTTAAATTGGATAATCTCCACTACAAGCAACCTACCTAAACACTAGATAGGCCCAAATGTGTAATGCTCCAACTCTAAGTGATATATTTCAAGCTCCAAGGTAAGAATGTCCATCAAGAAAGGCTCCCAAGGTGAGCCTCCACAAAAAAAAGTCAAATTATTCTACTCCAAAGGTATTTGAATTATTTGATTCCCCCTCCTAATCTATCCAAACCTCTAGGTGCAACACACCTCCACACTCCTCAACCCAAATCTCCTCAAGTCAAGCAAAAGTCCCCATATAAGCACTAAAGCTTACCCATGCTACCTGGGGCTCAACAATATCCTACTAAATGTCTAATAATAATCCTTGAAATAGTTTTTTCTCCCAAGAAAGAAACCAATCCCTCCATGTTTTTCTCATCAAGAATATAACTATGCTACATAGATCTCCAACTCCCCAAGTGCATCTTCACGTAAGCATCGAGTTAAGGTACATCAATCCATGAGAAAATTATTTCTAATGTGTATGTCCATCACTAACATACTATGCACAACACCCCACATGAATTACGTCCAAGTATGGTTTAAAATGTTTTAGAATAACTACAAAACTTAGACAAATTTTGATTTTGTAATTGTAATTTTTATTCCAAAATTTGTGAATTTCAATTCTATAAACATGTCAACATTGAATTACTACAATATCTGTAATGATGCCAATATTTGAATTTATTATTTTATTTGTATATATCATAATCTAATAAATTTAATGTACAACATTTTATTTTGTATGCGCATGCATATCACAATGGCAAATATGGATAAATATATTGAGACTAGGTAGATTTGAAAAAAAAGTGTTGACAATCATTGGGTTGAAGAGTTGTACATTTTCAGAGATATTTATGGCAACTTATTAGGGTGAATACATGAATACAAGTAACAATTTTTGGTGAGGGAAGAAGTAGTGAAGGTTTATAAACACTCAATTGAGCTATTTTAATTTCCTGATTGAGTAGTTTTAGCAGCAAAGACAAACTCTTGATTGAGGGTTTGGTCGAGTTAACGAGATGATCAATCGAACTATTGATATTGATAGAGCCATCGAAATTCATTGAACATTTAAAAGCTTGATTGAGGTATTAAAATATCAATCTAGCCGAGGAGCTAAATCAAGCTCCTCGACTAAGATAGTAGTATGAATCGACCTCAAATGGCCTTGACCAACCAAACTTAACAACCGTGGTTGCAAGATCAATTGAGCATTTACACTACTACATTTGGGACCAAATTCCACACTAGTTCAATGCCTTTTTTCATCATTTAAATGTCAAATGACAAGATACAACACGTTGTTGGAATGTCAATGTTTCTTTTTTGATGTTTTCAATGTCAAACACATGTTAGAAAATATATTTATTCTCCACATCATTACCCTAGATGACACATCACAAGTTAAGCGATGTATAATCCATGTGAAAATCATTGCTTAAGGGACGTGGATTCCAAGTGATGTATACCGCTTAAATGATGTCAAATCCATGTTCATGGATGTTTAGGGTTGTTCCCATGAAGATGGGTAACACTTTTTGGAAAGCAGAGGGCATCGTTATGTTCAAAATCGACCTCGATCGAGATTTTTTTAACCCCTCGATCGAGCTTTAAAATATTGATCAAGGGATTAAATAAGCACTTGATCGAGGTGTTTTAAAATGCTCGATTGAGGGTTAATAAAACCCTCAATCAAACCCAGAACATCGACAGAGGGTTTTATTAACCCTCGATCATGTGTTTCATTTCCAGAGGTCGATATAGCTTCTAAGCTCAATCAAGGTTTTTATAAAGCTCGAATGAGCATCTGGAACTGTTATAACTATAAAAAACAACATCCCATGGCTTAATTCATCACGTCTGTTGCAGAGAAATTTAGTCAAGGAATAGTAGAGAGGGGTTATAGATATAATAGATGAGTCGAAGGGTTATAGAAATCATGGAAAATATGGAGAATGGTCCCTTATACCCATTTGTAGATATGGGTCGAGGAGTAATTGGAGTTATAAATGTGACTAACCACATCTATAACTCCAATTACTTAGCAATCCATATCTACATGTATAAAATCTAGAGGAAGTAGTAGTACTAATACTTTTACTTGATTCGTCTTCAAGGTATTTACTATTACACACATATATCATTGTTTTAGTTGAAATTATGTTTTATTAAATTTGATTATCTTATAAATCGATGTTCGATTTTAATTGAATTCTATGTTTGGGACAATCTAAGAATACTTATTCGATATGAGCTATTAAAAACTTTGATTAAAAAAATGTTTGGGTACCCATATTCGTGTCACACACACGAATATAGACACCTGGAATTTTTTTTAATCGGAATTTTTAAAAGCTTGAGTGAGATAAAAGATTGATTGAGCTTGTATGTAACCACACATAAACCCTCGATCGAGGTATCTAAAAACACACATTATAAAAGCTCGATCAAGGGTTTTTCCAACCTCGATCGAGCTTATAGCTCGATTGAGGGCCTTAAAAACAATCTTTTAGCCACCATTTCCGCAAATTTAATTTTACTAGCATCTTTGCAAGGCCTAAAACCCTGTCATGGGATGCACCTTAGGTGGCAGAATTTATACCAATGGATTCATCAATGAATTGTCTATCCATTGGCATATAATTTACAAGTTTTTGAGATCACATGATAATTATTTTTTATTTTATTTTCAAACTTACACCTAAAAGCCATGTCCACAACTTCGAATCAATGAAAAGAAAAATCATCAACATAAAATGTACAAAACCAAAACAATTCAAAAAATATATACCCCCCACATCAATGCGTCCTCAAAAGGGTATTTTTTGTTTTTTATTTTATTTTTGTAACCAGTAGAAAATAAGTTTACGTGCACACAGATGTGTACAAAATGCAATTAAAATTTTCAATAGTTAGTTTCAAAAATTAATAAAAAAATACTTTTCCAAAATAAATTAAAACAATATCTATGCCTCGGTGCATTTTGTGTAGATTATGTTCATATTTTTTTTCCATAAATTATGCATTTATCACTAAATTATTTTACATGCACACAAGCTGCTTGTTAACTTTTCATGAAATTTACAAGAACACACATATCAATAAATACAATTTTGGCATATTAATTTTTTATTTTTATTTTTAAATATAAGTTGAAAGACAACATAATTCCCTACAATTTTTTTTGTTACATGTCGGAATTCACAAAGCATATACGAGTTTTGAGAGCTTCGATTTAATAAATGATTAAAAAAATCTAATTTTTATCATCACTCTTGACCAAAAAAATGTTACCTATATTCATGAATTGACGGTTAGTTAATGTTCATCAATGTCATTTAAATCATTTAAATGACATACATTCCACAACATTTGAGGACATTTACTCAACGTTCACAAATATCTTTTAATCCACATCCATTCCATGTTTAGGCCACGTGACATACATTGCCTAAGAGATGTGTGTCACATGGACTACATGTCCCTTAAGGTATTTTGGGCACATGGATTACACATCCTTTAAGCAATGCATGTCACATGGATTGCACATCACTTAAGAGAAATTACACACGTCTTTTAAGAAACTAATAATCCACATAACATACATCACTTAAAAGATATTTAATGGAAAATTTAATGCCCATCAAACATCGTTTATTGGATGTGGAATAAGCATTAAAAAATTAAGAATACATCTCATCAGCGACTTACCTTCAATGTTTTGTTTATAATTACTATGTTGAAAAACATCCCTTAATGGATCTTCTTTATACGTTACAAATTCATCATACATACAATAAGCGTGAGTGAATGTAAGGAAGGGGTATGTCATGAGTCACAGGTTGCTTCATAAGAGGTATTTTTGTTGTAAAGGCTTGAAGCTCTATTGTTTATTTGGCCTTGTTTCCTAAATATTCTAGGGTTTACCTTAGGTACGAATTATTAAATGAGGGGAAATATCTAGTAGTTTTTCATGGACATTGAAATCTAGAAAAAAAAAATTATGAGTTTCTAAATCTTATAAAATACATTATGTTTCCCAAATCATTAATTATTCCTCCATATTATCCATTATATCTCCCATCACCACATTAAAATATTTCCTAAAATGAAATTCACACAACATAAGATAATAAATAAAATATAGGCATGAGTCCATATCTAGAAAATAATAATAATTCCACTCACATCATCATCATAAATTAAATCACTCATGCCACAGACACACATAGTGGGCCAATATCCTAGTGTTGAAAAAATAGGTAAATCACCACATGAGTCTAAAATTCAGTACACCATAAACAAACATATAGCAACATAAAAATCCACTTCTATAACTTATGAATACAAGTATCAATGATGAGGAATAGGATTGATGGTGCATAAATGAAGCAGGTTGCATAAAAGAAAACATCTAGATGGGTGCATGTTCTTAAAGGAGATAACTATCCTCATGCTAGATATGAAGAGTTGAGTGGAAAATAACATATGACCTTATAAAGGTAAGCCATCAATATGATCAATAATGGGTGGGAATCAAAGGATTCCATAGTGTCTAGGGTTACAATAGGATTCTATGAAGAACTATGAAGATGCATAGATGGCACTTTGTTGTCTGCTAGATGTTTGCCTTTAGAAATGGTAATTGTTTCAAGTATTGGGGCCTCTACATTTTTAGTAGCAGAGAAAGAAGTAATAAAGATGGAATAATTGGAAGATCCGAAGAAAACTAGATCAAGGTTAATATTTTCACATCCATCATTTCCAACAAAGGATGTAAGGAAATTAGGATTCCAACCATCATTGATTGTTAGGGAAGTAAGATTAATATAAAAAATCCTAGGGTGAGGCTTCAGACCAAGTGGAAATGGAAGCAAAGGATGTTGAGCATTAGAACTATCACATAAGTATAAGTACTACCTACATGCCTCCACGATTTTGAAAAGGAAAAAGGTTGTACAACCACATCAAACATATACAAAGTCCAAATAAAACAACTATGAAAAGATTCAAGTTGTAATATCCCAAAGTTATACCCATAGTAGATAAAGCCTTGGGGACTTGGACATATATTTTGATGTTAGAGTTGTAACTCTAGACATCATGGACAAATGATGTTATGTTTTGACTAAGTGAGACTATATTTGAAATCCAAACTTGTTATGGAACAACTTGTTACAAGAGGGGCCAAGCTTAATGTTACACCATATTTTGCCACCTTGTGAGCATTATCATTCCTTGGCCTCCCTTACCCATTTGTAGACTTAAAACCGTATTTTTGGTTCTCCTTGAACCCATTTTCCCCTATTTTTCCTCCTATACGCGAGCTACTTTAGTACAACTCGTGTACGCGCAGGTTTCATCACTACAGCCCATGTACATCGACTTTTTTGGTAAATGATAGTAAAATATCTATTTTTCACTCCAAAAAGCGGCCATTGTGATCTTTGGCCTTCCATGTATCTTGAAACGACCCAATTCGACCTTTCACTTGCCTTTGGAGGGTTATATATTGAGTTATTGTGATGCATGGAGGGAGGATAAATAGAAGAGCATTGAAACTTTACCGAAATTTTTCCTTGATTGCTATTGCTTGACTCTACATCCATTGATCCTAGTTGTTGTGAACCATTTATGTTCACCTCCCAAACTCTTTCATATCTTGTGAAGGATTTGTTCTTTTACTCATGAGTTTTCCATTGTATCGAGGATCAAAGTGGTGGAGGCACAAGTGGAGAGACCTAGTTCTTGGTTCAGATGAGTTGCCGACAGGAGATTGTATCATGTACTTCTTGTTGATATTAATAGAAATACTCATTTTCTCGTCCATTTATATTGTGAATGATCATTTATTATCATTGGGTACATTTGCTTATATATACCATGGATTATTCTATTGTATATGTTGGCCTCTTTTATATATCATATGCACTTGTTTGTGTTTATTGTTGAGGCTAAGCTGCAGGTTCAAGTGTTGTGATTTGAAAGCTCAACGGAATTCTTCATCAGGCGTCTGGTTGAGGTAGGCCCTTTATTTTGTTCATCAACATTTACATTTATATAGCATATGTTGGGAAGTGAGTTTATTTCTCAAGTCCATCTGTTTGTTGTGGTCTACCCCAAGCGATAGGAAGTTTTTCTCCGTAACAGAATTGGCAACTGTGTTGGGGAGAAGCCTCCATTTGGGGTCTTTTGGGAAATTTTTCCTTGTTTTGGTTCGTTTTTATTTCGGGTTTCTGTGTTGCTGGTAGGTTGTCAGGCTCTAGATAGAAAAAATATGAGTTTCTTGGCCTTGTTACTCATTTTTGTTCACCTATCCTGTCCTGTACACATCTTTGTTGTGCTTTACTCGCATATATGCACTACTGTTGTTTAACCAACCCGCGTACATACACTACTGTTCACTAAACATTCATGTACAACTCCGTTTTAGCCTTGTTTCTGGTATTTGGTTGATGTTGGGTGAGTTCTAGGTGTTCTTGAGTCTTGCTGGGCCTATATCCTGACTATTTCTTGCCTTTTTAGTGATTGGAAGCTCCCCTTTCTTTGTTTTTTGAGAAATTTGTTGTTTAGCCATTTTTCTTTTTTATATAGATCATTTGCTTAGTTGAGTCTTACTTTTTGGGTTTGTTGGGTTATCTGCACTGCATTCTCTGCATTTTTTTTCTGAAAAGTATTGATTCTAGTTGCATTTTCATTTATTTATATTGAAATTACAAAAAAAATTCCTTTTGTACTTGCATTTTGAATTTGAGTGCTTGTGACTTCATTAGCGTTTGATTGGGCATGAAATATTGTAGAGAGATTGCATTTTATTTCTGAAGAAGAGAATTTGCTTTGACTTTCATTTAGTGGCATTCATATTTCTATTGGAAGATGAGTCTAGTGTTTTCAGGTGTGCATATTATTGAGTCATTTCATATCACTTGTTTCACGACCATATTCCTTTGAGTAAGCACAACCAATAAAATTAACGCTTAATTAAAATTGATTAGAACGCTTTTTCTTTTCTAGGATGCACCAACAAGTATAGGTTGTAGAGTCTTGGAATAGAACCTGTGGGAGTAAAAAATCCAAGACTATCAAACAAACATTATGTGTCTAACCAGGGAGCAGTGAAACCCATGGTATACATTGGTTTTCTCAGGAGGATCTACTCAAACCAGCGTTAAGCACGAGGTCACGGGAGGTAGGTTGCAGAGATAGCCCTCCAATACTTGTTGAACCTGGGAGATATATCCAGGATTTGTTCATATCTGGGGACTCTTGAGGGATTTGACCCTTTTGAGTTTCGAGTTTAGATACCCTTCCCATACGGCGGATCCCACCTACGACTATTCGTCTAAGCATTGGTTATACGTGGTGACCTTAGTTTCCTTACCTAGGTATCACATAGGGAATTTGTAGCGGTTATTCTGTGGGTGTCCTGAGTCAGATAGGGGTCAGAAAACACATTGTGTTTACACATTGAAGTCTGAGGGCCCTTATAACTGATTATGTTACCTTGGGTTATAGTTTGGGAGTCTTAGGCCTCTGCTAGGAGAGACATACTGGCTGTAGTGTCAGGAGGTCCCTTGAGCCAGTCCCCTGTTGTGTGCAATTTGGATGTAGCTTCTTTTAGGTGTGTTCTCTGTGACGATTTAGTAGGCCATTAGGAGACACTTATTTGTTGACTCTTTGGGGTCATCGTGGATCGAGATTCGGCTCTCCACCGATCTCATCGATTGGATGGTTTACCAGCTAGCGATCCATTACAGTATCTTCACAAGAGATGTCGGAGGACTATCGCTGGTCCTTTATTCACATCGCACGAGCTTCAGATAGCTCCCACTATGAGTTCTGCATCTAGCACGTCGGGAGTCCCAGTGACTCCATCCATTGGAATGAAGAGAACTTCCCCTCATTACACGTACTCTCTGAGGACTGGACGTGAGGGAGGTTCATCACAAACCATGCCTCATGGGTTTGGGGAATCCCAACCCATTAGTAGGAACCTGTTTGATGATACATGGTCATTAGGTCATCCGTATAGTTCATCTACGAGTGTGTCGGGTGTTGGTTCCGCATTCGTCTTCATGACCTCAGACCCTTTTACATTCGGTGTGCCCGACATTATGTTGAGTGATATTCCCTCCCTGTCCAGTAGTCACGCTAGCTCTAGCATTGGGGTTGGGGGAACTATACCCCCTTTTACTGCTTATCAGTTCGGGATTAGTCACATCGCTCCCTCTTCTCTGAATGTTGGATGATGGCCTCCTCCTTCGTTAGCCCCTAATGTTAGTGTGAATCCTTTCTCAAGTGGAGGTTTCACGGTAGGCATCCAATCTACGACCTATATCCCATATGTTAACCCGTATTCCTCTGCACTTGTGCCTACGAATGCTTATGTGATTCCATAGCCTCCTCCTCCTCCTCCTATCTCTTTGGTTCCCTGGGGTGGGAATGCACTTATTTCTCATGGCCTTCACTGGGTTGGTTTACTTGCGTCGATTAGTTATATGGAACCCCATTCTTATGGAGGTAACTTCTATGGTTATTTAGCCGGTCTTGGCCCTTATCTCGTTCCCCCCTATGGATCCCCTTCTATGCACATGCCTATGTATCCTTATATGGGTCAGGTGGGAGGAGTGTATTATCCTACTAGTCAGGGCCATGGGCTCTACCAGAGTTCGTCGGAACCTCAAGTGTCGACCTTGGTGTCCACGGTCTCATCCTTGATTTTGCAAAGTCGGTCTCTCCAGGGAGCTTGCACTTAAGCTTCGAAGCCTCAACTCTCGTTCCTCGATAGGTTGAACTTGCCTGATCTTTCTAAGCTTACAAATGATCTGGTGTGTCATGACTCTACATGGCTCCCAATCCCCACCAATCTCACTTTCGATGTTCCAAATTTTGAAGGGAAGAAGGGTGAGGATCCAGGTGATCACGTCACCACGTTCCATCTATGGTGCTCCTTGAACTCCTTAAACCATGATTCCATTCGTTTGAGGCTATTTCAACGCACCCTTACAGGGGCTGCCGAAAAATAGTATGTCGAGTTTCCTCGGGGCACGTATAAGAGCTTCAACGATTTGGCTTTGGTTTTTCTAGACCACTTTCAGTTTCCGGTTCGTTACAACGCTAGAACCAAAATCTTGTCCACTTTCTGCCAGGATAAAGCCACACATATTTCTGATCACATTCAAGAGTTGCACCAACAATAGAGGTTAGTAAAAGCCAACATTCCTCCGGATTTTCTCCTGGAATGGTTCCTCAAGTCTCTGCTCCCTTATATTTGAAGGGCGTTTCGTTGTCCGAAATTACAACTGAAGAACAAGCCATATTTAGAGCCCACCTAGTCTATGCTCAGTATGGGATTCTGTATGATGTTATACTTGATGCACCACGATCAATACATGAGTCCAATCCCACTCTTGGACTGCATTCTGATGGAATTATTGGTTCCACAAGTGCTCATTCTGTAGATATGGTTGTGAATCATATCCAAAACCTGTATATTAACCAGTCTACCCCTGGACAGGCCTTCGCCTCGTCTGTTTCCACCCAGTCGTCCGATGTACATTCTATACAATCGGTGAACCCATCTAGTAACTAGCAAAATGGTGGGAAAACGAAGGGGAAGACTAACCATAGGGGTGGGAAAAATAAGAATAAGAAAGGGAATGATAGCCCTCCTTGGGATGGCAACAATGATGGTGGGGACTACAAGCCCAAGCATAAGGTGAAGTTTCCTTGTAGACTTTGCTCTCAGGATCACCTTACAAATTTTTGTCCTCATATGGAGGAAGCATCTAAGCACATCGCACAGAACCCAGCTGTGCTGACAAATCCCCTTCCTCATCATCAGAATATGGCTTTTTGTGCTTCCACCACTGGTCATGGGACTACTGAAACTTCAACTTCTTCTACCCATGACGGTGGTTTTGGATGTGTAAACATGGTCAAATCTGAGGTTTGTGTTGCTACTCACTCGCGCGATTATGGATCTCCACAAACTTCTTTGGGGAATGATCCCCCTCTACCCGAGACTCCATTGCATATCGAGAAGCCCAACCTTATGCCGCGGGTACCGAAAGGTGTCCTCAAGTGCTCGGCACATAATCCTAATGCCCGAGCCGCCTCGAACTACTCGATTGTAGATGATATGGGCCAAACCCCATGTGCTATGTCGATTCTTGAGGTCCTTCAGACCTTTCCTTCGCAAAGGAACGCCCTTCTATGTGCTTTGGGAGTCCTCTATCCTTATAACCTGAATGTCATCAAGTTTGACATTACTGATGTTCATCCTCGGTTTCCCTATCATGTGTGTTGTTCAGGATTTAAACCTTATAGTGAGGAGAGACACTACCAACTTAGGCGGGGTTGACAAGTAAATACATTCATTATATTGCATTTAGTTCTTACAAATGAAAGAGATTGGGATATCGAAAGATGTACCTTTAATCGATGACTGGTCCTAGCTTTCACTTGATATCCCGCTATGATGAACCTGCAACACAAAGGAAACCTTCCTCAGCATATCTTGACTATATAAATATGATGAATGTTGAAATCAATCAAACATCAACAACAATCAGATACTAATCCAAATGAACATACAATCCAATAGACATTCAATTTGGGACAGGAAGGGTATTTCCACCTTTTTATTGTCAAAGAAACATGAATCAGTACAATTATACCTGATGTGTCAAGATGCTTCTGCAACCGAGTCCTGGGATCCTGCTCTTCACAATGACTTGGGAATTCCTCCAGCGTAAAAACACTTCAAGCCTTCTTTCTAGGTCCCTCTCTCATGGATCCTCCTTGTATTTATGGGACAAGGTAGGGAGTTGGATTCGAGAGGTGGTTGAATTGGGAGGTTGGGGAAGTTGCATAACCAACTTCAACTAATCCAAATTTGTAATCTTAATATATTTTTTGACTTCATCTTAAGATGTACCCTGGTTTCATATAACTAGAGTAGCGTACAGTAAGCAACTTTTGTGCTTTACAACAAGCATTTGCAACATTTTAATTTGTGTATGCTGGTTTTCCTTGAGAAAAGTAGTGTTCATCTCCAAGGTGTACATTGGTTTTCTATACAGAGAGTAGCATACATGTGATGAAATCAATAGAAACAGTAAGTTTCTCAGCTGAAGAGAGTAGTTCCAGTCAATAAGTCATCCAGGTCAACCTATCTCTTCAATCCTTAGTGTTCTTTTGTGTGATCAACAGAGCAATGTGATCACGGACAGAGAAGTGCATATTTGACCTATAACAATGTGGCTTTCCAAGTTCATGTTAGGTGTTTATATGTGATCGTTAAGCATACCATCGTTGACGGAGGCACTTCCACTTCAGTGATGTCTTTATCTTGTTGGAAGGCTATCGATTCTCCTCGGTTGTCAAAGTCTATGACCATGCTCACTGCATTCGATGGTTGTTCTTTCAGGCCACATGGTATTATCCCCTCCCTTGAGGTCCACTTGGGTGGGAAGTTTGTGCCTATAGAGGTCGAGGTATTTGATCCTCCCCTTGACTATAACCTTTTACTGGGTTGGAATTGGATCTACGCCATGAAAGCGATCGTATCCTTTGTATTTAGAATCATCTGCTTTCCCCACGAAGGAAAAATTGTGATGATCAATTAGCTATCCTTTACTAGTTCCAATCCCGTAGCATCGCCGGGATTTGTGGTCCCTCATAACAAGAGTTATCAGCCGGCAACTAAGAATGTTGGTGTAGGTTTATATTCCTCCTTGATGGGATCTTTTGATTTTTCCACACTAATTTCCTTTATAGGAACCATCTCCGATGATGCTCCTTCATCATTTTTCACGTCCCCATTTTGACCCCCTTCGCATTAACTCGTAAATGATGTAAATATTGATATTTAATCATGGTGAGGAGCTCAAGGCCAAGGCCCCACCATTGATTTAGCGTTTTATGTATCAGCAATCAAAAATAGATGCCTGTGGTTCTTGTGCTAGATAGGCACAATGTAAATTAAGACATCATGTAAATACGAATTTTAATGAAAAACCCACAACTAGCTATGCAATGCAACAAAGCGATGGGGGCATGATTCTATAAGGAATAGGGAGGGAAATTATTCAAACCCTTGAGCCAATGGTGATAAGCCAGATGTCAATGAATAAACCCTCAACTACCCATTCTGACTTATGCACCCAATCATTTAATTCTTCCAGAAATTGGTTGAGGCAGTTAATGCCTTGGGAATGAAGAGGCATGGCAGCCAATTTCGTGCATGGGCAAGCCATCAACCTGGGAAAACATACTTTTGCTTCTGGGGCAAGAAAACACCCACGAAATGGTGCCCAAAGCCATTCTGAACCCGGAGTCTTTCCTCCCTCACGCAGTCTGAGCTAGCTGGGCTTTCCCCATCACGTTTTTTACCAATTTCCTGCATTTTTCCATAGCTGGGAGCTCATTTTTGTGTTGCACAGTGGCTGGGAGAAAGGGAGTCACGTTTTGGGGGTTTATAGAGGTCGTTTTTGCACCTGAAATGCAGAAAAACGTTTTCTGAAAAGGAATTTGCTCTCCCAGGCTTTATTCCCCATCTACCAGTTCGTTTTGGTCGCCCACGTTTTTCAGCACTTGTGTTTTTTTGTAGGGTGCATCCCTGTGTTGGTTGGAAATTATGAGCAAGAATTAGGAGTGGAAGTGGACCAAAATTGGCTTGATAAACCTAGTGAGGAGGTAACCTCTCAAGAGTATAAAAAGGGTTGGTTTCTCTTCTATGCACACCTTGAAGAACACTAGAATGGAAGGTATGGCCTGAGGGACTGTGTATTAGTGAAGGGAATACTTCCTTGTGCCAGGTGTGTAGGTATTGTGGGGACCAAGCTAGATAGATCTTGCGGAGGGTGCCCATATCTCTATGGATGATCCCACTAGCTTAGCAATTCTTCCTTCCATTACCTAACAGCCTGATAAACCCAACTGTAGCTTGGCTTGGCTAATTTGGTGTATCTTTGAGCTATGTGTGAGTCTGTTGTTCCCTGATTCCTTGTAGAGATCATGCCCAGCTCGGGGGTGGCAGTGTGTTGAGATATTGATGATCACAACTGGCCTATGGATGGGTGGAACGTTGCAGTTGCATAGCTAGTTGCTTGGGACTACTTATAATTATACATTTCCATATATCTTTTTATATTATGTGAATGCTTATTTAATAAGCTCATGGGGCTAGATGCCCGGTTTTAGCATCACGATCCTCTCCATCGCACTGGTATGATGGGAGGGGACGTGACATCGTTGAATCCCGTACCATTCCATACATCATACTTTAGTGATTTGTGGACTCTATCTTCCATGAGTTCCTTGTTAGGAGACTCTTCACACATCAGAATGGCCATGCCCTTTTCTGTAGCCGAGATTTCTTATCACAATATTCAACAAGTCACTGCAGAGCCTGATCTCTCTTCTTCAAGGACGGAGGAAAAATATCCCGTTACACTGCCTGCATGGGTAGTTGAATCGTCTTGTTCATATGAATTCCTTGATGATACTTTACCTTCAGATGAAGCCATTATTAAGGCCATGAATGATAATGACAAGCCTTGGGAGGACCTCCATCATAGATCTTATTTCCTTCCCAACCTTGATCTTATTGAGCGAGATAAGTTTCGATCGACTCTAGTCGAGAAATTTGGTCACCCTGTGGTTCCCTTGGAGTCGCATGGCATTTACGTGGAAGGAAATATGGCTAATATTTCCCCTACTATCCCTATCAAAATTTCTCGTGCTCTCAAAAAACTCAAAAATGTATACATCGGTGTTGATTGTTCCCTTGAGGAAATCCATATTTACACTGATTTATTCAAATAGTTTCGGGATTTGTTTGCATGGTCTTACGAGGAGATGCCAAGTATTGACCTCAGTATTGTCAAACACGAGATTAAGACTTACCCACATGTTAAGCCTGTTTGACAACGTCTTCCTACTTTTAATCCTAGGAAGGCAGCCGCCATTAAGGAAGAGGTACATAAATTGCTTAAGGTTAGTTTCATCCACCCGGTTCCCCTTACCGAATGGGTATCCAACCCCATTCTTGTGGATAAGAAGCAGGGAACCATCCGTGTCTGCAATGAATTTCGCGATCTGAATAAAGCGTGTCCTAAAGATAACTTCCCCACCCCATTCATAGATCAAATCTTGGATGAGTGTGTGGGAAGCGAAGTGCTCTCGTTTATGGATGGATTTTCGAGCTATAATTAGATCCAAATCAAACCTGAGGATCAACATAAAACTGCATTTATATGCCCTTGGGGTACTTTCACATACCGGAAAATTCCCTTCGGCCTTAAAAACGTCAGAGCTACGTTTCAGTGGGCTACGTTTCAGTGGGCTACGTTTCAGTGGGCCATGAACTATGCTTTTCACAATCTTAAGCGTATAGTGGAGGCTTACCTAGATGATCTTGCTGCTCACTCTCGTAGTAGAGTGGATCACCTAGGTCACCTCCATCTTATTTTCAAGAGATGTCATCGTTATAATATTCATTTGAATCCGAACAAGTGCATCTTCTGCGTGAAAACCGGTCGCCTTCTAGGGTTTATAGTCTCGAAAAAGGGTATTAGAGTCGATTCGTTGAAGTTTAAGGCAATACTTCGGTTGCCTCCCTATGTACTTTGGTTCAACTTCAGAGCCTCCAAGGGATGGCCACTTTCTTATGTCGTTTCATCGTGAACTATGCCAGTCTTACTAAGGGTTTCGTGCGATTATTGAAGAAAGACACCCCTTTTATATGGGGTGAGTGAGCCTAGTAGTCTTTCGACACTCTTAATAAATCCTTGGTATCGACCCCTCTTCTTATTCCACCCGACTATGTGAGAGAATTTTTTCTTTATGTGGCTGCATCTCAAGAGACGATTGGTATGGTCTTGGTTCAGGAAGACGATATGCTTCAAGAGCATGTTATCTATTATCTCAATAGAAACCTAGTAGACGTTGAACTAAGGTATTCTCACATGGAGAAACTGGCCCTTGCGAGTGTTCATGCAGTCCAGAGATTACGACACTACATCTTTCTTAGGAAAAACCACAGTTATAGTGCATGTCAATCCATTTCAGTTTGTGCTTACACCACATTTGATTGGGGGGAAGTATAATAAATGGATTGTCATCCTTCAGGAATTCGATCTCGATATTTCCTCGGCGAAGTTTGTGAAGTATTTGGTTTTCGTGGAGCTGATGTCATATTTTCCTAGACTTGATGAGGAAGTGGTTCATCAGGACTCATTCATTGATGAGCATTTATTCCTTATCTCGTCATCAGACCCTTGGTATGGGGACATCATTGTATATCTTTGGACTCTGAAGTTCCCTTCGCATCTTTTGCGAGATGAGCGATGGTGTGTGAGACAACATGCCAAAGGTTATGTCATCGTCGGTGAGACTTTGTATCGCCGAGGAAAGGAATCTCTCCTGCGTCGTTGCTTGAGTCATGAAGAGGAGGAGTTAGTGATGAATGACTGCCATAGTGGGGCATGTGGTGGTCACTTATCCGGGCTTGGTGTAAAACTCAACGTATCTTGCGAACGGATTATTTTTGGCCTACGATCTTTAAAGATTGTGTTAACTCCGTAAAGAGATGCCACCATTTTCAGGCGTTTTCTCGGAATGTACGTTCGCATCCTACCCCTCTCTATCCGGTCGTCACTGTCGATCCCTTCACCAAGTGGGGGGTTGATTTCATGGATTGCAATCCAGCTTCGGGTGGGGGGGCATCATCATATCATAGTAGTCGTAGATTACTTTACCAAATGGGATGAGGCCATACCGACCATTAAAGCCGATGGTGCAACAGCAGCCCACTTCGTGTTCAATCAGATCATAGCTCGGTTCGATATCCAGAGAGAGATTGTCACTGACCATGGTAGTCACTTTCAAAATAAGATGATGGCTGAATTATCGCTTAAGCTTGGGTTTAGACACGATCACTCATCTTCATATTATCCCCAAGCGAATGGCCAGTTCGAGGAAATCAATAAGTCCCTTAAGGCCATTCTCCAAAAGACCATCCAACAAAGCAAGAACAATTGGCATATCATGTTGTATCCTTCTCTGTGGGCTTATCGAACCGCAGTGAAGACTTCCACCGTTTTCTCACCTTTCCAGTTAGTTCATGGTGTGGATTCCATCTTATCGGTTGAATGCGAGATCCCTTCTTTGAAGCTAGCCATATAACCCCTTCTTGATACTTCAGATGTAGAGAAACGCTTATTCCACCTCGAGCAAATTGATGAGCAACGTCGGGATGCTGTCGTGGAAATAGATTCCAAAAAATGTCTTGTCAAGGCCTAGTACGATAGGTATGTTCATCCCTGATAGTATGTCGAAGGCGACTGGGTTCTTCTTTATGAATAAGCTAGTGAACCCCTGGGGGTAGGAAAGTTTAACCTGATGTGGCACGGTCCTTACATTGTGAGGCATGTCTTTTAGAAAGGGCCCTATGTGTTAGAATATTATGAGGGGAACATCCTGAAGGATCCTAGAAATGGGCTCTATCTCAAGCGATATTATTCTTGAGCTGATACTTTGTATACTATTGTATAGTTTCTGTGCATAGTTTAGCTTTCCTTTGGTTTTTTTTTTATTCTACTGGTTCACTTCCTTTTGGTTGACAGATGTCAGCAGAATATGCAGTGTTCTTAGTATTTGCGGATGGCTCCAGCTGTCGTACACATAGGTTAGCCTCTATTGCTTGGGTTATTTACTCGCCTGACAACCAGCTTGTGTCTTTGGGAGGTGCTTGTCTCAATCCTATATCGAACAACAATGTGGCTGAGTATAGTGTTGTCATTGAGTTGCTTCGTGATGCCATTTCACATGGTATCCAATCTTTAGAGGTCCGCTTGGATTCACAACTGATTGTGTCTGAGTTGAATGGCTGATACTGTGTGAGGGATCCTATGCTACTAAGGATATTCTTAAGGGTAAGACTCTTGGAACGTCATTTTGATTTTATTACTTATATTCATGTTCCAAGACGTTTTAATCATATTGTTGATGCATACGCTAATTATGTCCTCGATTGGCACTTGTCACATAATTAAAAGAAGCAAAGAATCACACATTTAACATTCATACATTTGTACACATAATATAGTAGAGTTGAAAAATTCATAGGTTTTTTCATTATCAAAGTTTATATGTCCAAAAAGTGATGTCATAGTACAAAATTGGAGCTCGTAGCTCTCAAATATACATATATACCATACAAAAAATGAGACCCCATGGAATCTAATCCCTAAGTGGAGGCCTTGCCTCCCCAGTAGGATGAGCCTGCACATAGTAGCGCATGACATTGGCTATACGCCAGAGCAGCCACACCCATGTAGTTGGTACCCCTACTACATGCCTCTGCATCGCGTCAGGGAGGTGCTCCACCTTGATCATAGGTACCCTGGTGGTCATGTGAGTCAAGTTGACTTGTACAGTATCTAGTGTGCGCTCCGTTGCTACACCTACTATCTCTTCGCCCCTGCCTCTGTGGCAATGTCGTGGGAGGACTTGTGGTCTCCGTGGACCTAAGTCTTCGAGAAAACAGTCAATCATTAATACATGATATCACACCAAAAATATTTTTTATTCCACTTAAAAAAAATACAAAAAAATTAAATATTCGAAACTTAAAAAGAGTGTCTTACCGATGTCTCTGAACACAGCCCTTGGTGTAAGTGCCATGTCTCGATCTGCTCTATAGTCGATCCCCTCATAGAGATTGGTGAGCTCTTAGAATGGATTCCTAATGAGGGAAGCTAGACTAGGAGCCTACTTTAATTATCAACCCGGGGGACGTACACAATTTAGAGGTGCAGGCACTATATGTGCTCTTATAGGATAGTCTATGTCGTGGTTGGGTGTTGGTATCAATGTTTAAAGGTTTGCCTAAAAAGGAAATTGAATAAGCTGTGAAAGGATTGCCTAATTTAGGGATCAGAAATACCTATGCTGAGAAGTTTTGAATGCTGAAAACAGTAAACCTATGTTAAGAAGTTTAAATGCTGAAACAGTAAATATACCTTAAGAATTAACTTGCAGAAAGCAGTAAACCTATACTATGAATTTGAATGCTGAAACATGACAGATCTATTCTAAAATACCGAAAGATGGATCTCTAATTGAAGAAGTAAATATTGCAATTCAAATACATAAACTGGAGATTTGATCTAGAATATTCAAATGCCAAAAACTAAGTTCAGAATGCAATTATCTAATGCTGCGAATTAATAATCAATTAACCAAAGTATTGAAAGTAATCAATCTTCATGAGCAACTATAATAATGGGAAAGTGCATGAGCTTCAAGATCTGGATCACTGTTTCATAAGTAATGCAAGCACACAGGACAATAAGTGTTGAAATATGTCTTGGCAGAATGTTGCTACAGGACTACAGAAACAACATTACCGAACTACAAATTGCGCTATAAACTACTACGGAATCATAATGGTCGCTTTATTACAGAAATCAAATCGTGCTATTTGAATGTCATCAAGAATACTTTCACATGCAATATAGATTAAGTCAATACAAAGCACATAATGAAAAATACCTAAACAGTAAAATCTCATGATGTATGTGTTGGAGGGGCCCTCTCCAACCCGTACTCAGGAGTGGAGAAAACTTATAGACGCTGAATTGAAAGCAACATCACGTCTTTATTCAAAATAGCAACTTCATAGTTTAACAAAGGTTTGTAACACAAATTGTCTCAGCAGTATAAAAACGTAAAATGATGGTTCTAAAAAATGGCAACAGGATCCCCCCGCTAACCGAGAGGCCCATATATAAATGCCTCCAATGGTTAACCTAACTATATGTCTAATTGCCGATTCTGTTTGAATAGGAGTTATTTCTAGAAATTAGGAAAAAGGTGTTGTTCTTTGTATGATATCTCAGTCCTTCGCTTGATTTGCTTGTTTGTCCCTTAGTGTACCTGGACCTGCTCAATCATACTCGATTTTCATATAATTAGTTTATTGAACACACTTTTAGACATACAAGAATAATATTTAAAACAACTTCATTAAATAATCAAGGTAAATCATTTCTCCCACAAAAAAAGTGTATTTCTTCACCCTTTCTTGTGCTTTACTGTGGGGAAAAAGGCTATCAGATACTTGTAACTTGGACTCATCATTCTCCCCCATACTTGAAGGATTCACCCATCCTTGGGTGACATATTAAGCTCGTCAACGACTTCTTTGGTGTCCCATGCTACCACCTTGGGGGTCCCTGCCTTCCTGTAGTAGCCCATGCTCTGATCCTCCTTAACCGATGCTCTCCTCTCTTCTTCCTCATTAATTTGTTCCTTAATAATCGGAGGAAGGAAAAATGGGGGATTCAACCTCATTCCAATCCATCTGAGTTGATTCCTCATCAAGGATTCCCTATAGAGTTTGGCTTTGAAAAGAGCATCTTCAAGTCTGAGAGGGGAGTGGAGCTCTCTTCTTTTTAGATCACTTGCTACTCTGTGCCATCTTTCCTTAATAGACTCATGAACCTCTTTGTGTGTGCTTTGGAGAGTAACATCAAAATGTGCCACAGCGTCCTGCTGCTTCGCAAGGAGAATGGGGATCAGCGCCTCATCCTGGGTGAGGATGCTATGGTTGTAAATTATTCTTTCAGGGTGAGTTGCCTCTCCCCTGACCATTAATGGAGTTTTTCATTTTGTTGTAACGTAAATGTGGTAGTACTGATCTCGTTCAATTTCGTGATTCATCCATGAACACAGTGCCCTCAACTAGAAATCACCCATGTAAGGGTTTGGGGACTAGTTGGGAGAGCTAGGAACTACAAAATTGTGCAAGAAAAATTCACTTAGCTGGTCCTTATCCAACTCTATGGAGTTTAGATATACATCCATAAATTCTTTGGGAGATTTGATCTCTATCGGGAGTCCCTGTTTTAACCTTTGGAGATGGAACTTGCCCCACTTTTCTTGTAGATAAACTGCATAAATCGCTGATGGCGGCCTGAGGTCTAGTAGTTTATCATATATTTTAGTGGTAGTAGCCAAAACGTCCCTCAATTGAACAATCTCTTGGTTTTTTTTGGCTAACTCCTCTTGTGCCTCAACCAATTTCTCTTTAAGTGCTGAATTTTTCTGCTCAGCCAGTTTTAGCTCCCCCGCATGATGCATTTTCAGAATTTGTGTCTTTTCAGGTGAAAACAGGGGAGACGTTGGCTGGCTTCCTAATTCAATTCTTAATGTTGCCAGCTCCTTTATGAGCTTTTCTAGTTCCTCCTGTGCCTCAGCGAGATGGTTGACGACCCTAGGATTTTCATTGTGCTCAGGAGGGTTCCCCTAGAAGTTGTCTCTCTCTTCTTGTGCATTCTGTTCTTCTTCTGCATCTTGTTCTTCTTGTTCATCTTGCTCTTCTTGTTCATCCTGCTCTTCTTCTGCATCCTGCTCTTCCTGTTCATCCTGCTCCTCTTCTGCATCCTACTCTTCTTGTTCATCCAGCTCTTCTGGTGTAGTGGGATCTTCCTGATCTACCCAAAGATCATCATCCTCATCAGACACATTTTGAGCTAGGGGACTGGGTTCCCTTATCTCTTCCTTGGTAATTCGGATTTTGGATGCTTGTGTGAATCTTTTACTTCGTCTCTTTGGCCCTTGATTACTGGTAGGTTTGTTTTGGGGGATTCATCTCGTGAATGCTTTGTCTTCACCACGGTATCATCCATGCTATCCAGGTCGATTTTCCTCTTAGTCCCTGATGTAGAGGTAGTCTTTCTCTTTGATCCAAGAGGTATGGGTATGCCAATTGTGGGTGTACCCTTCATTCTTTAAACATCCTTAGCAAATACCAACACGAATTCTTCCCAAGAAAGATCTGGGATCTGTGCTTTTAATTCCTCACAAATGATCAATTTGATCATCCCATGGTGGGCTAAAGCATCCTCTTTTCCTTTAATCACTTTCTTGCTCATTTTTGGCAGGGATAGGAGCAGTTAATATGGAATACTGATGTTGTTGTTCGGCGAAAGATGGACCCTGTGCTTCAACAGCTCTAAGATTCGAAAATGAAAAATAGGGACATAACTTAACCTACCAGTGCATGTAATGTATTTCTAGACGATTGCAGCCATTTCATCCCATGGTGTCGACATGGAGAGTCTTTTGACTCCATTTTTATATTCGTCATAGACCTCTCCTCGCTCGAAAAATGCTTTCTTTGCTTCATGGTTTGCCTCCCGATCATCCCTGCTCCAATGCAGGCCCATTGGTAGACCAGTGAATTTGGAAATCACTTCATCATCCAACCTTATACGTAACCCCTTCACTCAGGTGACAAACTGTTCATCCTTGATATGCTTTAAATTTCTTGCAAACTCCAGAGCCACCCCTGCATTTTATCCTTTCAATCCTAAGATGAAAGGCATCCAGTCCGCACTGCGGATGATTGTTAATATTCGCGGGTTCTGATAAATAGCACTGTGTTCCTCTGGTTTGCTTTTCTTGAAACCTTTTTTCATCCTGAAATCCTTTACTATAACAATAAACCAGCACTTGAAGCGTGGCTATCTTTCCTCAAATGGTCGAGGTTGATTACAGGTTCAAGGGCTGGATTGCTGGCTGCGTGACAACACTAACTTCCAGTTCCTTGCTTCTGGAGAGTTCTGAGAGGTTCTGTATGTGCAAAACTGGCTTCTTGGATGATTATGTAGCCTTACTTAACTGCCTTTCTGCACTTATCCTCATCAATGTTTGTTTGTACTTGCTGCATGATTGAGCCCTGTATTTCGTTTCATGATTGTACATTGCACTTCTGCTCCGATTACTTAGAAGTATGGTGGCTAGATGTGGGTCTATCATTTGCTGACATGACAAAAATAGTAATCACGATTCATTGAGGTTGATATGACTTAGGTAGAAATCATGATTTATTGAGGTCATTCTGAACTGAACCGTGCCGCCGAATGAAGATGTAAGTTGTCCTCAGCTTTAGAAAACAAATGTTTTGTGGGATAATGATTTGGCCTTAAAAATAAAACAAATATGTTTAGAGATTACCTCGTTATGTTTTAGCGTACCTAAGTTGATGATCTAGCCCGATTTTTATGTGCGCTGGATTTTGTAGTAGATTTGGCATTGTCTGTAGTAAATTTTGGCATGTCAGTAGTTACGTGCCATTGCTTCTTTTTTCTTGTGTTCGTTTGAATTTGCTATGTTGGCTGCTTTTGAATTTTGTGCTTTTTTCTGATTTGACTTTGTGATGATGCTTTTGCATTGGGTTGCTGATTCTTCATTGTATTGTTGTAATCTAGGCTGTCTCTCTTGAATAGATGGCAAGCTCACGTGAAGATATTGTAGATGTGATTGAATAGTTTGTTTTCTGGGAATGAATATTGTAGTAGTTGATACCTTTGATTCCTTCCTTGAATACGTGTCTGGCTCGCTTGGTTGATGTAATTGGATTGCTGGCTCGCTTGTATTCGATGGGAGGTTCACTTGAATAATAGCAGGTTTTGAATAATGGCAGGCTTGCTTGATTGAATTCTGTATTGTGATATCTTTGTTGTTGACTTGAATTCATTGCTGGCCCGCTTGAATAATGACAGGTTCGCTTGATTAGATTTTCTGCAGTTTGCATGCTGCTTCGTCGTGGGGATGTATGATGCCCTAAAATTTTACCTTATCATTTCTGTAGTTTGTTATTTGGCATTTTGCTCATCCCCCTTTCTCATGTTTTTTTCTTATCATTTTCTTTTTTCTTGTTTTTTTTTTCCTTTCTTTTTTCATTCCTTTTTTCATTTTGCTTCCTTTTTTTTCCAGCAATTTTTTTCTTTTTTCTATCTTTTCTCCTTTTTCTATTTTTTATTTTTTATTTTGTTATGAACTGAATTTCAATGATTTCGGATGCTCTCTATCAGCATCAGTTGTTGCTAGTAGAGTACCTGTGTAAACTACTCCTTTGACTGTGGCTTCTTGTAAAGTTTGAGCCAATGTCCATTTACTATCATGGGGAACTCCTCTTCATCAATTGTAATGATCCTTACAGCTCAATTTTCATAGATCTTTTGAATTATGTAAGGTCCCAGCCATCTGGTTGTTAGATTTCCCTTGAATGTATGAAACTTGGAGTCATAGAGTAGTGCCCAGTCACCTTCCTTGAAATTTTTATCCTTTAGGTGTTTCTCAAGCCACTTCTTCCTTTGTTGTTGGATGATTTCAATATGGGCAAGTGCTTGCTGGCATTGCTCATCCAGTTGATTCAATTGTAGCATGCATTCTTGTTGTATCTTTGATAGTTCCATATTTAACTCAGTTGCAATTCTTAATGTCTTTATTTCAAATTCAATTGGAATCCTAACTTTCTTTCCATATACCAGTTCATAAGGTGTGAATCCTGTTGTTGTCTTCCATGTGGTAATATAGGCCCAAACTACCTCACTCAGTCTGTCAGCCCAATTTATTTTATGGAGTTGGACATTCTTTGTCAAAATCCTCTCTAATTCTCTGTTGGTTACCTCAGCTTGACCATTTTCCTGAGGGTGATAGGAGGAGGATTGTTTGTGCTTGACATTGTTTCTTTTATGCAAGTCTTCTATTAAATTTGATGTAAATTGTGGCCCTTGATCAGAAACTAGTTCTCTTGGTACTCCAAACCTGTGAAAGATCTGCTCAGTGAGGAATTTTGCCACGTTGGTTTCATTGGCTGTAGCAAGTGCTGCTACCTTAGTCCACTTTGTAAGGTAGTCAATGCATACCAGGATGTAGCTTTTCTGATTAGCCCGTGGGTTGATTGGACCAACGAAATCAAATCCCCATTTTTCGAATGCTTCCAAGCAGATTTGTGGATGGAGTGGAATTTCTTCTTTTTGTGTTGGTTTCCCCATCCTTTGGCAGTCATCACAGTGTGAAACATATTCATAAGCATCTTTGTGGAGTGTTGGCCAATAGTACCCTGTTTGCAAAATTTTATAGGTTGTCCTCTTTGCAGCATAGTGTACTCCACATGGTTCATTGCGAGTGGCATGCATTATGTCATGCACTTCATCTTCTCTAATGCACCTTCTGAGTATTTGATCTGGTCCTTGTTTGAAGAGCATGCCCTCTATCCATGTGTATGTGGCACTTTTCCTTATTACTTTAGTCTTTTATTTGTACATGTAATATTCTAGAAACTTCCCAAACACTAAATAGTTTGCTATGTCAGCAAACCATGGGATTCTTGTGGATATGGAAAAAAGGTGCTCATCTAGAAAACTGTCATTGATCACTTCACTGTCTTGTCCATGTGGGAGCCTAGATAGAAAGTCAGCCACCACATTCTGTTTTCCTGGCTTGTCTAAAATCATGATGTCAAACTCTTGGAGGAGTAGCATCCATCCAATGACTCGAGCACTTGTGTTGGGTTTGTTCATGAGATACCTTATGGCTAAATGGCCTGTATGAACAAAAAAATGGTAGCCAGTGATATAGTGCCTGAATTTATTAATGGCCTGTATGAACAAAAAATTGGTAGCCAGTGATATAGTGCCTGAATTTATTAATGGCATGTATGACAGCCAAAAATTCCTTCTCGGTGACAGTATAATTTAATTCTTCCCCTGCCAAATTTTTACTGATATAATATATTGCATAAGGCTTCTTCTCTTTTTTCTGTCCAAGGACAGACCCGATTGCCTTATCTGATGCATCTGAGTGGATGTGGAATGGAAGTGCCCAGTTTGGTCCTTGGAGTATTGGAGCTGTAATTGTTTTCTCCTTAAGTTTATGAAATGCTGTCATGCAATGGTTTGTCCATATGAACTCAGTGTCTTTTGTGAGAAGGGAAAACATTGGTGCAACAATCCTGGTATAATTTTCAATATATCTCCCGTAGTACCCCGTTTGTCCAAGGAAACTTCTCACATCCCTTTGTTTAACAGGTGGTGGTAGCGTTCTGATTACTGAAACTTTTGCTTGATCAACCTCTATCCCCCTCTGTGATATATGGCTCCCTAAAATGATGCCTTCTTCCATTAACATTCTACATTTGTCATTGCTCAGACATAAGCTCATCTCAATACATTTTTTTTATACTAATTCAAGATGGTTCAATGCCTGATCAAAGTTTTGTCCATAGGGTGTGAAGTCATCCATGAAGACTTCCATTTGATCATTTATGAAATCAGAGAATATACTTAGTATGGCCCTTTAGAATGTTGCTGGAGCATTACATAACCCAAATGGTAGTACTCTGTATGCATAAGTACCCCAGGGGCATGTAAACGTTGTCTTATCTTGATCAGCTGGGTGTATTAAAATTTGGTTGTACCCACTGAAGCCATCCAAAAATGAAAAATACGTGTTCCCAGCTAATGTGTCCAGCACCTGATCTATAAATGGCAGTGGAAAGTGATCTTTCTTGGTTTCTTTATTTAGCTCTCTGTAGTCCACACAAATTCTCCATTTGCCTCCTTTTTTAGGGACTATAACCAGCAGTGAGACCCATTCGCTGTCAGAGATGGGATATATGAACCCAACATCTAATAACTTATGTAGTTCCACTTTGACAATGTCCTTTAATGTTGGGTTCAACCTCCTTTGTGGTTGCCTGATAGGGATAGAACATTCTTTGATGTAAATGTAATGTTTGCAAATATCAGGATGTATACCTTTCATGTCTGCATATGTCCATGCAAAATCTTTATTTTGTTCTGATAGTACTTTCATTAACTATGTTTCTTGCTCTGGCTTGAGATTGGACTTAATGTTGACTGTCTTTCCAGGCATAATTTCCACTGTCTTTGATTTTTCTGATTGTTCTTCCAGAGATAATGCTTCTGCCCCCATTTTATTTAAGTTCTGGTGTGAACTTTCACCTTCTTGTTGCTGGTCTGTGTCAAAAAATATTTCAAGACCATCATTGTTAGAATATGCATTTTGTATGAACCTATTTATATGACCATATTCATCTATTGCTTTTAATGATAGTGTAGCACCAATTGTAAGGACAGGTCGTAGGTTTCGATTTGGTGTGTCGTTATAATCATCAGTCCAATTTTGATATTCTAAGTCTGAATATTTCCTTACTGGTGGGTAAATCGTGATTTTCTTCCTGGCATGTCCACTGGTGATAGTCGTGTTTCCTGATCTGCAACCTATGTAAGCATCTGCAGTTGCCAACCAAGGTCTGCCTAGTATGATTGGATAACCAATAAGTTTACTTTTTACTTCAATGACTATGAAATCAATTAGGTATTCCCAGGATTCAATATTGATCATAATGTCTTCGAGCATCCCTTCAGGTTTCACAGTGGATGTGTCAGCTAGCTAGAGTACTGTAGTTGTTGGTCTGACCATTGATTGGAGTCCTAGGTATATCACGGTTTCCTTAGTCATCACGTTGATAGAAGCTCCCAAATCGATTAAGCTCCTATTTATTTGTTTTTATTGATGGTGATGTTTACTCCAGGACTGCTTGGATCAAGATATTTAGGGTTAATAATAATACCCAGCATTAAATCAGCTAATTGTCCCACTACATGTATGGTTGGCGGGTCACGCTTCCTCCTCCCAGGTTTCTTCAGACAATTTTCTCTAATAAATGTTTTACAGATGGGCATATCCCTTATGGCTTGCAAAATCGGTATTTGGATGTTTAAGTGCTTCAATTCGTTTGAAATTGCATTTTCTTCTTCCTCCTTCATACTTCGTATAAGTTTCTCTGGAAATGGAGGGTTTCTGTTTCGTGTGAGTTGTTGAGTTTCTTTCTTCTGAGGGTTTGGTTCACCCGGATGCTGAATATGGGGTTGTGTCATTTGTTCGTGAGCCTCAGGTTCCTGGATATTCTTTGTGGGTGTGATTTATTTCATTTATTTCCATGGTGTCTACTAGATAGGTAGGGAATTGTGTGATTTTAGTGTTATAAGTCTGTTGCTGTTGTGCAGTTCTATTATTATTAGGGTTTGGGATGGGTTGGGATGGAATTGGTGGGGGTCTGGGGGGTGGTTGAGTCTATGGGGGCAGCATAATAAGTGGTTGTTGTAATGGGGCTCTCCAATTTGATGGATGGGGGTATTGATTTGCATAATTTGTGGTTGATGGAGGAAAATGTGGGGGGTATGGAGGGTAAGACGGTGGGTAATAAGATTGTTGATAGGGTGGGTGATAAGTTTGCTTATTCTGCTGATTTTGCTGTCATTGGTTTGGATTTGGCTGTGCTTGCCATGGATTTGGTGTAGAGTTCCAATTTTGCTGGCCTTGATTATAGTAGGATTGATTGCTAGGTTGGTATGGTCTGACAAAATTACTCCTCCTTTGATTTATAAAACAGAGCTGTTCTATTGCTCCTTTCATTGCGAGATCTTGAATAGAAGCCTTACATGAGGGTAAGAGGGGACATTTATCAATGGAGTGATCGTCAGTGCAGAGACCACATATTTCTATGGTGTTTAATGTGCACTTCCCCTTCTCATGTTTCTTTCTACAACGAGGACAAAATACTGGCAAGGCTCAGTTGATTTCATCCTGTTTCATTTTTATTTGAAGTGCATCAAGTTTCATGGCCAGAGATTGTAAGATGTTGGTCTTCATGTCATCTAACAGGTTTCCTAAATGAGATTTTGTAAGATTTGGTCCTGCAGATGATGATGATCTTATGGATAGATGTGTATCTCTTGTCCCATTTTTGCTTTTCCTAGACCTAGAATGGTTTTTGAATATCTATAATATCTAGTAATAATTTTTTTGGAATATGTCTCCATCTCCCAAGAGTTTTAAGATCTCAAAATTCTCTTCTTTGATCCCTCTAAGAAGGACAAGTTTAAGCGATTCAGGGTCTAGGGTGCAATGGTTAGCTCGTTTGTAGCTGAGTTGAAAATGTTGGGCATAGTCTTGGAAGGATTCATGGTCTCCCTGCTGCATCCTAAATATTTCATCCCTTGTATCCTTTGCTTTGTAGTAGTCCCTATATTTTTCTAGGAATGATTGTTTCATTTGGTCCCAGCTAAAAATACTATTTCCTTCTAAACTCATGAACCACTTAAGTGATAAATATTTCGGTGTCGAGGGAAAAAGCCTCATCTTTTGTGCATCCGTAGTGTAATCAAAGGATCTGCAAACAACCTCAAACTCAAACAGGAATGTGTCAGGATCTTCTGAAGTCAACCCATGGAAGTTTGGCAGATTTTTAGGGTTTATATTCTTCATCCCGACATCTCCAATAGGTGTGCTAATGGGAAAGGTGAACAACTCTCTAGGTTCCTCTTCTTCGTCTACCATGGTGGTGTTTGAGTTGGAACTAGCAGAGAAGTTGTCTCTGTTTGGATCGTATGTGGAATCAGTTTCATTTCTAGAGTTTAGGAATTCAAATTGAGAGTGGTCAGAAATGTTGTTACCATTGTTTCTCATGGGATGCCTAGGCAGAAAGCATCCAAACCTATCCCTTTGCCGATGAGGCATTCATTGGTAAAATTTTTATGTTTGGTTTTTTTTATGTGAATTTTTTCTTTTCATTTTTTTGTTTTGTTTTTGAAGATGTCTCCTAAAAGATTTAGCACCTCCCCGGCAATGGCACCAAAAAGTGGTGAGCTCTTAGAATGGATACCTAATGAGGGTAGCTAGACTAGGAGCCTACTTTAATTATCAACCCGAGGGACGTACAAACTTCAGAGGTGCAGGCGCTATATGTGCTCTTA
Organism: Larix kaempferi; assembly: GCA_027924585.1. Lineage (NCBI taxonomy): Eukaryota > Viridiplantae > Streptophyta > Pinopsida > Pinales > Pinaceae > Larix > Larix kaempferi. The sequence goes on from BSBM01000127.1 coordinate 16,255,586, forward strand.
TAGGATAGTCTCTGTCGTGGTTGGGTGTTGGTATCAATGTTTAAAGGTTTTCCTAAAAAGGAAATTGAATAAGCTATGAAAGGATTGCCTAATCTGGGGATGAGAAATACCTATGCTGAGAATTTTTGAATGCTGAAAACAGTAACCTATGTTAAGAAGTTTAAATGATGAAATAGTAAATATACCATAAGAATTAACTTGCAGAAAGCAGTAAACCTATACTATGAATTTGAATGCTGAAACATGATAGATCTATTCTAAAATACCGAAAGTTGGATCTCTAATCGAAGAAGTAAATACTGCAATTCAAATACATAAACTGGAGACCTGATCTAGAATATTCAAATGCCAAAAACTAAGTTCAGAATGCAATTATCTAATGCTACGAATTAATCATCAATTAACCAAAGTACTAAAAGTAATCAATCTTCATGAGCAACTATAATAATGGGAAAGTGCATGAGATTCAAGATCTAGATCACCGTTTCATAAGTAATGCAAGCACACAGGAAAATAAGTGTCGAAATATGTCTTGGCAGAATGCTGCTACAGGACTACATAAATAGCGTTACCAAACTACAGATTGTGCTATAAACTACTACGGAATCAGAATGGTTGCTTTACTACAGAAATCAAATTGTGCTATTTGAATGTCATCAAGAATACTTTCACATGCAATAAAGATTACGTCAATACAAAGCACATAATGAAAAATACCTGAACAGTAAAATCTCCTGACATACGTGTTGGAGGGGCCCTCTCCAACCCGTACTTAGGAGTGGAGAAAACTTATAGACACCGAATTGAAAGCAACATCAAGTCTTTATTCAAAATAGCAACTTCATAGTTTAACAAAGGTCTGTAACACAAATTGTCTCATCAGTATAAAAACGTAAAACGATGGTTCTCAAAAATGGCAACAGGATCCCCCCGCTAACCGAGAGGCCTGTATATAAATTCCTCCAATGCTTAACCTAACTAAATGTCTAATTGCCAATTTTGTTTGAATAAGAGTTCTTTCTAGAAATCAGGAAAAAGGTGCTGAGCTTTGTATGATCTTTTAGTCCTTCGCTTGATTTGCGTGTTTGTCCCTTAGTGTATCTGGACCTGCTCAATCATACTCGATTTTCATATAATTAGTTTATTGCACATGCTTTCAGACATACAAGAATAATCTTTAAAACAACTTCATTAAATAATCAAGGTAAATCATTTCTCCCACAAAACAAGTGTATTTCTTCACCCTTTATTGTGCTTTACTGTGGGGAAAAGGCTATCAGATACCTGTAACTTGGACTCATCAGAGATAGTCATCTACGATGATCACCTATCATCGCCACCAGTGGAAGAACTCATCTGTATATGGAGAGGCCAGTCGGCCACCCCCTGTCATGTCAGTACCTCTACCCACCGGGTCTGAACAGGATCTCGAAGACTGTGAGGAGGGACTTCTACCCTCGTACTAAGGAACAATACCCTCTCGAAGAAGAAACTGCACAGTACGCTCCCAAAACCAATTTTTTTGTTCTTCCACAACTTGTACTCTGTCAGCTGGTGTTTCATTCTACCCAACAGTGTAGTACACCAGTCATATGCGGTAGGCCTCAAGCACTCGGCCGCATAGAATATCAATGGTCGCGAGGCTTGGGGAAGTGAAGCAGACCCTTGTATCCTCCCGAGAGTGAGGATGCTGGTCTTCATACTCAGACTCGATATAGCCTCTACGGGGACTTGGCTACCCACTTTTTGGGTTTTCTCAACGCAATATATGTTCATGTAGTCACTTATGGTGACTCCTCCCCCTATGCTGTGAGATATGAGGCTTCCCACCTCTCCTCGACGGGATAAGTTGGTAATGAAATATATGTCCTCGACTTCCAATGGAAGTGGCTTCCCATCCAAGTCGAAATGCTGAGCTTCCGGGTCCTAGTAGTTTACCAATGCAATGAGTAATCGGTTTTGGGCCATTATACCCTAGATACTCCAAAACTTATATAACTCACAATATTTTAGTGCTTGTTGGGTGGCCAAATCGCCTCCAACTTGATTATCAATTGCATCGTTCTCCCTCTCCCTCCACTCTAGCACCATCCTATGGAAAAATCAAGGATTTTTTAGTGTCAAAACTTGGAAAAAACCTTACCCACGACGTTATACGCGGCCTGTTTTAGAGACATTCGCATGTATACGCGGGCTACTTTTTGTTTTCACGTGCATACCCATCCCTACACGTGACCCAATAAACCATAGCTCGCGCACAACGCACCGTGGGAATAAAATAATTGAAAAGCTTAAAAATATACCACTAAAAAACAAATTGAAAGCCACAGATTTGAAGGGAAGAATGAGAGCTCTTACTTGGTCCCGATGGTTCGCGATTTAGTTGCTCCTAGCTCCTAGAATCATCACTTGAAGATCAGAGGTAAAAACCACCAAAATGCACTATGTTTGGTAAAAATGAAAATGGTATGGTAAAAATATTTCTTTTTACTATTTATTACTTTTCCTTACCCAATTTTATATAGTTATATTGGTTTTTACTATTTTTAGAGCTTTTTGACTAATATAACATTGTGAGCTATCTTTTTGAGCAGTTTTTTGCATCGAGCGTGGATTTTGGACATTTTCGTGCCTTCAACAGCTATTTTCTACACCCATAATATAGGTTAGGATGTCATTATGCCTGCATTATTGCATCAACCTTATGACCATATTCATAAACCTTAGGTGCGACCCCACTTTTTAACTGACGGGGAACCTTCATGCTGCTTCAGAAGTGTCGTTATTTGGCAGTAGGTCCTGTCCGATCATGGGTTCCCTAGTTAGATCCTTTTTATGTCTTATGGAATCCATGCAATTGTTCCTCTTTAGGATTGAGAGTCTTTTTTAGTCCCTCTATGACATTGTGATGAAGAATCATAGTCTACTTTATCTTTATTCTGGCCATCTTCCATAAGGACTCCTCGTTTATGTCAAGTTGTGAATGCATTGCATTATCCTGCTTGCCTTTGAGCCTCGTGTTGGCTCCCACTTTCTGAGTTATTATCCATTTTCCTCAGCAATTTTCTTTTCAAGCCAAGAAAAGCCTTAATTTATCTTTCATAGCTTGATGACCCTTACCTTGAGGGAACAACCCCTCGAGTGTCCATATACTTCACACACTTCCTTGCATTGAGAATAGGTATGTTCCATTTCCCGGAACTAGTTCACTTTCCTGTGACACTCGTTCCCTCACTGTTGTATCATAAGCAATTTTATTATTTTTCAAGCTTCAAAATCTGAAAAAGACAAAAAAATCATATAAATTAAAAAGCCGGATGGGAAAATTTTACTACCTTCTATTGGTAGTTGTTGTGTCGACTTTGAATAGAGCATTCATATCCACTCCATGTATCATGGGTCGGGATGTTAGTATGACCTTAGGAATCTGTACTCATTTCTCATATCTTACTCCATCGACTGGTTAAGCTTCCAGTCATTATGGATCCTTTGTTGATGCCTCATGTGTCACAAAGCATTGTCAGTATCCAGTGTTGAGTCTATGCTGCTTGATTCTATCCATCTGCTCATGCTCTTGTTCAAAGGAAGTATTTAAACCAGAGTCGTCCACTCCTCATATATCTTGACTATTGCATGTCAGACATCCCTTATGAGCCCAGTTCGATCACATATGATGTTCCACCCTACACCTTGGGCCTAGTTTCATCATTGGTAGGTGACCGGGTGAAAACATGAAGTTGGGAAACAATTTTGGCTTGTTTTTGACAAAAAAAACTGCTAAATTTTATGTTTTTCAACTTCGACCTCTTCAAACCCATATCTCCCTTAGGAATTTCAACTTGAGGTAAACACAAAGGTTTTAGAGAATTGAATTATCTTTCTACTCATATTTTTTTAAAAAATTTTTATGGACTTATCGTGGGACAAATTTTTTGTCCACATACAACATATACTTGAAAATTTTAGGTATGGATAATGAGTGACCTCTGTTGACGACGGTTTTTTGATAGATGGTTATTCATTTTAGGGAAAAATATTGTAGGCTCATAATCTGCACACACTACACTGGATCCTGGACTATATTTTGAGTTTTTTAAGACTTGGGAACTATTTTTTATTATTTATCGAAAAAACGTATGTTTAGAAAATGGTGCATTATCGACACATGTTTTTGTCTTCGCATTTTCTTTCAAATGTGACTCTTATCAAACAAACTAAAACCAACCCATTGAAGATGACACTTCAAGGAACATCCTTGTATTTTTTTAAATTTTTTTGGCTTCGTCATTGTGATGATATTGAATTTTCATTGTGAGTGATTTTTCAGTCACTAAATTTTTTAATGATAAAGTTTAGTAAAAAAATAGTAAAAAATAGTAATCCTAAATGAAATTAAAAAAAAAAAAATTATGAGAAAGTAGATTGAATGATGAATCTACTGGTATAAACTCCGACATGTAATTCTCATGTTTTGTAGCGGTCCGACCTTGTTAAAGTGACACATTTCTGAATTTTGTAGAAATGGTGCTGGAATTGTTGACCAGAAACTCTCAGGTGAGAAAATGTCTTCCAAACTCTCAGCCGAGAGTTTAGTTCAAGCTCTCATCCGATTTTTTTTTTTAAAATACAGCACGTGGATTGGTTCAAACTCTCGGCCTAGAGTTTTTTTAAACTCTCCGCCGAGAGTTTGAACTCTCAAAACTCTCGGCCTAGAGTTTCAGGTTGACTTTTTTTCTCCTGTTCATTTGCGCGCCCTCTTTCCCAGCTTCACGTTTTTGTCACGAAATTGTTTCCCAGCTTCACGTTTTCACCCGACCTTGAACTTAGCAAGTGACATCTCACCATTTGTCCTTGACTAAGCGGTTTCCCTTGTGTTCGACGGAAAGACATCTATTCAGACATTGGGATTCGTGTTGTGCCTTGGTTTCCATTAGACCCTATTGGTGGTTTCCTCATTCCTGTCAGTAGTATTCATCACTGGCTTCTATTTAGGAGGTCTCTCCCATGCACTACTTGCATCTTGTACACGCATAAGAGATGCACCCGATTTTTTGTTCGTTCAACCTGTTTGTCCGAGTTCTTCCAAATATTTCAGCTTAGCTGCTACCTCATGCTGGTTGATGGGGGATCCATTAATGCCTTCCTTCCAACGAATCTCATTCCATCGACTCCAACTCATTTATTCCGGAATAGACTCATAGAGATTTAGAGTCCTTTGAGTACCTTGAGACTTGCAGTCATTAGTGGTAGGTTCTCTCGTCATCAACAATTGGGAATTCATTAATGTCCCATGATCGATGGATTCGTCAAGTGTTCAACCTCAACACCTTTATTCGCACTTGGTGAATGTACTGAGTGCCTTGGTACCCATTTTCATCACTGGTGGGTTATCTCACGTCTGTTAACGGTATACCTCAATGACCGGTAATCAGATGATGTCACATCAAGTTCAACATCAGTACCCTTATTCACTTGATAGGGCATGCACCATAGATGGTTTGTGTAGAAGACCCCAGACTTCAGTGGCATTCAGTATATGCTACTTGTGATCGTTATTGTACCTATGAGATATTGTTCTCATACATCAATAGTTTGTACCATCAGTCTGCATCAGATGTTTCCTCTTTAGTAGGAGACCATATCTTAATGTATATGGGTCATGGCTATGACCATTCATGACATGTATCCACTATGTACTGCCTATTGATGGCCATTGTATCAGATTTCTATGTATTGTACCGATATGTACACAGAGTTATCATTGTATTGTGACGAGTGGGATACTCCTTCCATTTGTGTCTCCATCACTCCACTTCTGAGATTTGTAATGTATTCCGGCCATCGTAGTACATTCTTTGACCTCAGACATTAGGGGGCATCTGCTACACCATATTTTTCCACCTTGTGAGGATTAGCACTCCTTGGCCTCCCTTACCCATTTTTAGACTTAAAAACATATTTTTGGTTCTCCTTGAACCCATTTCCCCCTATTTTTCCACCTATACACGAGCTACTTCAGTACAACTCCCGTACGCGCATGTTACATCACTATAGCCTACGTACATCGACGTTTTTGGTAAAGGATAGTAAAATCTCTATTTTTCACTCCAAAAAGTGGCCACTGTCATCTTTGGCCTTCTATGTATCTTGAAACGACTTGATTCGACCTTTCACTTGCCTTTGGAGGGTTATATATTGAGCTATTGTGATGCATGGAGGGAGGAGAAAGAGAAGAGCATCGAAACTTTACCAAAAATTTTCCTTGATTGCTATTGCTTGAGTCTACATCCATTGATCCTAGTTGTTGTGAACCATTTATGTTCACCTCCCAAAATCTTTCATATCTTGTGAACGATTTGTTCTTTTACTTGTAAGTTTTCCATTGTATGGGGGATCGAAGTGGTGGAGGCACAAGTGGAGGGACCTAGTTCTTGGTTCAGATGAGTTGTCAACAAGAGGTTATATCTTGTACTTCTTGTTGATATTAATAGAAATACTCATTTTCTCGTCCATTTATATTGTGAATGATCATTTATTATCATTAGGTACATTTTCTTATATATATCATGGATTATGCTATTGTATATGCTAACCTCTTTTATGTATCATATGCACTTATTTGCATTTATTGTTGAGGCTAAGCTGCAGGTTCAAGTGTTGTGATTCGAAATCTCAACGGAATTCTTCATCAGACGTTTGGTTGAGGTAGGCCCTTTATTTTTTTCATCAACATTTACATTTATATCTATCATATGTTGGGAAGTGAGTTGATTTCTCGAGTCCATCTGTCTGTTGTGGTCTACCCCAAGCCATATGACTTCCAAAAGAATATAAGAAAACATAAGAAAAAAAATTAAGTCAAGTTAAGAAAAGTGAAGATTAATGAAATAAAATAAATAATAGAAATTAAAAGAGAAACGCTAACTACTTTCCCTAATAAAAGAAAAGATAAAAGAGAAGAAAGAGAGGAAAAGTGTTGATCATTATTTCTCAAGATATTCATTAATTCTGTAAAAGAGAATAGCCAAAATCAAGAATGGAGCCAATATATAAAAATTGGTAATCAAGTGAACAATAGATAAGAGGGTTGTAGGAGGAAATCCCCTCATTGCGATGGTAAAGATCCAATCGGCTTCATATTGAGCGCTTAGTGGCCCAAACAAGTTCTTGTGGCCTAGATATGAAATCCTGGATATGTTGATGTTATTATATAGAATCCAAATATCTACAATAATGAATAAAGAGGTCGAATTGGAAAGTCTACCCTAATCAATATTTAAGAAGTAAGAACACTTCCCTAAGTTATTATCTTCTATCTTGCTTGGCCTGATTTCGAGGTGATTCTATAGAATTAAAAAGATGTTAAGTTCTTGTTAATCTACTGTAGGGAGGAATGGGATTGTTCCTTAACAAGTTGGGTTATCAAAACATATAAGTACTGTGGTTATTTGTTATTTATTTCAGTACTATTTAGATTTGAATATCTTCTTGATATTTTTATATATAGTATTATATTAGATTTTATTTCTGATTTCTATAACAGTCTTATTGAAAAGAAAGCCTGTATTATTTCTTCCTTGTATACTATAGTTATGATGACTTTTCATTTCAAGTACAAAAGCTACTACATTAAAGATTTATTTTCTGTATAAGTATTCTTGTGTTAAGAAGGAAAAAGAGTGAAAAACTCACTTACTAATCTAATTAAATTATTCTAGAACATAATAGAATATTAGTACTCTAAATTGTCTGTTATGTGTAGACCTATTAGCATATATGTAGAATATTGTTCTAATATGTAAATAGAGATTTATTTTATTTATTCTTTTTGGTTGAATAAAATAAAAGTATATCTTTTTATTTTGTATATATAAATCTCTTTTGGTTTGTTATCTTTTAGAGTTGTTTTAATTAGAAAATATTATGTTCTACTTCATTTTATTTATCCTATTAATATAGGAATTTCGTTATTAAGAATATATTAAAGAAATACATAATACCTCTAGCTTTTGTCTTGTTATTGTTTTTATATTTCATCATAGGATATTCTCCAAACTTTCATACAATTTATAAATATGTTTCATGTTTCGTTTGATGTATTATCAATTTTTTATACATATTATAAAATGTTTCATGTTTCGTTTGATGTATTATCAATTTTTTATACATATTATAAACATGTTTTGTTTTACGTCACATTTATACATAGTTATTGTACAAAAACCCTCATCTACGGTATACAGACAAATTTCACTATAAACTACTTCATACTTATAAACTACTTCATACTTATAAACAAAGAATTTTATCAATTTTAAACAGACTTGGACTATTTCCTTTTCAGTGGTTATATTTATACAAGCAATAAGTATATAAAATACTATATAAACAATGCAAACAAAATAAGAATCATATGAATAATCTATCATGATTATTATTAATTATATAAACTATTTTTGAGTATTTATATAGTTATAAAGAAGTTCAAGCTATTCAAGAAATCAAGAGAAACCGGTTAGGGTTTAGCCTTTACTTAAGGTGTGAATACACACTAATAACGTGACTGGTTATTATTTATGAGTCAAACCTTTTCCATAAACAAAAAAACTTTCAAACAAATGTATGGTTAACATGATATACAATATATATTAAAAACCTACAATATATATATATATACACTCTGTAAACGATGAGCTATGAACAATATAATGACACAAACGAGATCAGGTCCCCATAAATAAACACTATATAAACATTTAGGAAGTCCTTTTTAATTCTATCAATGAAACAGAGGGTCGAAACACTAGAGTGTAGCCCTCAAACCAACCTTATACATAAAATTATACATGAAGTAAAACTATTCCATATTATCTATTTTGTTCATCTACAAATTCAACGATGCCATTATTTATCCAACAATGAAATGACCATACACTGGCAAATGCCACTGTAAACAACATAATGCATATATATTATAAGTATGAGAAACTCTTTTACAAAATGATGAATCTATATGTTTGAGCCTATTCACAATGGTCACATTGATTTTACATTAATGACCTGAGTGGCATGGCTACCTTCATAGGTCATTTTGACTCAAGCAGAAGAAGTGAATACCCTTGGCATGAGAAAGAACCATTTAGGTTGATGGTATGTGAGATGGGGTATCATCACTTACCTGGTGCATATGAGCCTCAAAGGAGGGGAAACCACTCATTGCAGCCACAAATATTGGAACTATTCAAACCCCATGATCCCTTAGTCATAGTTGGGAGGTCGATGTCAACTACAAGAAAAAAGCAAGAAGTTAGTATCCAATCCTTTAAAAAGACCAAGAGTTCAATATATATACATAAATTGGTAAATCATCAAAGGGAGAACACGGCGATTACCTGGGATTGAAGAGGGGGTAAACTGTCTTCCCTTCGTTTGAATGCTTGAAAGTATATCTCTATGAGAATAAAATAGTGAAATGTTACTTTGAAACTTTTGGGAAAAAAAGGAAGTCCAAGCCAAGTTCCTTTGTGACTAGCAGGATAAATGCTAGAAAATATAATCATTGTAATAATGGAGTAGGGTTGAGCCTTGGTAAACATTATCCATGAAAGAAACACCCTCAAGCTTCAATACCTTGTGGAGCAGGGATAAGCCCCTCTCCCTTACCCTCACAAATGAAACAAAGTCGCTAACACAATGATACTTAAGCAAGTTGAGTTGAGATTCAATGCATGCATACTAGCTTATTAAAAACATAGTACTCCTTGGATAGTTGTAGCATGCTATGTTGTATGTTGAACAACATAGCCATGTGATGGTCCAACGACCTTTCCCTCTCACAATTAATATGATATGTATATGAGTATGGTTGGCTGATAGGCCCCAATTTCATAGTTCATGTTACAAGTTATGTGTTTACCATGGAGTCAATAGGTGAGGCCACTAGGTTCCCCTCCACAAACCTTATTTCTTCCATACATATGTATCGCTTGCATTATAATAACATTGTTATGTTATATGCTTAGGACTGCGACTATGTATATGGTCGTTGGTTAAACAATGAATGTAAATATTGTTTCCCATTGTTAATATGTTTTTATCCAAGAAATTAGTTTAACAATATGTGTGTTAATATATATATAATAATGATAAACATGTTTACATGTGGGTTGATTTTATATTATGGATAATAATAAACCTGCATATGTGTGTTAACAATGATGAATAAACATTTTTGTGTGTAGTCTCGAATGATACCACTGCCACGAAGGTTACGAGGAGACTCACCATAAATATATAAATGAAGAAGCTAATACCATGGTACAAACCAATACAGTCCATACTTTTATTACAATATAAACATGAATGAAGGACTAGCTATTAAGTATCTATTATGGATACAAGTTAAGTCAAGAAGCGACTCATTAGATTCTTTCCAAAAGTAACATAGTTATGTCTTGGATACATTATGAATCTGAACTGGATCAATGCTGAGTATAAATCTAAGTAAACAACATTCTGACCATTGTTTTAATATCTAGTTAATTAACAAATTTCCATGTAATTGTGACATTAATAAAAAAAATTGCATGTGAATTGTAAGATGTTACAAAAGTGATCTTCATTGTTTTTTTTATCTCTCCTTCATGTCATCTCTCATTGACTAAATCTAAAAAAATGTTGTCTAAGATATAGTAATTGTACTTCTCATTGACTAATTGTACTTATCTAGAAAATTGCATCCATGTAAGCTTATTTAGTATACATAGTAAACATTTTTATATAACAATTAAAATATAAATAACGAGAGTCATTAGATTTAATGCTATTCATTAGTGGAATTTATGTTGTACACAAGGACTTGCAAAAATCACAATACAATAATAAGTTTATATGTCTGATTGATAAATAAATAGACATATCAACATAAATGAGACTTTAAAAAGACTAAAGGGGAAGGCTTGTAAGAGATTGCCTTAGTTTCAAAACAATTATTCTCTACTAAATAAGGAAATCAATGTGAAGGTGTAAGCTCATATGGCCCCTCCCTCCTCCCTCATGTCACTCTCAAATCCGCATACCCAACACTAGTAGAAAATGAGAGATAAATGACAAGACGACCAAAACATTTGGTCACCACAGTTGTTTCAAGATATAAATGACCAAACTTGAGTGATCCAACTAAAACTGACTAGAGGAATGACCAATTGGATTACGGGATAAAATATATGACCAGATAACAAGTAACTAAACTAAAAATGACCACATAACAATAACATTAAGAATATGAATTGGTCATTTATTTGGTCATTGTTAGTTGTGTCACTCTGATAATGGAAAATTGCAATTTTGACAATGAATTTGTACAATTTACTAAATTCTAGCACTGTAGATGGATTCAGAGACCCAATATGGGTCTCTGAATCCATCTGCAGGGTTAGAATCTAATCAATTGTAAACCCCCTCATATGTCTCAGCTTAGCATTAATGCATCATGAACCAGATTTGCACCACTTAAACATTAATGACGTTATATGTAGTCTTATGCTCTTGGAGCATAAGCAATTTTCTTATAAGATTTACATCCTTCCCAAGGTATCATAATTAATTTTCAATACATCTGTGGTACACGCATTAATAAAACCATCACAAGCTGAGATATCTCAAGTACCACAAACCTAAACTAAAAATGACCACATAAAAATTGGTCATTTATTTGGTCATTTTTAGTTATGTCACTCCGACAATGGAAAATTACAATTTTGACAATGAATTTGTACAATTTACTAAATTTTAACACCACAGGGGGTCTCTAAATCCATCTGCAGTGTTAAAATTTAGTAAATTGTAACATTGTAGATAGATTCAGAGACAAGGGCTAGTGTCTAAACATGGCGCCATATGAAAACCTACTGAACTTTTTTGCAAGATCATTTCATCTATACTGTCACATCTAGTTTGATATGCTTATCATGACCATATCTTATTTCACTATTTTTGCTTTCGTATTATCCATTTGACGGATCCGCCAAGTTGCATCATGTGCATCATCATAGTGTGGTTCAGTCGAGTCTTGGATATATGTTGTCTTTCTCTCTCGACATTTTCATGTCGAGAAGTTGGTGTCATTATGTTTAGCTCGTCATACTAGTCACGTTCATATTTTGTTTGAACAAAACCATCGTCGTTTGACCCTCTCGACAGTTTGTTAAAGTTTGGAAAAGTTCATGTATTTTGCGTCATCGTGTTAGCTAAAAATTGTCAATTTCACAACCTCCATTACTTATCCATATGCATCCATTCATCATGGTTCTCCTCGCACTTGATTTTGGAAAGTTATATAGTTCTCGTTGGGTCTCTCCCATGCAAAAATTCGCCAATATCCTTCATTTTGGAAAGAAAAAAAATCCCTCCCTTCAAATTATTCAATTTCAATGATATTTTACCAAACTCATAACCATGTTAACCTATCCATTCGATTAGACAAAGTCCCCCAACGTGTTTCATTTAGATTCCTCACTTGTGATAGCTATCGACATTTTTCATCTACATCACATGTAGATATGCCAATATTATTACAATTAAAACATAAATTTAAGTAATATATAATATATTAATATGAAAATATATAATAATATTATATTATATAAACATATAAATAACAAAATATAAAAACATTTATATAACAAAACGTTATTATATAACAAACAAAACAATTTTTATAAAAATTATAACAACAAACACAATAATAATAATAAAGTCACTAATCTATAACCAAATGCCCACAAGTATATGGTGCAGGCTCCTCGCGTGTATTCCATAGTTATGAGTTATGAGAGACAAGGGCCATCATGCTTTCATCTCCTTCACATTAAACCAAAATATTTCCATACAAATTAAATTTCCCTGCAAAACTAGGCAGTGGCGATCACAGGTCGAAGGCAAGGGGTTTGGTACATCAAACCCTAATAATTCTTACATGTCTTCACATATGAAATTTATTATGTTCGATCTGTTCAAGATTTGGAATTTTCATATAGATTTTCTCACACCCATTTAAGAAAGTTTCATGTTACTCGTATTTATTTTAGAAATTTTCAAGTTTAGGTTTAGGGTTGAGAAATTTTGGAGTAGTTTTAAGAAAATGGCCCCAAAGGACAAAGGTCGTTAAAGAGATATGGAAATTTTCCCAGTAGCCCATGTAACAACTTACATGAGGCTCGTTGTGAAGCTAAAAAAGGCTATATGGAGCAGGGGCATTGGGAGCGTGCAAAAGAGGATGAGGGTTCGTGTCTCTAGGAAGTGCAATGATGAAGGATATGCTAAGGAGGAGCTATATTCGATTGTTACTATGGACGAGGTCATCCAAAAGGTCGATTGGGTCACGATTCCTTAGATTGATTCATGAATGCAATGAACCAATCATGCATTGTTATGCGAATTCTGCATTATATTTTAATTAAATATGGTATTTCAAAACGCTCATTGATTTTACAGGGTATCCCAAGCCAGTCCTATGTATTAGAATAACTATATTTTTGTATTGGTGAAATCTTGTTGAATTACTTGATATTGGATTGAATTAGTGATGAATACAGTGCTAACCCATGGATGATATAAGGTAACATGGGGATGTTTGGGAGTTGGGAATATGAATTTCCCTAACAATGTGACATTGGTCCTTTGTCAAGATATTGCAACTTGATATCCACATTACTTTAGTTTATTGAGTAGGATTACATTCATGATTTAGTGCTAAATATATGTCTATATTGTAAATTTCTATGTTGTGGGTCTAATGAAGGTTTTTCGCTTAACAAATAATATCCTTTATATCTATTATTCATTTGGAGAGGGGCCTTCTCATACTAGACATATTTTACCTCGGAAGCTAAAATCTCATTGTAACACCCCATTTTGACATTACTACCTGAACTACTATTATATGTTGTATTTGTTTGACTGTGAGACCTCGTCGGTTGACGACACTGTGGACATGGTTCTATTATTTTGCCGATATATATATATGTGTGTGTATGATGAAAGTATTTTGATCGGTAGTCATGTTTAGATATGTATCATGTGTTAATTGTGTCAAATATATGGAATTTACTGAATGATGGGTACGTGGATACCGTTACAGTTATATGTTGAAATAATGAATGTTATGCAAGGTGCATGGCGAATGAATGAGTTTATTGTTGTTATGTTATGATGAAATATATGTGTGTACATATCGAGCATTTATGCACGATATTCTATATTGTATGTTGAGGAATGACTTACAGGGTGAAATGGCTAAGTGGTAGCTGGATCCTACGAGGTGGGAGGGCCTCGGGGACACGGATTTCGAAAGATAAAATGGTATGCGAGTGATGCATTATTTACTTTCGTATGGTTATTATGCTGTTTATTATGATATATGTTATGACATGGGTGGGGTAGGGTTTCAGGAAACTCAACCGCCCAGATCGGTTATACGATGACAAACCGATACAAGTGCAACGCTGTTGTTATGTCGGGTGGACATAGTCCCTTGTTCCATTAGGGGGGTGGAGGCTTTACCCACCGTTTATCCCCGAAACCCAGAGTCATGGGAGGGCTATGCTACGGTGCGCTCCCCAAGGTGTGTGATGATGACTGGTGGTTGCCTGCTGGGGAAGCTTGGTCGATGTAGTCGACACTTCCGCTTACGGGTTCTAGCTGGAACCGGTCATGACTTGACATTCCAGGGTAGTCCAGCAGAGGACAGGATAGGATGTGGAAGTTAGTGATGATGTAGATAGATAGGTGTAGTGTGAAGTAGGGGTGAAAAACAATATCTAACTGTAGGCGTGTAAAAACCTTGATTAGTATGTGTCAAAATCAGTGATGTATGAATTGTCGTAACTTGGATTTCAGTAAGCTAATGGATTGTACCTTGTAAACTATGTTAAAACATGTGTCGGTAATTAATAAGTTCCTTGATTATGATTGATGTATGTGAATTATTACTTTTAGTGTAGTTACGTGAGGAATGTAAGCAATAGCTATGCTTACATAACTCGCCTACATAGTATAAATTACATGAAATATTGTTGAGTAATAATGTTAATTAGTGTCGCTTAATTACTGTCGTTTAGTAATTAACTATTGGTGATCAATGTTAATAGTGTCGATTAAAGTTAATAATGATGATTAATGTTAATAATGTAGATTAACTATTAAATTTTGTGGATTAAGATTAATAAAGTCGATTAGAGTTAATAATGTTGATTAATGATTAACGATTGTCCATTAATAATTAATTGTTGTTGATTAATAAGCAAAGCTAAGGTTAACCGAGATAGTGACTAATGCAATTGATTAAGATGCTTGATTAATTGTTAAGTAGTTTAATTACAACTAAGATGTAATTAAAATGGAACCAGGTAAAGTCGATTAAATCTTAGTTAATTTTATTTAATTAGTATAATTACACGTTGATAATGTTATGAATTACATTGATGGGATTATGGTTCATAATTGATAAATTGAATTAGTTAAATTTATAATTGGAGGGAATTAACATATTATAAACATTAGAAACCATTAAGTAAATGATTAGGTTAATAGTAGTTAATCAATTGACCATTACTGTTAATTAAATTAAATTGGTGAACCAACCGTAAATTTAAAATATATAATATTTATGTAACATTTATTATTTATTAATTAAATGGTCAAAAATGGAAATATGAGTTAGGATATGTTTAAATTATTATATTAAGTAAAAGAATTAAATTTAATGGAATTGAAGTTACGGTTGAGAAGTGACCCCAACCAACACTTTTAATATTAATTTAATATTTAAAAAGTCCAAGTCCAAGTTGAGGGCTCGAGGACTTACATGGTAGATGAATGGTTTGGATGAAATTTAATTTAGGGATAGGGGTAGTAATGGGAAGAAGAGTCGGCAAACTTGGTATAAGATGGTGAAAGGGGGAAGGAGAAGGGGATCCTTTTTACCTTAGGATTTTGGAGAAATTGGGAGAGGAGAGCTGCAAAGAGGGGATTTGTTGGAGTTTGTTCTTTTTCTAAAGGGATACAACAGCTAGGCTTGTACTCGGTTTGGGCTCGGGGGTCCAAAGGGGTACCTTTGGAGCTGGGTGGTCGGCAAGACCTCGCCAGTTGGTAGGGTGGCAAAACTGGTTCGGTTGTTAGAGTTTCAGAACTGTGGGAAAGGCTTGTGACTACAGGGAAAAGCAAGGAG
Source organism: Larix kaempferi (assembly GCA_027924585.1). Lineage (NCBI taxonomy): Eukaryota > Viridiplantae > Streptophyta > Pinopsida > Pinales > Pinaceae > Larix > Larix kaempferi. The sequence continues at coordinate 16,271,814 of BSBM01000127.1, forward strand.
AAGCATCAACAAGGACAGCAACAAAAAAAAAAGGGATCTGCAAGCTACCTACAGGTATTTTCCAGCAGGTAGGTTGATTATTTCTACCTTGTCAAATTCAGTTGTAAGTTAAATAAAAATGGTTATATGCTGGAATTATAATCTGCTTCCCTGCACAAACAGAATTGGTAAATTATGTTTGCTGTTGAGAATGAAAACCAGTAATTTATGTTAGAACAATAACTAGAAAATATATATATTTTGAAGCTGTAAATACTGTTTTTACAGCCAATAGGAACAGCAGAAATTAGAAAACGTAAATTTAAAACGAAACGTAAACAGTAGAAGACAGATTTTATTTGAGAGTTGTAAAACAAACAAAGGACCCTGGTTGGGGTCTTACATATGGTATCAGAGCCATGGTTCCAAATCTGGAACCAGTGGGCTCATTACATTGAACAGAACTGTGTGAAGGAAAAAAAAATTACTGGAAACCATGACTCCTGTGCAAGTATTTGACCTGCATGAAACACGAATAAGAGTTAGAGAACTATAATATTTCTTTTCTATATAAAAAGAAAAGTGAATTACATTTACATTCAAAACTAAATTACTAAACTACAATGCTTATGTGATATGAAATAGCTATTTTATACATGAATGGAAAAGATGCTATATATAAGAAATATGAGTTACAAGATTTTTAATGTAACATTTACATTTGAAAATATATGACAGAAAAACGTATATATGTATATATATATATATATATATATATATATATATATATATATATATATATATATATATATATATATATATGAATCTTTAAAACTGAATTTAAAAAAAAAAATAAGTATACATGTACATTAAAAAAAAAAAAAAAAAAATTCATTTAAAATTAAATTTGTTTCAATTTAATTTAAATTTCAAGTTAGACAAAAGAAATTATATATATTCGTGAAAAAAAAAGAAAAAAAATAATAGGGAAATTTTAATTTAAACATGAAATTGACCTAAAATTAATCGAAAACTAAGCGCAAAATGGTTTATAGCTAATCTTGCACCTGAAACTCCACGGCTGAGGGGTATTGGTCTTCAACTCTAAAAAAAAAGTTATGAAGAAAGGCAAACTTTCAATGCAGTAAGAGCACCCTCTAATTAAAAGCAGTGTATGACAGTTAATTCAACAGTTTCACCTCCATGGATGATTATCTTCAGCTCGAAGTCAGGAACCACTTTGTCAGATTAAATTACCAAGTATCATCCGAATAAAACTCACGTCATGAATGACAACAGAGGGCGAAGGGATGCGAAACAGTCAAAAGATTGGCAGGTGAACTAATATAAGTGCAAAGTGATCAAATAGATAAACATGAAACTATTCAATAGGGGTTCAATCAAACTCATTAATTATAACACAGATATCAGCAGAACTGACCCTCGCTGAAATTGCATTCTAGTTATTGAATATCCTTCGTTACCCCATAGGATTATAAGTCATAAAAATATAATATGAATACATAAAATATCAGCATCCAAAGAAATCCAGTAGGTTCACGGGACGACCAGGGCACGACCATGGCCGAGCTGGGCACAGCCCGGCAGTCGTGGACCGGCCAGGGAACAGCCCTGTGTGGCCGTGGATCGGCCAGGGCGCAGCCCGACGGTCGTGGACCTGCCTGGGCGCATCCCAGCATTACATTACCAGTATAAAAATTGAGCGTGACTCAGCATACGTGACCTTTAAATCTAAATAACCATTTCTGTCGTTAATGTTCCATGGCTGCTGCAGCCAGGGCGTAAAGCGTTATGCCTGAAGACTAAATCCAAAAAAAAATATATGGGCGCGGCCATGGACCGGCTAGGGCTGAGCCCGGGGCCTGGGCGTGCAGCCCGGCCAACAGCCTTCTGCTATGGACTGGGCATGCAGCCGGCCAGCACGAAGAAAAAAAAAAACATTATACAAAAAAAAAGGAAAATAAAACTCTGATATGAAAATCGATCCACGGAAAACTGTCTCTAAATCTCTCTTAAACTAAGCAAGAGATGCGGCCTGGGGGCAGCCTGGCCAAGAGCTAGCAAGCCGGAATGGCTCTATGCGTGGAGTGTCTCTGCTTGCAGAGTCATGGGAGGCTGCGTGAAGGAAGACCTGCTCACAGGGTGAAGAGCCATGGGACTGTGCGGGAGAGAGGAGCAGGCCAACCGGTTGCCCTCTGCGGCTTGTGGCAAACAAAAAAAATCCGCCTCCGAATGGCAGTAACCCTGCAAACAAAATATATATATATATAATAAAATAACAGAAGAGATGACCTATACCTTGACCCTTCGTCACAGTCGATAGCCATGGAAGGAACTCGCCCGTGGTGATGAAGTTGCAGAGCAGAGCTCCTCGTGAACCAAGGGAGAAATGGCAAGGTCCTTAGGGTTTGACCGTTTTAGGGTTTATTTGTTGCATGGGGTGGATAACCTGGGGAGGCCGGGTGCCCTCCAGCTGGCCACTTAGAGTTAGAACAAGCCGTATGGGTAAGTTTTTTTATTTATTTATTTACTTAATTTGGTTTATTTTATTTAATCTTAATAATCGTGTGTTATAAGATTATGTGTAATATATAGATTATGTGTAATATATTTAGTTATTTAAATTTAATATAATTTATTTATTTTATTTTTATATATATAAATATATATATATATATTTTTATTATTTCATTTTATTTATTTTGAATATCTTAAATAATTGAATAAAAAAAAATATAAAAAAAAAAAAAAAAAAAATCTAAATAATTAGTGTTAATTAATGTTAGTGATAACTAATTAGTGTTAGTGTGTTAAAGAATTAGTGTTAGTATGTTAATTATTAGAATGTTAATTAATTAGTCTTAAACTAAGATAAACTAATTAGCTTTGAGGGGGCTAATTAATACTAAAAGGTTTATTTTGTTCTTAAAAATGTTCCTTGTCGAAACTTCGACGTATAGTCGAAGGAGCAAGACGGACACAAAATCTCCAAACCAAGACACCACGGAGACCAGCATGACGAGCTGATCGCTACGACACTAATTCTACCCCTGACATAAATGTTTGGTAAAAACGACACTAAACTTAAAACTTAGGTTATGTTTTTATTTAATTATTAAAATTATTAAAAATATTAATTATTAATGAGAAATGAGGTAGTAAACATTGATTGAATGTCTTGCAGAGTCAATGACGACTTAATGAGGATTGTGTGGAGTCCAATACCTAAACCTACGTAGAACTAAGCAGTATGTCTAGTACCGGGTGGCCTCAAGATGGCCTGATCGAAACGTCCTGAACTATAGCTCTTAGAGTAAAAACGCTCGTAAATTAGTCATGACACACTTTTGAATTAAATGGTTGAGTTTGATAGTAAATTAGTCATGATGTCATTGTGTGCTAATTATCCTATTATTCCATGAGCAGGAATAAACATGGTAAGAACGCGAGCAGGTCGGGGGCGAGGTCAAATGACGGCGTTACCTGAGCCGAATGTGCCGGCACCATCGCCAGATACTATTCTTATACTGCGCTCGTTGGAAGCCATAAACGAAACACTCAGGGGACTAGCACAGAGAGGAAGTACTACCTCGGAGGTAGAGGTGGAGGCCCCTCCACTAAGGGAGGAAGTTCCTATGGTAGAAGCGAATACGGTACCAAGAACTCTGCATCAGGATATCAAAAGGGAGCTTCAGAAGATAAGGCTTCCAGAATTTTCGGGGGGTTGATCAGGGATACGAGCAGAGTCGTGGTTGGAAGAGATGACCAGGTGCTTGACCTTGCAGGAGTACACCTCCACGTCTCAGTCCAAGCTGGCCATATTTCAGCTAAAGGGGGCTGCTTTGAACTGGTGGGGAAACCAAGAAAGGCAGCTACACCTTACACCAGACACGGTTCCATGGGAACTGTTTGTGGAAAAATTCAAAGGGAAGTACCTACCCGCATCCTACCAGGAAGAACAGGAAGGGGCTCTTCATGCCTTGGTACAAAGGCATCTATCAGTGGAGGAGTATGAAGAGAGGTTCATGGAGTTAGTGAAGTATGTTCCTTACTTGGACAATGACGAACGCCAGGTTGAGCGCTTCGTGTATGGACTCAATGCCAAGATCAGGGCTCAGGTACGGATGTGGAAACTGACTTCGGTCGCTGAAGCAGTAGATTGTGCTCGTTACACTGAGGAGATGTTGGGTGCAAAGCCCATCAGGTCATTCAACTCTCAGCAGTCAGGGTTTGTGGGGAAGGCCCCTCGAAGCTACCCTCAGGGAGGATATGCGAGGCCACCTCCCTATGGGAACAGGAGCACACCAAGAGTCGCAGCGGTAGACAGATCAGTGGAAACTAGGGTGGTGCCCCAGTCAACCACAGGAACTCACCAGGGCATGAGGAATTTCAGAGGATCAGCCGGTAGAGGAAGGGGCCCTAGGGGGAGGAACCCCTCTCAGAGGTCTGAACAGGTTATCTCGCCCACTCCATTACAGGTTGCTTGTTGGGGATGTGGAGGTCCACATTACCAGCGTGACTATCCTGAATTACGATCCAGTACAGTGCAGCGAGAGGGAAAAGCTCCAATGGGGAGTGGGGGTAGTAGGCATCAGATCTCGGCTGCAGTAAACAACCATCAAGCAGAGCACCAATCCACTGTGGTCGAATCATCAGGTACGGTCAATAATGTCAAGCTTAGAATATTGTTTGATCGTGGTGCTACTGATAGTTTCATTTCTCCATATGCATTAGACAAATGTGGGTTGGGAGCCTACGAGCATGATGATTTCAGCTTAGTCTAAATGGCTTTAGGGGTAAAGCAAGCAGTAGGACCTAGTGTCGATAAGTGTGTAGTGGATCTCGGGGTGTGTGTTACACAAGTCAAAGTGTACGTCACCACCCTCGGAACTTATGATCTCATCATAGGTATGAATTGGCTTGAGGAACATCGAGCTTTCTTGGATTGTTATGGGAAGAAAGTTCTTTGCATTAATGACAACGGAGAGGCCATCAAGATCCAGGGTATCAAACGAAAGGTGTCCCTACGTTTCATATCAACGATGAACGTAAAGCGATGTATGCGATAGGGATGCCAGTTGTACATTGTTGAAGCAGTAAACAATGAGAAGGGACCCTCCTTTGATGACTATCCAGTGTTAGCCGAGTTCAGTGATGTATTCCCAAAGGAATTACCTGGGTTACCTCCTAAGAGGGAACTTGATTTTACCATTGAGGTAAAACCCGGTTCAGAGCCAGCATCGAAGACACCTTACAGGATGACGGCCCCAGAACTTTGTGAGTTGCAAATGCAGTTGAAAGAACTGTTAGATCTAGGGTTCATCAGACCAAGTATTTCACCGTGGGGTGCACCAGTAATCTTTGTGAAGAAGAAGGATGGTTCCTTGCGTCTTTGCATAGATTACCGAGATTTGAATAGAGCCACCGTGAAGAATAGGTACCCGATACCTCGAATTGATGACCTTTTTGATCAAATGAAAGGAGCGACAGTCTTCTCAAAGATCGACTTATGATCAGGTTACCACTAGCTACGGATTAAGGAAGGTGATATACCTAAGACTGCTTTTCGAACAAGGTTTGGGCACTATGAGTTTGTGGTGGTACCCTTCAGTTTGACCAATGCCCCAGCCGTATTCATGAGTCTCATGAATAGCGTGTTCCGAAAATACTTAGATCAATTTGTGCAAGTCTTCTTGGACGACATCCTCATCTACTCCAAGAATGAGCAGGAGCACGAGGAACACTTGCGAATAGTGATGTCATGCTTAAGGGAGCATCAGTTGTATGGTAAGTTGTCCAAATTTTCGTTCTATCAGAAGGAGATCCATTACCTAGGGCATATAATTTCCGGTGAGGGAATTTCTGTTGACCCTGAAAAGGTGAAGGCCATAATGGAATGGCCTGTGCCAAAGAATGCGCATGAAGTAAGGAGCTTCATGGGGTTAGCCGGGTATTATAGAAGGTTTGTTGAGGGCTTCTCAAAAATCGCAAAACCCATAACTACCCTACAACGTAAGGGCACTAGGTACGAATGGACAGATGAATGCGATGCCGCATTTGCCGAGCTGAAAAAGACTATTGACGAGTGCACCAATTCTACGAGTTCCAGATATGGAGAAGGAATTCACAGTTTGCACTGACGCTTCGAGACAAGGTTTAGGTGCAGTGTTGATGCAGGAAGGTGGGGTAATAGCTTATGCGTCGAGAAAGCTAAAAACACATGAAGAGAATTACCCTACTCATGACCTAGAGTTAGCTGCATTGATGTTAGCTTTGAAGCTTTGGAGACATTACCTTGTTGGACGAAGCTTTGAACTCAATTCTGATCACCAAAGCTTAAGGTATATCTTCACTCAGAGAGACCTAAATGCTAGGCAAAGGCGATGGAGTGAATTCATGAGCGAGTATGATTTTGGGATTTCCTACATCAAGGGGAAGGAGAATGTGGTAGCGGATGCCTTAAGTAGAAAACCAAGACTTTTCTCTCTTATACCTTTGAAGGTGGATTTGAGGGAAAGAATTTTAGGGCAGCTACTCGGGGATAGTTGGTACCTAAAGGTCACAGCGGCACTTCAGAATGGGAAACCGGTGGGACCAAAGTTTGAAGGCTATGAGTTGGAAGCCGATGGATTGTTACGGTATCAAGGGAGGATGTATATTCCCGAGGAGGGAGATATTAGGGAGACTATCCTTAAGGAGGCCCACAGAGCAGTATATTGTGCACACCCGGGTGTAAATAAGATGTATGCAGACATGAAGCAACTCTTCTTTTGGGCAGGGATGAAAAGCGACGTGGTCAAATTCGTCGCTAGGTGCCTTGAGTGTCACCAGGTAAAAGCTGATCATCACCACCCGGCAGGTCTGTTGCAGCTACATGACATTCCTATGTCGAAGTGGGAGGTTATCTCCATGGACTTCGTGGTGGGATTGCCTCTTACCTCTCATAGGCATGATTCCATTATGGTCATCATTGACAAACTGACCAAAACTGCTCACTTCATTCCAGTTAAGGAGACCTATGATGTCACGGATGTAACACGTGTGTTCATAAATGAAGTTGTTCGTCTCCATGGGTTTCCCAAGAAGATAATATCGGATAGAGATTCCAGGTTTACATCCAGGTTTTGGACGAGTTTGCATTCAGCATTGGGTACTCAATTGAACCTAAGCACTGCTTACCATCCAGAGACAGATGGGCAAATAGAAAGAGTGAATCAGGTGATGGAGGACATGCTTAGAATGTATGTCATGGATCAACAAACTCATTGGGAAAAGCACTTACCTTTGGTAGAGTTTGCTTACAACAACAGTTACCATAGCTCAATTGGGATGCCTCCATATGAATCTTTATATGGAAGGCCATGCAAGACACCATTGAGTTGGGAAAGGTTAGAGGATCGAGTAATTATAGGACCTGAGTTGATTCAGGAGATGGAAGAACAGGTTGTTCAGATTAGGCAGCGGTTAAAGGAAGCACAGGATAGGCAGAAGAGTTATGCCGATGTGCATAGGGTTGACCGAAGCTATAAGGTTGGTGATGCAGTGTTCGTCCGCATCAGGCCTAGAAAAAGTACCATCAGGTTTGGGAAAGGGACAAAGTTGTCACCACGATTTATAGGACCCTTTGAAATTTTAGAAAAGGTTGGACCCGTCGCATATCGTCTTGCGCTGCCACCACCATTTGCACAAAACTCATAATGTTTTTCATGTATCTATTTTACGACATTATGTAGCTGATGAGTCACATAAAATAAATTGGAAGGAACTGCAGGTTTCGGACGAGGGAACCATCAGGGTCGAACCATTACTTATATTGGACCGCAGGGTTAAATAGTTGAGGCACCGTTTGGTGGACCAAGTTAAGGTCCAGTGGGACCGATATATCCCAGGTTCTGCTACCTGGGAGGACACAGAGACTATGCGTCGTGATTATCCCACATTATTTTGATCATAACTTCGGGACGAAGTTTCCTGAAGGGTGGGTGTATGTAACACCCCATTTTGACATTACTACCTGAACTACTATTATATGTTGTATTTGTTTGACTGTGAGACCTCGTCGGTTGACGACACTGTGGACATGGTTCTATTATTTTGCCGATATATATATGTGTGTGTATGATGAAAGTATTATGATCGGTAGTCATGTTTAGATATGTATCATGTGTTAATTGTGTCAAATATATGGAATTTACTAAATGATGGGTACGTGGATACCGTTACAGTTATATGTTGAAATAATGAATGTTATGCCAGGTGCATGGCGAATGAATGAGTTTATTGTTGTTATGTTATGATGAAATATATGTGTGTACATATCGAGGATTTATGCACGATATTCTATATTGTATGTCGAGGACTGACTTACAGGGTGAAATGGCTAAGTGGTAGCTGGATCCTACGAGGTGGGAGGGCCTCGGGGACACGGACTTCGAAAGATAAAATGGTATGCGAGTGATGCATTATTTACTTTCGTATGGTTATTATGCTGTTTATTATGATATATGTTATGACATGGGTGGGGTAGGGTTTCAGGAAACTCAACCGCCCAGATCGGTTATACGATGACAGACCGAGTACAAGTGCAATGCTGTTGTTATGTCGGGTGGACATAGTCCCTTGTTCCATTAGGGGGGTGGAGGATTTACCCACCGTTTATCCCCGAAACCCAGAGTCATGGGAGGGCTGTGCTATGGCGCGCTCCCCAAGGTGTGTGATGATGACTGGTGGTTTCCTGCTGGGGAAGCTTGGTCGATGTAGTCGACACTTCCGCTTACGGGTTCTAGCTGGAACCGGTCATGACTTGACATTCCAGGTTAGTCCAGCAGAGGACAGGATAGGATGTGGAAGTTAGTGATGATGTAGATAGATAGGTGTAGTGTGAAGTAGGGGTGAAAAACAATATCTAACTGTAGGCGTGTAAAACCCTTGATTAGTATGTGTCAAAATCAGTGATGTATGAATTGTCGTAACTTGGATTTCAGTAAGCTAATGGATTGTACCTTGTAAACTATGTTAAAACATGTGTCAGTAATTAATAAGTTCCTTGATTATGATTGATGTATGTGAATTATTACTTTTAGTGTAGTTACGTGAGGAATGTAAGCAATAGCTATGCTTACATAAATCGCCTACATAGTATAAATTACATGAAATATTGTTGAGTAATAATGTTAATTAGTGTCACTTAATGATTAATTACTGTCGTTTAGTAATTAACTATTGGTGATCAATGTTAACAGTGTCGATTAAAGTTAATAATGATGATTAATGTTAATAATGTAGATTAACTATTAAATTTTATGGATTAAGATTAATAAAGTCGATTAGAGTTAATAATGTTGATTAATGATTAACTATTGTCCATTAATAATTAATTGTTGTTGATTAATAAGCAAAGCTAAGGTTAACCGAGATAGTGACTAATGCAATTGATTAGGATGCTTGATTAATTGTTAAGTAGTTTAATTACAACTAAGATGTAATTAAAATGGAACCAGGTAAAGTCGATTAAATCTTAGTTAATTTTATTTAATTAGTATAATTACACGTTGATAATGTTATGAATTACATTGATGGGATTATGGTTCATAATTGATAAATTGAATTAGTTAAATTTATAATTGGAGGGAATTAACATATTATAAACATTAGAAACCATTAAGTAAATGATTAGGTTAATAGTAGTTAATCAATTGACCATTACTGTTAATTAAATTAAATTGGTGAACCAACCGTAAATTTAAAATATATAATATTTATGTAACATTTATTATTTATTAATTAAATGGTCAAAACTGGAAATATGAGTTAGGATATGTTTAAATTATTATATTAAGTAAAAGAATTAAATTTAATGGAATTGAAGTTACGGTTGAGAAGTGACCCCAACCAACACTTTTAATATTAATTTAATATTTAAAAAGTCCAAGTCCAAGTTGAGGGCTCGAGGACTTACATGGTAGATGAATGGGTTGGATGAAATTTAATTTAGGGATAGGGGTAGTCATGGGAAGAAGAGTCGGCAAACTTGGTATAAGATGGTGAAAGGGGGAAGGAGAAGGGGATCCTTTTTACCTTAGGATTTTGGAGAAATTGGGAGAGGAGAGCTGCAAAGAGGGGATTTGTTGGAGTTTGTTTTTTTTCTAAAGGGATACAACAGCTAGGCTTGTACTCGGTTTGGGATCGGGGGTCCAAAGGGGTACCTTTGGAGCTGGGTGGTCGGCGAGACCTCGCCAGTTGGTAGGGTGGCAAAACTGGTTCGGTTGGTTGAGTTTCAGAACTGTGGGAAAGGCTTGTGACTACAGGGAAAAGCAAGGAGAAGCAGCAACGAGGACAACAACAAAAAAAAAGGGATCTACAAGCTACCTACAGGTATTTTCCAGCAGGTAGGTTGATTATTTCTACCTTGTCAAATTCAGTTGTAAGTTAAATAAAAATGGTTATATGCTGGAATTATAATCTGCTTCACTGCACAAACAGAATTGGTAAATTATGTTTGCTGTTGAGAATGAAAACCAGTAATTTATGTTAGAACAATAACTAGAAAATATATATTTTTGAAGCTGTAAATACTGTTTTTACAGCCAATAGGAACAGCAGAAATTAGAAAACGTAAATTTAAAACGAAACGTAAACAGTAGAAGACAGATTTTATTTGAGAGTTGTAAAACAAACAAAGGACCCTGGTTGGGGTCTTACACTCATCCGAAGCATTGGAAATGGTTGAACTAAGTTGAAAAGAGAAATTATTTTGAATATATTAAGGGTGGAAAACACACATAACTCAGTCCATTCTTCTAATTGAATATAATGTGATTCCTCTAAAAAATGAGGCAATTAAATTTTTATCTTCTAGAATATAAATGCAATTAGAAAAATTATAACATAAAAGCAAACTTGTTGCTTACAGATGGATTCATTTCAGATTCCAGAATAATCATGTACACATCTATACATCAAAAAATGTCTGTATGTAGTTATATTTTCTGCTCTATCCATTATGCTTTTCAAATCATCCAATGTGTTTATGATTCTTCTACATTATGTTTCATCTCTTGGTTCCATCAATTTGATAGGTATAATTCCTACTTTAGATTTTTATTAACATTTTTTCTAGGATATCATATTACACCTTTTCTTTTATAGATTGTTTTTAGCCAAGCATAGCTTGCTAATGATTTTGGTATTGGCCCGGTTTTCTATGTGAGCTAAATTTTCTTGAAAGTCAATATTGATCCCCCATTGATTCAACTATCCTTCCCATTTCCTTCATGTTTTCACTTTTCTCTAGTTCTTGGTGTTGTACAACGTAACTAAATATATACAATGTTGTGCAGTGCATATGTTTTGTGCAATTAAAGAAGTTGATTGGTACAAGTGGAACACAAAGTTACATGCACATATGATCGCATTGCTTGAAAAATATGAACAACATGATTAAGCTCATTCTCTTCATTTGGAGGCAAATGAAAATATGAATCTTGTGGATAAGATTAAATTCTATTGTTGTTTGATAGAGTATGTCACATGTTATTGATAGATTGTGAATATATTTTGCAAAAAATTCTCTGATAGTAAAGATGGTTTTTCTTTGGGTTAGAGATTAACATTAATTTGTTATTAATTTGAATCAATGTAGGGGACATCAAATGGAGTAATTCTGGATAGGTCCTTAGACATCATTTCCAAGAATTTTCTGCCACCTTCATGTGTATTGCCACTCTTCATGGATTTCCTTACTAGGCAGTTGGTTTTAGGTGGGTTGACCGCATACCAACTCTAGAAAAAAATGGAACATCTAGCAAGGAAAAATTAAATTATGGACTGTGTGGTCATTTTTGGTATTGGTATAAGAGTTGAGTGTAATGTGAATCTGTCCTCTACCCCCAATTATGTGCTACGTGAATTTCTTCATCTTCATGTTGTTGATGTAATTGAAATGGTATATGTGTAATATTCATGTTTACAGTATATAATGATGCAATTTGAATTCAATCTTAGAATAGGATTCTTCCAAAATAAAGTGTAAGTGTATTTGTTGTTTGGATGTGTGCACGTTTCTAAGGAATGAAAATATTTTAGTTTCATGGATTTCCTTACTAGGCAGTTGGTTTTAGGTGGGTTGACCGCAGACTTACTCTAGAAAAAAATAGAACATCTAGCAAGGAAAAATTAGAACATCTAGCAAGGAAAAAATAGAACATCTAGCAAGGAAAAAATAGAACATCTAGGAAGAAGTGTAAGTGTATTTGTTGTTTGGATGTGTGCAGGTTTCTAAGGAATCTAGGTGCTAACGATTCATCCAGTTGTTCAACATTCAAGACAAAGGAATGAGAAGTCATTCACAGGTAGTCTACACCCATATAGTCCAGTATTTTGTTATTTGCATCTATCTTAACAGGGAAGATAATATTTCTATTTGTTCTGATTTATAAACAAGGATCCAACCCCTTGCTTGGGAACTTAATTTCCCTGAACTGATTCCCTACAACATTTGAAATATAATAGAGAGCTAAAGTAATCCCTAGTAACAACCAAGAACAAGACGGATGGCTCAAATCCCCAGTATGGTTGCCAGTTTTCTTAGTTTCTTTTCATGTGTGTGTGTGTGTTTACCAAAACACAATCTCAGTTTGGTGTTAGTAGTTGAGAAAGACAAATGTTAGTGAAAAAGAAAGAAAAGTGAACAATGATAACCCTAATGCATGCACACTACCTAAAATTCCATTCAAAATATCAATTTCAACAACATATGGGATGGAAGCAAGAAATTGTTTATTATCCAACTGAAAGGCAATAAAAACTAACTAAATATAACCTAAAGAATGTCTTGTACAGATGGTATCCAATCCTTCTCCATGGTAGGGTTCTTTTGTTTCCTCCAATGGGCTCTCTTTGTTGAAGCAGTAATTCAAACACACTGCCCCTTATACGGTCAACATATTGAATAGTAATTTGGGAATCATGAGGCTAAGGGAAAGACAATAAAATGTGAGTGGAAGAAAGGCACTTATCACTCAAGTTTGACAAAATCGTAGGAGTATAACCTTAGCACAAAAAAATATTCTAGATTGCATGGAAGAGGCTTGTAGTATTTCTAGGCCAAATTTGAGCTTGAAGGTGAACTGCTTCTAATGGGAATGCTCTGGTACTCATAAAAGAATGAGCTTGTTCCTAGACATGTAACCTGTGGTACTTTTAATATCAACCTTTGTAGCTGCACTTTAGAAACAACTCTATTTATTATGAGCTTCTTCAAGTATGGGCATCTTGCAACTAATCTTTCAAGTGAATCAAAATTTATTGGGCCGTCCAAACAATCAAAACTGAGAGATCTTTAAGATTCCAACATCTCAGGAGAGCAGGCAATCCAAACTAAACAAGAAAACAAGACGTCCTTCATGTTACTGGTTTATTTCTAGAGGAAAGATCAAGGAAATATAGGCCTTTGTGTTCATGAATCGTATCATTAGCCAAAGATTTTTTATTGTTACTATTTTAGTTAGATTTTGTATTCTACCCTCTCTCTTTTTTCTCAGATAGGTTATTTTTTTTTCACAGATGGTTCTATTGTCTGTCGGTCAATGATTGTCAACATCTTTAATAAGACCATGTCAATGAGTGTAGTGAATTGAGACCATGTTTGTTGGCTTGTGGATAGAAATAGGGATCAAATCAATTTAGATTTGTTCCAATCAAGTCATTCAAAGTACCATATCAGTATTAGATTAATTCTATGGATGCAACACTTAATTTAGTTTTATCATTTAACCATGGTTTTCCATGTATGTCTTTATTGCAGCATATTTCTTCTCAAATTTGTGATCACTCCTATACTACAATGGATTTTTCATGTTAGTTCCCAACATCAAGATGCAACATACATACAATATTGGCCAATCTCAGAAGCATGCAAATGGTTTAACTTGTTGCTTCAGGCTATCCTCACTACTCTCTTCTATGTAAGTATATGTTCAACCTTTTTAAATTTGGAAAAAAAATATTGTATATGTCACTTAATGCTTTTTTGTTGTTAGCTTAAATTATTGTAGAAATTGTCAAAGATAGGTTGTAGTTCTATTTGTCCCACGTTGTTGTGTTCTATGTGCATTTTTATTGCCATCTCATACACATTTTCATTGTTTGACAAGTCATAAAGATGGATGATATTTTGTAGGACAACATATAATTAGAACTTTGCCATGAACATTATGCAAGCATTCCATATTGAATTAATTTTAGGATTTAGAGATGATTGGACCATTATTATCAATGGTTTGTTGTTTGCATTTCTCCTAGCACAACCTTTAGATATAGAAGAAACATTTTACTGCTTTCCATTTCTCGTTGATTTAGATGAGACCAAGAGCTCAAATTTCTCTAGATGCCTTAATGAGAGGTTCATGAGATGATGATTTATGTTGATTATGGTATTCATGTAGCATTGCTTCATGAACTATTCTTTCAAATTTGTTTTTAGTTTCTTCTCCTTTTTATGTTATTAGGATGATGAATCTATTTTTATATTTATTTTTTCTCATAATTTTATGATCAATCCCATTTCAGATACATAACAAACAACTTTGGAAGTGAGTACGAACAAATTTTAATATTCATGTTTATACTGTTTACAATATATAATGATTGTATTTAGGGTCTAGTATTGGGGAATGATAGTTTGGAATAACAAGAACAAATTTGGATTAAAAATAAAATATAGCCAGTGAAAAAACATGATAGATGAAGCATACAATATACATTGCATGTATATTACCTTTTTGTGTTTTATTTTTTCTTTTCTCTTTTTTCTCAATGAAATAAAGATGCCATTTAAATGATGATAGTACAAAGAAGTGTAGAGAAGACTCAAAATATAGAAAGTAATGGGTTATTAGAAGAACAAAGAGAATGCTCTAAGGATAAATAATGGCATGTTATACAATAATGAAAAGTGGAAGGGAATGCTAAAACACAACTCTAATATATAGTACATATAGCATATCAGTCTATCATACAAAATGTTTTATTTCTGCTACACTACATCCTTCTAGGTTTTTTCATTTTTATAGAAATTCAATTTTTTTTATTTTGGCATCTTCTTCTCCATGCTCTTATCGACCTATTGATTTCAGTACTAATTCCTGATCAGAAAGGAAGGTATGTCTTTTTGTAGGTGTCTATGTAGGATCCACGGCAACTACAATTAAAGAAAACCATTTATAAATCACCTCATATAATATCAACAAAAATTATATAATTTTCTAAGGACCTCATTCATTGTACTTGGTGTACTAGGGTTAACCTCTAGCTGGTAAGAGTTTTCAGTCTCTAAAAATAGCTTCGTAGGAAGACTAATATCTTCATGTATTGCACATGCCAATAACATTTATAGTTATTGCATGTATATCCAAAAAATTTGAACTTGTTTAAATAATTAATCGTTCAAAATGTATTGAACTTATACACCTCCTCTTTGACCGTAATAAGTTTTATCTTTATTTTCTTTTTCATTTTAACGAGGAATTTATACCCTCGATTCAAAGCAAATTTCAGAGCTTTGGAGGTGGGCATGATATCAAAGTCTGCTGACTACATACCATAACATAATGTAATTTTTAAGGAAAGCTTATAAATTACAACTGTAAAATCAATAACGAAATTTTTTAAATCTTAGTTCTTGCATATCTCCCTTTTACTTTAACATATCCCCTTGGTCCAAGTTTGTGTCTCCCAATCTTCTCCAATCTGGCATGTGTGGCCTTTGTAGTGTCTCTAAGCCTATGAAAAATGTAAAGTACATGTGAATGTGATTTAATCATTATGATAAAATTCATATAAGTTATAAGTTCATGGTATATTATATTATTTTATCTACATTTATGGTTCTACAACTTTTGGCTACAAGGATATCTCTTTTATCATCTTCTTCTCGTGGGCATTCTTGATTGGTGCAACCCACTTCCATATTGGAATCAGTCTACGATGCACATAATTGGGATAGATACAGAGATTAGTACGATAATTGTCCCATAATGATTTCAAATACTTCCCCTCTATGGTTTGAGCCAAATTTTGGTTGAATACAATACAAAACATTGTGGTTATGTGTTTCATCACTTTTTTTTAAATTGCTGTTTTGGTATTTATTGTAACAACCCTAAAATACTATTAATTGAACTATAAAGAAATACATAGGAACACTAAATTAGATATTAAAATAATAAATAAATAATTTAAATATTTAATTAGATTAAATTCAATATTAAAGAAACATTTGTTACCACCAATAATAGGATAACTGTGACTAATAATATTAAAATAATAAATAAATCAAAGAAAATTTGTTAATTAAACTAATAAAATATACTTGTTCAAATACCAAATAAAAGAGAAGAAAAACTATAAAAAGGAGGAGGACTAGAGGAGAAGGACATTCATTCTTCTTAGATCTTTAAGGGAGATATGGATGGTTGTGGAAGGTAAGAGTGAAGATCTCGCTACAGTTTATTGGTTGGGGGATTGGGGATTTTCAGTGTCCCACTAAGGGGTTGGTTGGTTGGAGATTCGCCCCCCAAATGTTGTTTTCTCTCATTGCTTATGAAAATCTAGAGGCAAAAGCTTTCAACATATCATCATTTTACATGTATTTTTTCTCTGTGTATCATTTGATTGTTATTATGATATTTGTGTAATGTTTTAGATCTAGTTTTCTCACGGTAATGAATTTGATCATGGTTAATTGTGTGAAGTAACGTTTTTCAAATAAATTTTGTCCTTAAGTACCATTGGGGCCTTACATTTCATATGAGAGCGAGGTTTAAACTCTAAGTAACTTTGGGGATTAACTAGATATTTTAGATTTATTAAATAAACTTTAAGATTTATTGCTATTATTTCAAATAATAGATGGAATCTATTGTTATTGTATAAAATTTGATCTTAAATTTTGAGATCTATTATCTTAGATATTATGAATTTATTGTTAAACTATTTTGATATTATTTCGAATTTATTGTAAATACCATCTATATAAAGAGAGAAGTAGATTTAATTAGAGATATTTAAATATAGTAAATATTAATAAGACGATGGTTTGAATAATCGTGCAAAGAGGGAAAGTTTTGAAACATTAGGGATTGAAACATTGAGCTTTTGAACGTTTTACCATCCCCAATCCACAAAACATCGAAATAAAATAAAAGTTGTATTATGGAGTTGGAGTTTGGCCATTAATATATTGGTGATTGAATTGTTTTGGTTCTCAAGTGACCAGCTTATTCCCATTGTGAAGGGTTCAGAAATAAGATTATAACACTTAGGAAATTGGGATTTCCCAAGCAAAATTGGGAAGGAAATTAACTTTTTAGATCTATTGTTGTTGTTAGATTCGATGACAATTTAAAAAAAAAAAATCGTACCAACCCCTGTCGGTAAAGATCAATATTACGAGAAACCCAATGAATGTAAACAAAGATATCATGAATGACGATCTCCAACATAAGATATTGCGGTTGAGGTCATGGGACTCCAAGGGGCTTGTCAATGCCTGTGCTATGGCACATATGGCCTAAGAGATCCTTTATGTTTTAGGGTATTATTTGGGGTGGATTGATATACTTTACTCCTTTTACATATACAAGGATTATTAGAAATAGTAATTAATCCTTTAGATCTTAGATTTAGCTTTAGTTGGGATTCCAAGGGGCTTGTAAATGCCTGTGTTATGGCACATATGGCCTTAGAGATCCTTTATGTTTTAGGGTATTATTTGTGGTGGATTGATATACTTTACTTCTTTTACATATACAAGGATTATTAGAAATAGTAATTGCTCCTTTAGCTTTTAGGTTTAGCTTTAGTTTTATTTAGAAGTTCAGTTTAGTTTAGGCATAAAGCTTATGTAAAAGTTAGGTTAGATTTTTTGGTTTTCATTAAGTGTTTAAATACACTTCTTTTTGCTTTTAATAGCATTTAGTTGATCTTTTGTTTTATCAATAAAGATTGAAGATCCGTAGCTCATTCTGCATAATCTTTGTGTTTATTTCTTCCTCCTACGTTCAAATATTTTCTCAGGCTTAATATATCACACAACGCAAAAATTTCTCAATATCTTCATGCTTCAAACTTTAAAAGACCTGTGATAATCTTTGGTATTTTAACATGGAAGCCCATTCGAGAGGCGCGAAAGTCCTTTGTCTTAAAAATATCCATGAGAGCCTTTTTTTCACGGGTTTTTTAATCCATGCTTAATGCTCTTTATGAGTTACTTCACGTAAGGAGTAAGTTAACGATTTTATATATCATATACAAGTATTTTTTTAACTTTTTTTTATTATAAAAACTTTTGTAAGAGGGCGAAGTGGATTTTTTTTAAAGAGAATTTATTGAAAATCAAAGAGGTTTTTTTTGAAAAAATCTAGTGAAAGACTCTACAACGTCTATGGCTTCTAGCGGCAACAATCAGTCTCAAATTTCTCCTCTCACGAGGAAAAATGACTATGATGTCTGGAGGCCACGAGGATGGCGGTTTATTTTAGATCGGAATATGTGTTGGAATATGTTGTGCATGTCTATTTCGAACCAGCGGATGATGCAGCTTATCAAGTCCTATCAAACGGAGAAAAGGATATCCTGAGGATTCACAAGAAGAAGGATGCGAAGGAACTCCATCACATAATGAATGCTTTGGATAACAACGTATTTCCAAATATATAAGCTTCATTGCTTGCCAAAGCAGCATGGGAAACCTTGGAGACTAGTTATCAAGGTGCTCATAAGGTACAAACTGCTAAACTCCAAAACCTAAGAAGAGATTTTGAATATTTGAAGATGAAATAATCAGACACAGTGGATTCTTTCATTACCCAAGTCATGGGTATTGTTAAACACCTAAATACCTATGGTGAAAATATTAAGATCAAAGGGTGGTTGAAAGGGTTCTGAGATCCCTATTTAGGAAATTTGATCTAAAAGTTCCAACAATTGAAGAAGCAAAGGATCTTAGCATTCTCTCTATAGGCGAGTTGACTAGATCACTACTATCATATGAATATAGATTCAATAGGAATGAAGAGTCATCCCTAGAGAATTCTTTCAAAGCACAAGTCTCATTCTCAAAAGGAAGAGGAAGAGGCAGAGGCAGACGAGGATCAAGAGGAAGAGGTAGAGGTGGCCGAAGCAATGGCAAGGAAGATCAAGATCATGATCATAACCATGAAAGAGGGAACTGTGACAAAAAGAGGTCAGATAAATCTAATGTTAAGTGTTATTATTGCAATAATTTTTCCCATTATGCTAATGAATGTAAAAGAAAAAGGTTGATTAGGAAAAACAAAATGGTAATGTGACTAATACCTCTGAGAACAAAGAAGATATGTTATTTCTTACATGTCATGTTGCACACGAAATCCAAAAGGGTCTTTGGCTTTTACATAGTGGCTACAGTAACCATATGAGAGGTGATAGAGGTCTAATTACAGAACTAGATGGATCAATGAAGACAGAGGTCAAATTTGGCATGGATGAGGTAGTTCTAGTTCTTGGAAAAGGATTGGTCAACATTCTGACCAAACAAGGCTAACAGAAAACAATCACAGATGTATATTATGCTCTAGGATTGAATCATAATCTGCATGGCACTGGGAAACTTACTGAAAAGAAATACAGACTTGTCTTTCTAGGATAAGACTGTGAAATCTATGACAAACCCCTGAATAGATAGTTGACCATCAAAGTAAAAGTGACTAGGAACAGGATGTATCCACTAGTCATGAGTTGTAGTGGCAAGGTAAGCTCTTTTTCTCAAAAATCCACATGCATGGATGATTATTGGTTATGGCATTTTAGATATGGACATATTCACTTTGGTGGTCCCAAGTTGTTGCAGTATAAAGAGATGGTGAAAGTATTACACCCTATGAAAGAGCCATCAAACAGTTGTGAGTGTTGCATCATTGGAAAGCAACATAGGGATAGCTTACCTAAAGGCATGTATAGAAGGACACATGCACCTCTATAACTTATTCATACTAATCTGTGTGGTCCAATGCATACTCAGTCAATTGGTGGAAGCTATTATGTTCTTACATTCATTGACGGTTTTAGTAGAAAAACATGGGTGTATTTCCTTCGTTAGAAGTCTAAAACGTTTGGCAAGTTCAAGGAATTTAAGGCTTTGGTTGAAAAACAAAGTGGGTATCAACTCAAAGTATTGAGATCATATGGAGGGGGATAGTATGCTAGAAAGGAATTTCATGATTACTTCAAATATCATGGAATCAAGAGGCAATTCACTACAAAATATACCCTCACCAGAACGGTGTTGCAGAATGCAAAAACAAAACCATCACGAATATGGAAACCTGAGCATGCTGAAGAGAAGGAACTTGTCACATGAATTTTGGGGAGATGTAGTGGCTTTGGTTGTTCATGTGATGAACAGATCTCCCACCAAAATTGTGATGTTTCTCATTTCAGAATATTTGGATGGATTGCTTATGCTCATGTTCCTAAATAGCTAAGAAGAAAGTTAGATGACAGGAGTGAGAAATGTATATTTATTAGATACGGTGAAGAATCTAAATGCTACAAACTGTATAATCCTATTACCAAAAAGGTTATCATCAGTAGAGATGTGTTTTTCAAGGAGGAAGAGTCATGGGATGGAACCATAAACAAGGTTGTGGGAGATGCAATACCCCAACCAGAAGATGAAGAAGAAGAAGAGTTGATTGGACAACAGGGTCTAGTAGCATCTTCACTAGTAGAAAATACTCCAACAAATACACCTAGAAACTCAGTTCAAGGTGAAGCATCAAGATCGGGATATCGATATACTCCTAGCCTGCAATCAGGTAATGAATTCGATCACTGTAATAGAAAGACTAGAATACTAGAAGATATTTATGATGAATTGGATGAAAATACCAATTTTTCTTTTATTGCTAGTCAACCTGTTTTTTATCAAGAGGCAGTAAAAGAAGAGCATTGGGTTAAAGATATGGACGAAGAGATAGATTCCATTGAGAGAAATGGTACATGGGATCTAGTTGACCTACCAAAAGGTAAGAAACCTATTGGTGTGAAGTGGGTCTATAAGACCAAATTCAATGAAAAAGGTGAGGTTGATAGGTACAAGGCAAGGTTAGTAAAAAAAAATTTCTCGCAGCAACCAGGAATTAATATTGGAGAAAATTTTGCACCAATGGATAGATTGGACAGAGTGAGAGAAGTCCTAGCAATAGAAGCCTAGAAAAAATGGTGAAGTCTGATGCTCTTACTACGAGCTGCTTCTTCTGCTTCATAGTAAACTCTATCGGTGCTAACCCAATAGTCAAGAAATCAACAAAGTATTTGTAGTAGTCATCTGTGATCTGTATAGAAAATAGCTATGCATAAGGAAGACTGTCTTCAAGATTGGTGGGTTCCTCTCCCGACTCAATTCTTGAAAGATGGTCAGGCCTTAAGTTTAATCTACTTGGCTTAACTACAATTTCAAAGTCATACTCCTGAAAGAGTAACAACAATCTACAGATTCTCCCCCCTAACACTGGCTTGTTGACCAAGTATTTCAAAGCTGAATGGTCAGTGTACATAGAGAAGTACACATTGAGCAAATAGTTCTTGAATTTATACAGTGCATAGACCATAGCTAGACCCTCTCTTTCAGTTGTCATATAATTCTTCTCAGCAGATGAGAACTTCCTGCTCGAAAATGAAATGGGATGGTCAATACCTCCCTCTCCTGGCTGTGCTAATACAACTCTCAATGCTATACATGAAGCATCAACATTTACATGAAATGGTTTATCCTAGTTTGGAAAAACTAGGATCGATGTAGTTACCATTTTCTCTTTTAATGTATCAAAGCCTTGTTCACATTCTGCATTCCATATGAACTACGCGTCTTTCTTCAACAGTTTCTTTATTGGCATGGTTATCTGAGCATAACCCTTTATAAACTTTTGATAATAACCTGTATGGCCCAATGTGGTACGAAGTTTCTTTACTGATGTTGGTGCAGGTAAATTCACAATCACTATGATCTTCGCAGGACCATCAAGCCTTTTTTGCACACAATGTGTCCTAACAAAATGCCATAAGGCACACAAAAAAAACACTTCTTCAAATTCAAAGATATATGGTGTTGTATGCACATTTCTAGCATCATTCTAAGGTTTTCGCAATGGTTCTTTAGTAACCCAAATACAGTCCAATCATCAAATATGCTTCTAAAAATGTATGCATGAAATCCTTAAATGTTGCGACAACCACTCTAGAAAAGATGGCAGGTGCGTTCTTCAGACCAAAGGGCATTACTGTATACTGGAAAGACCCCCATTCAGTAGCAAATATTGTCTTGTGTCTGTCCGTTGGATCAATTCTTATCTGATGATATCCAGAAAATCCATCAGTAAAAGAGTATGCCTCATTCCCTCCAACATTATCTAAGACTTAATGTGTAAAAGGAGTGGGAAATGGGTCATGTAGCGAAGCATCATTCAGCTTCTCGAGATTCACGTAGATCCTGATCTCACCCTTAGTTTTCTTGTCTTGGATAACCATCGGGCTTATCCACTTGGATTATTCAACCGGCTCAATGATCCCTGCATTGAGCATCTTATCAAGTTCTTCCTTGAATCTTTCTTTGTATTGAGGATTCAGTCTATAGGGTCTTTCCTCAATAGGCTTCGCGCCTGGCTTGAGAGGTATCTTCATAACCCCTAAGTCGCCCAAAATACCCTTCATTTCTGTGAACTTTGTTGGAAATAAATCCTGATATTCATGTAGCAGGTCTACGATCTACACAACCGTGGCATCATCCCAGTAATCTCCAATTGATGCGAACTTCGGCTCTTCACTTATGCCAATGTTCACTTTTCTCGTCTTCATAGGTCCACTCATGTCTAGAATTTCTAAGGGAGGTCCCTTTACATCGCGTGCACCTTCAGACTCAGGGATATTGATATTGCGCCGATCCTCCTCATCGCTTTCTTATTGTTCATCTTCATCTTCAGCAAGGTTATAGCATTCAAGGGCATGTTTTATCATTTTTGCCCATTTTGGCTGTAGATTCATAGGTAATTGTATATCTTCAAACACTCCTTCTTTGAGTTCTTCCAATGCCTCGTTTGTACTTGGGAATTTTGGTCTGAATAATATTTCTTTGATGATCTGCAAAGCTTCATTTATACTCGAACTGTCATCTTCAAAACTGAAACTTTTTTGGAAGTTTGCAGTCAAGGTAGGCCAATCTATAGTTTCTCTGCAACTCCCTGTCTAGATACCACTTCTTTGGAGTTTTCTCCTCCAATGTGTGCACAAATAGATGCACCCACTATGTCTATGGTCTCTCCTCCCATGCTTGTGAACAGATCTCAATATGATTCCTTGGATCCGTCTATCCATTATATTTTTCAAAGGTCAACACAACCTTCTCAGCGAACCTAATCTGCATCATGCGTCTGCACTGATCTGATGTGGTAAATGTCTCCTTATGCGCAGCCCACCATCTGGCAAGTGTCTCGCGCAGTGCCATGTCTAATGCTGGTATGCGATGTTCAACTACAACTGATACAGTATATTCTTGGATAAATGAATAAAAATTAGATGAACCATCATAGGTGGGGATTGGACTTACCTCTTTTTCATTCCATCGCAATGACTTTTTAATTTGTGCACATCTACTTGCAGATACTTCAAGCATACGGCCTTTCTAGTTCTCCAATATTGCGTTAGAGTTTGAGATGCAAGAAATGTCACATCGCCAACTGAGTGTTCCATCCGCAATGGGATTAATGTAGTTAGCATCATTCATAGTCATCTTGTCACAAGGCGGTCCAGGTCTTGAGCTCTGGATTCTTCCTGAATCAGCTCACTGTATCATTGTCCGTCTGAAGGGTCCAATGGTGCGATGACCCTGATATGTTGTCCTTCGAAGATCATATTCTTAGTATTCAGGTTTATAATGGTGAGGTTATCCATTTTCCAGTCAATACCCAATAGTGCTGGATAAGGATGACTATCATCCACAATTTCGATAACCTCGAAGTCTGCATGACTTCGCACTGCATCAATGTCAACAATAACATTAGCTAACCTTCCAAAAGGTATGAATTTCTCCTGCTTGGCCATTCTCAACTGTATAGGTGACCATAGCAACTTTGGTCTCCCCATCTGCTTCCATGTTTGTTTAGTTCAGACATTTACTTCAGATCCTAGATCAAGGATGATCTCATCCATCTCATAGTCTCCTATCTGCGCAATGAGCCTAATTTCTCTTCCTGGTCTTTTGTGTTTCTTGATGTGATGAACTGCGCTCTGGGCACTTCCCATCTTGCTGTGTGGTTCATATTTATCTAACAGTTTTTGTAATTCCACTATAGCATCTGGGATCTTCAATAATTTCATGCGGCTCCTTAGGAACTGTGCAACAGAGGTGCCTGTCTTTGCTACGTGGCACGTTTTGTCATAAGCTGCCGGCATATCCTCTATATGCGGTATTTCACTACGCAACGGGATTCTTGGTGACCTAGGTGCTTGTCCTTTGAAAATGTCCTGCACTTCTTTAAATACTTCTTTATTTTTCTCTAGATTGAAGGCAGGTGCCTTCCTAGTATATTTTCTGATCCAAATTGTTTCAACAGGAGTCTGCATAGTTTCAAAGTTTCCAGAAGTTGAAGCTTCTGCTCCCCTATCTCTTCCTGTTGTAGTGCCACTTCACGTCACTACACTGAGACGGGGATCAGCAGCCCTTCTCTCTGTTGCGATCAACTGAATGTTTGGGTTCGGCGCATCTTTTTTTCTCTTCTGCATTTCTGTAGTTAACACTAGGCAGACCTCAATAACATGATCAAAATATTTGCAGTTATTACAAGTAGTACATTCATTTGTACAATCTCTAGATAAGTGACCTGCCTAGCCACAATTGTAACAGATCATCTGGCCTCTTCCCCTTCCTTATCCTGGGCCAGTATTTCTTCCTCTTCCGCAGAATCCTCCACAGCCTCTATATGCGCCTTGGTCATACTGTGCATTGTCTTGCCTCTGTGGAGTTGCTTATTGGACTCTATATACTCCACTATCATGCATATGCTCCATGTCTCGCTTCCTTTCCTGCATGAGCTCATATGACCTACAATTGGATTCATCATGTCCAACAGATTTACAGAAATTGCAATATAGATTCTTAGGGGTGCACACATACTTCTGTATGAGATAACAGTCTTCAGGCCTGTGGCCTCTAGTTTTACAGATTTCACACCATGGTGCTTGATTCTGATTCGACGGATTCGGTGCTCCACTGTTAAGGTATTCTTGAAATAAAGGACAATGCTCTCTAGTGTGCCCTTATCCTTTGCATCTTGTACACCATACTTCTTGTCTCTCTTATTTTCCCTTCTTCATATCCTGTAGTTGTAATGTTAGGGTAGCTAACTGGGTCTAAATCTGAGACATCCCAGTGCTAGTCTCTCCAATTGGCGAAGCTTCCAATTTCATCACAATTTCCAAGGCTTATGCCTGGGAAGCCAACTTCTGCTGCATTAACACCAGTCTGATATGGGGAAACAATGCGAGTATAAACAATTCTTGGTGTTGTTGCGGTGCTATGATAAAACTTACTTGGTCCAATAGTGTCTTAAATTTCTGGTCAAATTCCCACATTGTCTCATTAGGTTTTTGCTTAATTTCCTTTAATTCAGTTATACATTGGGATTCTGACTTCGGTTTCTTGAACTCACTCAATAATGCAACCTTAATCTTGGAAGGTTCTTTGATGTCCAACAGAATACTTCATGAACCAATTCAAGGCTCTGTCTCTAAATGTGGTAATGAGTTGCGCTTGCTTCACAGCATCATCCTGAACTTGCTTAACAATCCATATGTTAATTTTTCGATAATTTCATTCCATTATCATAAGGATCTCTAAGATAATAACATGTACAACATATCTCTATAGCATATAAATCATGGACACAAAAGCAATCACACAAGAGACACAAAGTTTCACCGGGGAAAACCAAGAAGGTGAAAAACCCCGCAACTTCCTCAGAGATAAGATAAGCCCCAATACAAGATCACAAGGATCAAACCCAATAATATGTCTCTAGAAGATGATCCTCCTCCTCCACAAGTGTGCCACTTTCTCTCTTAGCTATGCGAGCTTGAGAAGTGAGTGAATGATCTAAATGAGAGACACAACCTCTCTATTTATACACTGACTTGACCTGCCAATAATCCACTAGGGCCGACTTGCTAATCAATCCTAAAAATCCAACCACATGTGTTAACCAGGGCCGACCCCACACTGGTGGTCTAATAACCCATCAATACAAATGATGAAACTTGTCGATGCACATGACGATACTTACAAATACAAATGACGACACTTCCAATCAAAGGAATAATACATCTTTGTGGGATATACAATAAAGTACAAATGTAATACATAGAAGAATATCTTCCGAAGTTACAAATACATCAACACTCCCTCTTAACTAGGAAGGTATTCTTTCATCACAGGTCATCAATACATATTGGTGCAAGTCTTCAATTCTGGAGCTGGATCATCATCACTGGATCACGGAGCATCATCATCATCATAGCTGCTGTACTCGACATCTCGATCACTAGGATATCTCTGAAATCTGCTCGTCATAGGAAGTTCTACAGAGCTAGTCCTTTTTCATACTGGAT
The DNA here is from genome assembly GCA_027924585.1 of Larix kaempferi. Classification (NCBI taxonomy): domain Eukaryota; kingdom Viridiplantae; phylum Streptophyta; class Pinopsida; order Pinales; family Pinaceae; genus Larix; species Larix kaempferi. The sequence continues at coordinate 16,298,511 of BSBM01000127.1, forward strand.
GTAGGCCCACTACCTGTAGGTCTTCATCAACTGTGCAAATGGTCTGATAGAGGTGGTCTCTCAGGACCGATTTATATGCTGATGAAATACCTGACAAGAGCATCCCAAAACACTTATGTGCCTAAGCACGACCGACAAGATATCCCAGGACTGATTACATGCATCCCCTTCACAATACCTTTAAAGAGCATCCCAGGAACATTTATGTGTCACAGCACGACCAGCAAGATCTCTAAAGAGCATCCCATGACTTATTACGAGCACACAGCTCAACCTCTCGGATCTCTAGGACTGATTACATGTGAATAGACAATAGCTTTAAAGAGCATCCCAGGAACATTTATGTGCCGCAACACGATTGGAAAGATCTATAAAGAGCATCCCAGGACTTATTACGAGCACAGAGCTCAACCTTTCGGATCTCCAGGATTGATTACATGTCTCCATAGTAATACCTCATCCCAGGACTAATTACGAGTACACAGCTCAACCTATCAGATCTCTAAGGACTGATTACATACTATGTAGCAATACCTCATCCCAGGACTGATTACGAGCACACAGCTCAACCTATCGGATCTCTGAGGACTAATTACATGCTACTTGCATAACCTGCCACATATCATCTCTGACCTCCAAGTATCAACCCGATACTCATGATCCAACTGATCATCATCGCATGAAGCATCATCCTGATGCTCATGATCATATTGATCATCATCACACAGTACATTATCATGATGTACATCATCCAGAGTATCATCCTGATACTCATCACACATGATCATCCTGATCATCTTCACTACATCGTCCTGATGCATATCATCCAGAGTATCGTCCCAATACTCATCATACATGATCATCCTGATCATCGTCACTGCATCGTCCTAATGCATATCATCCAGAGTATCGTCCTGATACTCATCATACATGATCATCCTAATCATCGTCACTGCATCGTCCCTATGCATATCATTTGGGGCAACATCCTGAAGCTCGTCATCCATGATCATCCCGATCATACAATGCATCTACCTGATGCATACCAAGTATCTACCTGATACATATCATCATACATGATCCATCTAATCATATCAATGCATCCACCTGATACATATACAAATACATGATCTACCTGATCATATCAATGCATCCACCCGATACATATACAAATACATGATCTACCTGATCATATCAATGCATCCAACATGATGCATATACATATACATGATCCAACTGATCATCTCCAACATCCAACATGCTGCATATACAGAGCAGTAACTAGAGCATCGTCCTGATGCTCATTACACAACGCTTACATCCACAGCCATGGGAAGGATCCTCCTCTCGCCATGCTTGGAATGGCTTCTGCAAATGTGTCCATCACTTCTTCCTTGAAGTGTCGTCAACCTGAAGAACACCAAGCCTCTCTCTGAAGTATTCAAACTTCACTCTGGCTAATGGTTTCGTCAACACATCTGCAACATGCTCATCCATCGCAACATACAGGAGCTTCACTGCTCCTCTCTACACCATATCCCTGATATAGTGATATTTGATCTCAATGTGCTTTGACTTGTCATGGAACACAGGGTTCTCTGACATTTTCACACAACTCTGGTTGTCACAATAGATACAGGTAGCATCCAATGGGAGATCAAATAACTCAGACAGTAGCTTCCTTAGCCATACTTCCTCACAACTAGCCGAACAAGCTGCAACATACTCTGTTTCGGCTGTACTCAGTGCTATACAGGACTGCTTCCTGCTAAACCAAGAGATCACACTTGATCCCATACTGAAGCAGCACCTAGAAGTGCTCTTCCTATCTACAGCACTGCCTGCCCAATCTGAGTCAACATAGCCCTCCAGGTTAAACTTTTGATTCACATCATACTTGAGCCCATAATCAACTGTACCCTTCAGGTACCTCAGAATATGCTTTACAACAACCAGGTTAACACCTCTGGGATCCGTCAGGAATTGGCTCAATGTGTTCACCGCAAAGCAAATATTTGGTCTCGTGTTCATCAAGTACATCAAGGACCCAATCATCTGACGATACACCATGACATAACTGGCTTATATGAAGCATCACACATAAGCTTCAGGATCGATTCCATAGGTGTTGCCATGGCCTTGCAATCCATCATCCCGAACCTCTTTAGGCTCTCTACTGCATCCTTACCTTCTTCAAGGAAGATCCCATCTGCACTCTACCACACCTTCATGCCTAGAAAATAGTGCATCATCCCCAAGTCCTTCATCTCGAAATCGGCTGCAAGCTTCCTCTTGGTATCGACAATCAATCTATCCTCACCTGTAATAAATAGGTCATCCACATGCAAAAGTAGTACCACTAGATTTCCTTCCTCAACCTTGTAGTAAAGGTTGGAATCTTCTTTACTCTTGGTAAAGCCCAAACTGGATAGGAGACTGTCCATCCTACCATACCAAGTCCTAGGAGCTTGCTTCAAGCTATATAAGGCCTTCTTCAACCTGCACACATATGACTCCCTGTCATGTGTTTCAAAACCAAGTGGCTGCTCCACATACACTTCCTCTTTGACTACACCATTCAAGAAATATGTCTTGACATCCATCTGGTGTATCTTCCACTTCATCACTGCAGCCAAAGAAAGTACTATTATGATGGAAGTGTATTTGGCTACAAGAGCAAAAGTCTCTTCATAGTCTATTCCCTCTTTCTAAGAGAAGCCACAAGCTACAAACCTCGCCTTGTATTTCTCTATGCTACCATCTGCAGCATGCTTGATCTTATAGATCCACTTGGAAGTCACAGTAGACTTCCCTTCAGGTCTTGGGACCACATCCCAAAAATCATTCTTCATGATCGACTGATCATGGCATCCTTCTATTACTGCATCTCGTATCTTGCGAACTTCAGATTCTTCAATATATTCAATAGATAGATTTAAACTTCGTTGCTGGAACAAATGTTGTAGCCCTTCTTTTGTAGGTTATTGTACACAATCTTTCCTAGAATTCAAATTCAATTGCATGATTAGAAACTTCTCATAGTTTACAGAACAAAGCATTACACATAAAGGCATATGTCATACAGCCATGCAATTATCTTAGCCAAGGATTTAATACAACATTTATCCATATCCCGTAATTTTCTAGATGCCTTCCATCTCTACCAGAACATTGTTAAGAGTGTGCACAACTCCCAACATGTCAGCAAAGAGGTTTCATTCTAGATAAGTAGCAATGGAATGTTGTACAGTGCCATAGGCCACTTACCCATCACATGCATATTAGTAGTATACTATTCATTAATGCAAATATCTTAATATGGATAATACACATACTAAATTTTAGGAACATAAGTATGTACATAACTGAACAACATCATTTAAGTAATCATATAATAAATGACAATTCAAATACTTATCTTTGTTTAGTTGTAGGGTGGACTCCCTCTCAATCTTTTCTTCCTTGTAGGAACTATTGGAGTGTGCTCCCTCTTGATCTTTGCTTCCTAGATTACCTGTCCTTGAACTTATATTCATCCTGGACCACTATGCATGCTTAAGTGTGCACTAGTGTCATCCTCAAGGTCTCATACATAATCATATATCCATTAGTATAATCTCAATACTATCAAAACATTATGATTCTAAATAAACTTAACATGTATGGTCATGAATGTTTCAAACACGGATAATAAGCATTAGCATTCAAGGTTTCAGGGAAGACTTCTCTTACTCAGGCATATTCATATTTGACCATAGAACTCTTCTGGTTAGTCATATCATCAATCAAGGTAAGAGACATAATATGCATAAACCCTAGATTACTCAAGCTTGTAACTTCATGAGTAATCATATACAAAAGTATAAGATCCTAACATAGGGTAGGATTCTAACTTGATATAGGAAAACATACCTGGTCATCACATTTGCTAGTTATGTCTAGCAATGTTTTCTTGTTCTCTTCAATGACCTGCATAACTCATAAGTTAACCATTGTAGAACCAAATTATACATACCTCTATGTGGTCCATGACTATGGATGAGTCTTTGTCTTCATGTCACCATGGTCTTGAGCTAGAACTTGATTTGTACCTTTCATGTTAGCAGATAACATTCTCTTCATACAACACCACAGTGCATTAGTACAATCATAATACAATCATAAGTGTCATAACCCTATTCAATGAATGTCTTTTATCATGCATTCATACTTTTACTAGGGTGATAAGACATGTCTAAAATTAAACAAGATTGTTACTAATCTCAATAACATGAGGACAATCATATTATAAACTTAATCATGAATAGATTTCAAAACATACCTGTAAGTCATACCTGTCAGATTGCTTGTGGTAGTTGTTGTTGTTGTTCCTTTTGTTCTTAGGACAATCTGAGGAAAAGTGTCCTCTTCTTGGTATCTGCTTATGAGAGATTGATCTTCATTCCCCATATTTTATTCTAGGGGCCACAAGCCCAGCTTCTCCTTGTGAACATTCCTCCCATAGTCTATTTAAATAGATCAATTCCTTTCTTGTACAGATTCCTTGGATGAAGGAGTCCCACAGTCTACCACTACTTCATCCACAGCTTCAAGTTGTTCCTTTTATCTAGGAGACCCTTTAGAACTAAGACTGCATAGTCTCGGCATTCTGGATCTTGATACTCTTCAATTGATTCCCCAAATTCATCTTCCGATTTATATTCTTCCCTTCAAATAGCTTGGTTAAGGAATCAAACATCTCCTTAGGTGTCTTCAGAGATGACACATGTGGTATAAGATGGTCTTTGATAGAATCAACAATAATCCTCTTAGCCTTGACCAAGTTCCTCTTGTGTAAGGCCTTAATCTCTTCTCCCTCACTTGATTTGCTAAAAACTGGATCTGGTGCTGGATTAAGGTTTGTCAGAGAGACCCTAAAAATTCAAACTTTGAATTTCAAACTTCTGAAAGGATAGAAAGATTCTCCTTGATGAGCTTATCAAGCTGGTATACTCTGAATTTGAAAACTGCAAAGTTTCACCCGTCAAATTTGCTTTTCAAACTTCTGGATTCACTAGAGAGGACGCTGAATTAGGGTTTGATTTTCCCGGAGCTTCACCTATCCAAAAAGTTTGATCTTGGTCTCTAAACTTCGATTTTTCAAAGGAGCTTCCAGCCATGGTCTCAGATTTCAGAAATTCCAACTTTTGCAGATACCCTAATTTCCGACCTCACTGAACAGGACCCCAAACTAGGGTTTTATTTTCCTAGAGCTTCACCGAACCAAAAAGTTAGATCCAAAGCTCTAAAATTCGATTTTGCTGAGGGGCATCTAGCCATGTCCTCAGATTTCAGAAATTCCTATTTTTGTGGAAACCCTAATTGTTAGGGCCAAAACTAGAAAAGCTCAAAATTGAATTCTGTCTCGATAGAAAGATGCGCCCTTCCAAGGAGAGTCAATCTAGCCTTCTTCCTTTGATGATCAAGGAAGGGAAACCCAAATATTAAGAATCCCTAGCTTACGTAGCTGCACGGTGCCTGCTTCTTAGGTCAGCTCTAATACCATGTTAATTTTTTGATAATTTCATTCCATTATCATAAGGATCTCTAAGAGAATAACATGTACAACATATCAATTATGGACATAAAAGAAATCACACAAGAGACATAAAGTTTCACCCGGGAAAACTAAGAAGGTGAAAAACCCCGCAACTTCCTCAGAGATAAGATAAGCCCCAATACAAGATCACAAGGATCAAACCCAATAAGATGTCTCTAGCAGATGATCCTCCTCCTCCACAAGTGCACCACTTTCTCTCTTAGCTATGCGAGCTTGAGAAGTGAGTGAATGATTTAAATGAGAGACACAACCTCTCTATTTATACATTGACTTGACACGCCAATAATGCACTGGGGCCGACTTGCTAATCAAGCCTAATAACCCAACCACATGTGCTAACCAGGGCCGACACCACACTGGTGGTCTAATAACCCATTAATACAAATGACGACACTTGTCGATGCACATGAAGACACTTACAAATACAAATGACGACACTTCCAATCAAAGCAATAATATATCTCTATGGGATATACAATAAAGTACAAATGTAATACATAGAAGAATATCTTCCGAAGTTACAAATACATCAACACCATACAGCTTCACATAGAAACCGATGTTGCTCAGGGTCTTCTAGACCCATTCCTTTGAATATCAACAGCTTAATATCATCAGTCATCCTTCTCCTAGGTGGTATAGGGTTCTGTGTAGGGTTATGATCGACAAAAGTAAAATTGGTACTACGCGGAATGTTCTGAAGTGGAATATTCTGTGATGGGATAGTCGGATTCGGAATGGTATAAGTACTCACTCCCGTGGTGTTACTGGTATCAACGCTCTGAGGTTGCGGAATATTAGCAACATGGGGAGTTCTGAACTGACACATTCTGAGAGATAGGCAGCGTGGTACTTGCAACGGGTGGATTCTGCAGTGTAATAGGCTGATAGGTAGGGGATAGAGGTGCAGTTTGGCTATCAGGCTGGGTTTGTAAGTCAATATCTATGCGGATTCTAGTCTTCTTAGTGGTATACTTATATCTTTTTCCACTTCTTAGATTATGTGTCTCTTCATCAGAATCACTATAAATACTATTGACCATTACAGATTCAAAGCTTCAAGGAATATTTACTGCATTTTTAAAATACCTTTTTACACTAAAATCATTTTAATGTAAAAACTCAAATTGTTCAGGTACTTACCTCTAAAACCTTTGAAAAAATCTGCTTCGGCTGCGTTGTAGGACTTCAGGGTGTCCACAACAAACTCTGTCACGAAGCCTTCTAATATACTGTCAACCCAAAAGTCAACTGCTCTAAAAAATGGGCTATCTACTGCTTTTGAGTCTCGCAATGAGCTCTAGATTCCACACGGTTGGTACTTCTAGTGTGAAATAGTTCTTGCGCTCTGCGAGCTACAATAACCACTCGTGCAACTCGTTTCCAAAAGATGCCCAAAAAATTTTGTGAATATCTTTCCATAGGTATTTTTTCAACCAATCTATGTCAGAGAGATGCGGATTTGTATTTTCTTCCTTGCGAAGTCTCTTTCTATCTTATCGAACCAAGCCCAGATTTCTTTCTTGTATGGATGCCAAATTTCTGCAATCAACAGAACCTTTTCTTCTGAGCAAATCATGTATTTCAAGTGCGGCAACTCATCACAAATTCTTAGCGCGGCAACGGAAACATTTGTTGGCTTACGTAACTATCTTGAGGTTTTCTATTAAGACCCAGGTTCTTCGTAGTTCAAGGAACCAACAAAACCCCTTTTCACTAGCCCTTTCGGCAACAATCTGTGAGCAGACTGAAGTCTCACCTGAGGCGAAGTAATGGGGGAGCTGTGGAATCAAGTTTCCACAACCACGTGATGAGTGCCTAAATAGATTTGATGAGAAGCGTGCTACGGGGATTTGCGCTGCAGACTGAGGACTGCGCGAAGATCGCCTTCTTCACGGTTAGTACTTCTGCAAGCACAAATGCTTACACAACTCGTGCATCCAAGGACTGCATGGTTCAGGAATTACTCAACAATAGGACATCGCAACAAATGACTGCGCTTCCTCTTCCAACTCAACCAACTTCAACAAGCTATACTTAGTGTTTTATCCATTCATCAATTGTCCTATGTTATTTATCTTATGGTTTATACAATATGATAGAACACAAAATACTGCGCACTTCCGGTGTTGCGCTTCGAGGAAGTCGCATGGTGCGAGCTCTTCTTACTTAAGTATTTATTCAACAGACGTAGGCATTCATTCAGACTCAGAAATACTTATACATCTAGCATTCATCCATACATGCGATATTTAACATATTACTCCCATCTCATTCCTTATGGGGAATACATATAAAAGTAAACACGTAAACTAATAAGCAAGATCTTAAGCATTCATTGTAAGCAAATAAACAAATGCAAACATGTAAACAATCACACAACACAGGAATTTAATGTGGTTCACCCCCAGGATGGGAGCTACGTCCACAGGAACTATTGTTATATTAGTCTTTTGGAAGGGTACAACAGTTCCAGTCTGCGCACTCAGCTACAGACTCTCTTCTCTCTCAATAGGCCTCTACGCACTTAGCTTGCAAAGCCTTTACAATGGATTCCAATGCTTAGAGGATTTTACAATGAAGATTACTCAACCATAACAACGATTAACCCTTTCCCTAAAAAAATGGTGCCTATTTATAGATCATGCCCGTAGGTCATGTCTTTATAATACATAGGCAAAAACCCTAAGGTTTCCCAAAACTGTCACGGTTTTCCCTTAACCGGACTGCTGGCTTCTGGTAGCAAATCTTCCATTGTGGCCATCCTCTGCGTGTGGTCATGTTGCTTTCACCCTGCCCTGTTGACCGCATGCTGGCTGTCACTTTCACCCGGTCGTTCCTTCTCTAACAACCTTATGCGGGCGGTTCACGTTGTGCTTCCTCCACGCGTGTGACCAGTTGCTTTCCTTCCTCCTTACTCCTTACCCGCATGCTTGGTAATCATGGAGTTCCTTAACCAAAAATAGATTGCTTTCACCCAACTGACCTTACCTTCATTCTTTACCCAAAACGGGTGCCTTGCTGGCACATCGCAGCGCTACTACTTCGCGGAACTGGTCCTTGGCTGTGCGGTTCCCATCCTGCCGATACTACGCTGAGCTCACATGGCAGCTCCCCAAAATATTTCTTACCAAAAATTCTTCATCTGAACTGCGCTCAACTTTGCAGTTCCCAAAAATTGACTTGCACAAAAATGCCCCACTTGGGCCAGGCCCAACAATGTGCTAGTTTGAATAATTACATAAAATTATGTGCACAAGTCCGTAATCCATCTAGTACTGGTACTTCAAAGGCGATGTCAAAGAGGTGGTTAGAAAAGTCTCAAAAGTGTCGAAGTGTCTCGGACGTAAGAAGTGGTTGGACATGAATGCAAGTCTCAGAAGTGTAGAAGACCCACCAAGAAATGGTACTTCAAGGGTGCAATACCCAACACGTCGTGGTTCCTAGGTGCGCAAGTCCCACTATGCTAAGGACCAAGTGTGCGCAATACCCAGAAGTTATGGTACCTTAGTTGTACAAATCAAGATAAGTGGCATATGCATGAGTAAGCTTGACCATGAAGAAAGGAATAAGAGATTCTATCATCCAACTTGTGGACACATCATCTAAACAAATCAAGTATAAATAAGAAGCAACTTGGGGAGTGAAATGTAAGCTTGAATATGAAAAAAATATAGTTTTATGAAGTAGAAAACTTCGAATTATTGGGGTATCAATGGCTCGTTGATTCTGAATAACATGATTTATCAAAGAGCCAAGTGCGTAAGAAAAAAAAGAGAAATATAGTAGACAATGTGCAGGCTGATATAGTTCAAATGAGAAAAAATAGAAGAGCAGTACAGTAGATGATGCACAAAATTGGTTGAATATGTAGATGTGCAGAACCAGAACAATATGTTGAACAGAATGCAGATTGCAAAAGTATATGAAGTATCAAAACTAGTGTGCAATTTTGATGCAATGACGTGAAGTAATAGATGAACTGATGATATAGTACAACAATTGTGAAGAAAATAGCACATAGTAGGTGCATGCATATGCAAGTAATGCAACAAATATTAATTGTTCATGGACAATAAGAAGAACTTCTGCAGTCATATTAGGGTCGTAGGACGAGGCAAGATATAGGGAGATGTAGATTCTTTCAGTTTGAATCCTATAAATCTAGGGGGTCAGTGCCTTTTTCCACGTGGAGCTAGTAAATGAGGGATTTGGTGCTTCCTTCAGGTTGAATCATGTAAATCAGGGGGTTGGAGCATCCTTCCAGTTGGTGCTGGAGAATCTTGGAAGTTTGTGCTTCCCATTAATGTAATATTTATTATATAAGAAAACATTACATGGTTTTCTCCTATTTGGGTTTCCACGTAAAATCTTTGTGTTATGTGTCTTATGCATGAATGAAATTTGTTATGGTGAATGCATAATATAAATACTATTTGAATTTGGTGAAAGTGAAAATTGTTTAAAACTGCGCTTAATATTGATTCATGCCCCCTCTCAGTATTAATAAGATTTCCAACAATTGGAATCATATCAGGTGTCTTCAGTAACAATTTAACAATTGGAAGATAGATCTTTTCTTAAATATGAATATTCAGGGAAACCTCCTCGTGACTACTGAAGAGGACCTAAAAAATGTGGGCTCAGATGATGAAGGAATAGCTGAAGTATATTTTAAAGGAGAGCTAATCAGTTCCTTGGAAGAACTGAAGAAATCAAGAAAGAAGAACAAATATCTACATGAACTATTCAAATTAGACGCGAACACAACAAGGAAGTTGAAATAGAGGGAAGAAAATTGTGAGAAGCTAGAGGATGAGGTCACCTTTCTAAAAAAATACTTGGAAAAGGCTAGCATCCATTTGGAGTTCAGAAAAAAAAAAATCAGAAACAACACCAAAACTCTATCAGGACTAGGCTACAAAGGTTCAAGCTCAACCTATGAAATAGAAGCAAGAAGCTTTGTTGATGTGCTCAAGAATTTTATCCCAAAGAGAGACCAAAAGTTTCAAGAAAAGGAAAAGGAGCCACTTCACAAGGAAACTGGATTCACACAATTTGGAAGAACTCATACAACAAGGTACTCTTTTTTTAGGAAACTGCTACTTTTGTAATAATTTTGGTCATAAGGCAGTAAACTGCAAAGCACCTACAAATGTAAATATTATAAGGGATAATATTTGTAATAAGGCTAGTCCTAGAAAAAACAATATCAGGAGATTAGATGAAACCCCAAAGGAAAATTTCAATTTATCTAGCCCCGTGAACTTAGATGATGAATGCTATAAATTTCAAAACCATGGTCATAATAGTCAGGACTACAAAAATCACTCGTCATCTACGCAAATGGACTAAACTAGGAACATCCCTAGTAAAATAGACTTCACAGAACTCCAAGAAGACCAACTCTATCAAGAAGGATGCAACCTAAGTAGAGAATTTCTTACTGGTTGAAAACATGAGGCACAATGTTCTCAATGTAAGCCAAATGTGTGATTAAGTACATACTCTCACTTTTGATTCAGAAAAATGAAAAATAAGAAATAAGGATACATGCAGACTAGTTGCAACAACATCTGGGATCTCTAATAATGTATACATTTTGGACGAAGGAAAGGAAAAAAAATGTTGCATAGGAAAAATAGATGAAAGTTGGATCTAGCATAAAAGATTGGGGCATATCAATTTCTATAATTTGGTCTGAATCATTAAGAAACAAGCTAAGAGATATTCCAAAAATCATGAAACCCTTGAATTTTGTTTGCAAGCACTACTTGCACTGAAAGAAAACAAGAGTAATATTTAAGACAAAAGAATACTCTACAACAAAACCATTGGAGCTAGTGCACACTAATCTTTGAAACCCAATGGTAACCAAAGGGATACATGGTGAGTCCTATTTTCTTCTCTTCATTGATGATTATACTAGAATGACATGGGTTTTCTTCCTTAAAGAGAAGTCATAGATGTTTGAATGCTTTAAAGTTTTTAAATAAGTAGTTGAGAATGAAACTGAATTAAGGATTAAGTGTTTAAGATCATACAGTGGGGCTGAATACACTTCAAATAAATTCAAATATTTATGTGAGAAACATGGAATAAGAAGACACTTCTCAACTGCCAGAACTCCACAGCAAAATGGAGTAGTATAAAGGAAGAACGAAACTGTGCAGGAAATGGCCAGAACAATGTTGAATGATTCAAAATTATTAGATATTTTTTGGACTCATGATATTCCTACAACTATACACATTCTTAATATATTTAATATATGGAAAAACGGTAACATGAATCCTTATGAACTTTGGAAAGGTGGTCCGGCCACTATTAAGCACTTTAGGGTGTTTGGAAGCAAGTGCTATATCAAGAGAAACAATGAAAACTTGAGAAAATTTGACTCCGGATCTGATGAAGGAATCTTTCTTGGATATGAAACTAGAAGCAAAGCATACAAGTGATACAATTTATGAATAAGGAAGATGGTAGAAAGTACTTATGTAAAGGTAGATAAAGTGTTCATGGATATGAGAATAGAGGATGATGATGATCATCTAGTATTTGAACAATTATCCAAGGACCTGCTAGAAAATGAAGACATGAGAGAATCACAGGATGTGATATATCAAGGTGAATCAAAAGAATGGATATTGGATACAAATGGCCCTTCCATATATGTCCAAAATAATCATTATGAGGATTTTATTATCGAAGATAAGAATGTTGGTGTAGGAACCATAAGAAGGTACTTAAAAAATACAACTGAAGAGGTTCATCTTTCTTTGTTGTCCGAAATAGAACCATATTTTTTTTGAAGAAGCCAGAACTGATGTGTAGTGGGTCAAAGCTATGGAAGAAGAATTAAACTAGATTTAAAAGAATCAAACCTCGGAACTTGTTCCAAGACCCAAGAATAAAAATGGTATTGGGACTAAATGGGTATTCAGGAACAAACTTAATGAGGAAGGACAATTATTTAGAAATAATGCAAGGGATATGCATAGATTGAACAAATAGATTTTGAAGAAACCTTCACTCCTATAGAAAAAATGGAATAAATTAGGTTTCTCTTGGCATATAATTGTTCTAGAAACATCACTGTATATAAAATGGATGTAAAGACAACATTTTTAAATGGGGAACTAGAAGAAGAAGTGTACATAGAACAAATAGAAGGATTCTCTCTTTCAGATAGTAAAGACTATGTTTGCAAATTGAAGAAATCTCTGTATGGACTCAAGCAAGAACCCAAAGCTTGGTGTTCAAGATTAGACAAATATTTGCAACAACAGGGATTCAAAAGGGGTAATGTACACAATAACCTATACATAAAAATTGAGCATGAAAATATGATTGTTGTTGAAGTATATGCAGATCATATCATTTTTGGAAGTGATAATGACAGTTGGACTCAACAATTTGCTAAGGATATGCAAAAAGAGTTTGCAATGGTTAAACTCAGAGAACTGCCTTTCTTTATTGGACTCTAGATATCATAACTTGATAATGGTATCTTAATTTCTCAAACCAAATATGTGAAAGAAATGTTGAATAAATTCAATATGGAGGATTGCAAACCAGTATGTACACCCATGGTCACTGGTTGCAAATTAAGCAAAGAGGATGAAGCAAAGGAAGTATATCAAAAACTCTACATATCAATGATTGGATGATTATTATATGTAACAGCCTCAATACCAGAAATAATGCAAGCTATGGTAATGGTTGCAATATTTCAAGCAACACCTAAGGAAAGGCATGTCTAAGCGGTAAAAAGGATCTTCAGATACTTGAAAGGGAACTTAAACTTTGGCTTGTGGTATCCACAAAGTAGTGATATGGTCTTAGTAGAATATACAGATGCATACTGGGCAGGTAGTATTATTGACATAAGAAGCACAAGTAGGGCTATATTTTTTCTAGGAAATTGCCTGATATCTTGGATAAAATAAAAACAACCATCAGTAGCATTGTCTACAACATAAGGTAAATATATCACAGAAACATCCTATTGTGCTCAAGTTATGTGGATGAAACAAACCCTAAAGGATGTCCAAGTGAAACTTGATCAACCCATACCAATTTTATGTGACAAGATAAACGCAATTAGTATTTCAAAATATCATGTTATGAACTCCAAAACTAAACATATTCCTATCAAATACCATTTCATGAGAGAACGGGTCACTAAAAATACTGTTAGACTACAATATATAGACACCAATGAACATATTGTAGATATATTTACAAAACAACTTCCAAGAAACACATTCAAATATCTTAGATAGAAACTATGTGTTGTTCCCATAACACAACATGAAGAGATCATCAAAAAGACGATGTAAAGGCATAAGGAGCATTGTATTGTGTACAATAAAAGTGACATGAAGATGAATAAAAGGCATGAAAGCAGAAAGAGTGGTGTTTGAGAAATAGATTAATTATGACAGGAACATAAGCTCAAGTTAAAAGCAAATTGGAAACCATGCAGGGGGAGCATATCTTTAACTAAGATAGCTACAAAGATAGTGATAAATGTACAAGTTGCAGGGTGATTTAGAACTGTGCAGCAACAACACCAAAACGAAAGGGAATAATGAATGAATCCAGGGGGGGTAACTGAAACAAAAAATGGAATCAACATGAAATACAATGCAAAGCCAAAGGATAAGTTCAAAAGGGAACCTGAAAGTGTGGATGGAAAGCACCTCTTTGCCATTGATGTCAAAGGGAGAGAAATACCATGAAGCATGTATCAATGACAACGAACTACGTAGAAATGAAGAAATGTAGCGAAGTACTGATCGAAGGTTGTGTATAAGAGAAAAGTTCCAAACCGGAAAGAACACAAGGGGACTACGCACAGCGGGAGTAATGTGATTTTTGTAAAAAGCACAGAGGAATTCCTGATCAAGAAGACCATCGCAACTTCATAAGTTGTTGACATCAATGTCAAACGGGGATATTGTTGAACTTTGGTTGTCATTAATGTCAAAGAGGACTTTGTATCCATGTGCCAATTTTAATAAGTACATAACAATATGTGTGCAAGTCCGTAATCCATCTAGTCATGGTACTTCAAAGGTGATGTCAAAGAGGTGTTTGGACAAGTCTCAAAAGTGTGCAGGAGTCTTGGAAGTAATAATTGGTTGGAGATGAATGCAAGTCTCGGAAGTGAGAAAGACCCACCAAGCAATGGTACTTCAAGGGTGCATGACCCAACACATAGCAGTTCCCAGGTGCACAAGTCCCAGTATGGTAAGGACTAAGTGTGCGCAAGACCCACAAGTCACGATACCTCAGTTGCACAGATCAAGACTAGTGGTAGATGCGTGAGTAAGCTTGACCGTGAAGAAAGGAAGAATGGATGCCTTCATCCAACTTGCGGACACATCATCTGAATAAGTCAAGTATAAATAAGAAGCAATTTGGTGAGTGGAACGTAAGATTGAAGATGAAAAAAAGATAGTTTTATGAATTAGCAAGCTTTGAATTATTGGAGTTTCAATGGCTCGTTGATCTAGAACAGCATGATCTAGAAGAGACCCAAGTGTGCAAGAACATAAGACAAATACAGTAGATGATGTACAAGATGATATAGTGCAAATGTGCAAGAACAAAAGAGTAGTACAGTAGACAATGCACATAATTGGATGAATATGCTAATGCACAGAACCAAAACAATATGATGAACAACGTGCATATTACAGAAAGTATATGAAGTATGAAAACCAGTGTGCAATACTGATGCAATGACGTGAAGTAAGAGATGAACTGATTATATAATACAATAGTTACAAGGAACAAAACATATAGCAGGTTCGCACAAAGGCAAGTAATGCAACAAATATGAATTATGCAGAGACAACAAGAGGAACTTATATAGGCATATCAAGGTGGAAAAACGGGGCAAGGAACAGGGAGTTGGAGTTTCCTTAAGGTTGAAGCATATAAATCTAGGGGGTTGGTGCCCCCTTCTAGTTGGTATTGGTAAATGAGGGAGTTGGTGCTTCCTTCAGGTTGAAGCCTATAAATCAGGGGGTTGGAGCCTCCTTCCAATTGGTGCTGGAGAATCTAGGAAGTTGGTGCTTCCCATGAATGCAATCTTCATTATATAAGAAATCATTCCATGGTTTTCTCACATTTGGGTTCCCACGTCAAATATTTTTGTTTTGCATCTTATGCATGAATGACATTATTTATGGTGAATGCATAATATAAATACTGTTTGAATTTGGTAAAAGTGAAAATTGTTTAAAATTTATCTTAAGACGGATTCACCCCCCCTCTCAGTATTAATAAGATTTCCAACACACTCTTGAATCATATATCCAACAATCAAAAGAAGCATATAATTCTCAATTAAATAAAGCATGTCATTTACTTATTGAGGAAGGTTTGGACACATAAATTTTGTGTTGTTGCATGGCTTCATTCAATGCCTCAAGTTTCTTCCAACATTTTGAGTCTAGATGCCCTTGAGCACCACAAAAGCTGCAAGTTTCATAGGAATTTTTCTTGTTTGTCTTCGTGGAAGACTAACTAGATTTGAAAGGTGAAGATGATTTTTTTCTTCTTCTAAGGTTTGTAGGGATGATCACCACCTTGTTCAAAATATTTCTTCTTTTGATATGACCCTTTCTTCTTACATTTGGAGGTATGGGACAACAAAGCTTCATGGTTAGGGTTTGAGAAGAAATCAAGATACATAAGCTTGGACTATTCCTTGATGAGACACTCACAAAAAAAGATCAAAAGAAGGCATTTTAAACTCATCTCATAGTGCATCCATTGTAAAGTGAAAGGTTGAAGAGAATACCTGATAAGTTCCTTTCAACTTGGATAGAATCAGGAAAATGCACTCAACATCCAATTTGGTTTTCCCATTCCCTTTTATCTATGATATCGATGAATTGAATTTGCAAGATAGTGTTGGCACAAAATTGAGACCAAGTCCTTGTGCATGCACCAAAAAGAGGAATCGTTGTAGCCTAGTGTGATGGCATTTTCAATTCCCCAAAAGAAAATGTCTCACCAGAAGCACATGAAAGACATGTGTGTCATAGGGAGTGGTTGAATATAAGGAAATGCATGTAAAATTTATCACCATTCATACTGTATAAGTATCCATCTCATAGTATCTCAACATTGATACGTATTAGTCATAACATACAGAAAAAGAGAAAACACATAATAGATTTATGAATAGATAGATATAATTTAGCACATAAAATTGAGGGACCCAAAAATCCTTCATTATTAGAGTAGATAAACTTCATTACATCATGGATCTATGGCCTTATAGAAACCGAGAAAATACTCGTCGCGGTGTCATACAAAGCATAGAGTCAACTACCCAAAACCCAGATACATTGTCTTCTACTACAGCTCGGTCACCCCCTTTTATGTCTTCTTAGTTCTCTATTTCTCTTTTCTTCTTTTCCGCTTCCTTTTTATACATAAGGGGGTAGGTACAAAACTAGTTCTAGGATATTGCGATTGTTAAAGACTTTCCACAACTCCCACTCCTTTACCTTGTGCTTCCTTAATCTATGGTCCTTTCCTCTTCCACTTTTATGATCCTCTCCAAGAAAAAGGATCCAACATGCCCCGGCCACAATTGTTGACTCTCCCTTGAGTAAAATTTGCCATGTTTCTAATCCTTGCATGTCTTCTGATATTGGCTCTTCAAACAAAGAATCCAACACTGGTACCTTTGTAAAGGCCTACTTTCTGAGTTCTTCAAAATTCTTCCAACGTCATCAACCATTTACCTAGTGACATACTAGCGCTAGACAAAAACTTATGATCTTTCTCTGTATCCATAAGAGTAGTCTTTTGTTGTTGTACCTATTGAGTCTATGTGTCCGCAAATTGATCTAACTACTATAATTCATTGTATGTGTTCTAGGTTGTTGTATTTAATTCTTGTGGGAACTACTTAGATGCACAAAATTTATCATGGAGGGTAGCCATCTCATTATCAAGCTGTTGTACTTCCTTGTAATTTTGTGCACATTCAAGAGTGTTAGATATGAGTTGGGATTCACTATTCAATTGTTTGATTTTGTACTGCAAATATTCCATTGGTCGGTGCTTCTTTTCCAAAATTCCAACCCAATCATTCAGTGTAGTAAAGAGATCATGAATTTGTTTAGTACTCTATTGTATTTGGTTGCATGTGTCTCTTATTTCTCTACTAACTCTGGGGACCTAGGCCATAAACTGTGTCTGATTTTCATTACCCCATTACTAAATGGTGAGGATTTGTTGTTGCAATATTGCATTCTCTATCTCAATATTTTTCCATGAAATACAAAAGAGTTGGAGGATCTCTTTTGGTGCAATGGCTGAAATTTCTTTCGGCATAGTGGTTAAGTGATAATGTACTTGGGGCCACATGGTGTGAATATGGTAACCAAGGGATATGAGAGTTTCTTCCGTAACATATCTACCGTATTGTGCTTCTTCCTTTTCTATAAGAGGATTTGCTAGTTGGATACAGACATCATCATAAAATTGTTGGAAATTGGCATGCTCTGTCTTGGAATAGACTAGCCAATGTTCTACTTCAACTATTGTGCTTCAAATGTTGTCAAACAACCATTGGAATGAAAATGAACTATAATCCAGAGTTGTAGTACCAAGGGGTAAATACCATACGAATAGGCTTCTTGCAATTAACTGTGTAGAATGGTCTTTGTACTGAGTGTCTACCTCGTGTTGTATTTTCCTATTCTTAATGATATGTCACTAGATGTCCTCAAGGAGAAATGTGGTGATATCCATATGTGGATGGAAAATATAATGAAGCTCATGAAAATGGGTTGGATCCTGGGAAAACTATACAATTTGATCTCTTAGAGAGATCTGCTCACTGTGTGGGGAAGTGGAGGAGGTTCTGGCATCTCTAATTTCTATTTTTTCTATACTTCGTTCATAGTGATGTCATCTAGGCATGTCATTTCCTGTGAGTAGATCATCTCCCAAAGTTTCAAACAAAGAACAATAAAACTCAAGTGGTATTCCATGAGGTCCATGGATTTTCTCCTTTTTAAGTCTCCTAAGGGTATCTTCGAGTTCGCTGCCAATAATATCCTGCATCAGTTGAATATTATCCTCCTCCTTTACCACTATAGGGAAGAACTGTGACACTTTAACAATATCAGCTATATTATCTTTGTCAGGGGAATTAAAAAGAGAATAATTTTTTTTTACTCTTGCTATGGCTATTTCTTCAAACTTACTAGCTTCCCCTTCAAACTTACTAGCTTCCCCTTCGTTAGTTGTTATTTTCTGGATGGTATTGACACTTTTCCTGTAATTAGAAAAGTGGTGAAATAACTTTTTGTTCTCATCACCTTTACCAAGCCACAGGGATCTGCTTTTAATCCTCCATTCTGCCTCTTGAATTAAAAGAAGTTTTTTTTTATTTTTTTCCAAACCAAAAGAGTCTCTTTGCAATTACCTGTATTGAAACCCATAAATGCATCCTCATTCCACGATCCTAGCTTAAATTCAAGATCTTTGAGTTTTTTATCCTTCTCTGCCCTCATTTTTGTAGACCAATCCAAAGTAGCAGTTTTAGCTTATTTTAGATTTTTTAGTAATTGTAAAGGGGTTGATTCCCTAAAAGACTCATTGTAGGGAACCCAAGAATATTTTGGAATCTGTATCAGTTCTGAATCTGAAGGCTAACCAACCTTTGGACATAATGAAAGATTCTGGTTCATACCCTAAATCCCCTGCCCAATTATTCACAACCCAAGTTTTAATTCCATAGTATCTTATCTTTCGGCGAAGGAAACGCCCTACCAGAGTTCTTTCACAAGTAATTACTGCTTCATTCATAGTAATCTCCTCGCCGAGGACAAGTTTTAAGGGGCCTTTCTTCTTTTTAATGTATTTCTTTTGAGATTTATCTGAACCCTGAACTATATCTCTAGAGACTACTTTTGTAGTATTGGTAGCAGATCCTCTACTCAGTACTTCAAGAGACAACCCTCCTCCAATAAAACCTGAGCCCCCAGAAAAATCTTCTTGTCTCTGCGATGTTGAAGTCTTTGGATGAGCAATATCGGACTGGCTTTCACTAAAAATCCTGAGGGAAGAGCTCCTTGGTGTCTCGAGGATTGAAAAATCCAAAGTAGTAAATGTTAAAAAAAAAATTGTAGGGGAGCAGCCTGAGAGTAGAGCTATTGTGAGATTCTACATTAGGTAAATCTTATGAATTAAAAAATGTGAGCTCGAAGGGAGGACTATGCTGATGTCTCCCTTCTACACCTCGCGAGATACATGCCCTTTCTTTGGTTTGTCATGGATCTCACTGACAGATACATAAATGGAACCCACCTAACCCTAAAAACATGTGCCTCAAAATCCATGAAACCGAAAGCTTGAGAAATCCAACGGGTTCATCTTCCTTCACTCAAACGTAATCCTTCCGGTTCGTCTTCTTCGAGCCTATGTTCAAAGCGCTTCTCATATCTCTTCAAGAAATCTATGTCTCAACTACCTGTTATCTTATTTAGTTAAATGGGATGTTTCTCACTACTTGCTATCCATGCATAAGCTACAAGTTATTCATGCATCAATTACCAGTTATTTTTTCTATTTATTTTTTTTAGAATTGTTTCATTAGTCCAGTACCCAAAATGCTTCCTAAATGAGCTAATGCGGCATCCCAAATGACGCATACACTGCCATAAAATCAATCTGGACAGCACACCTGTCCAATCCTTCTTGAATCCAGAGAAAGCATAGATGATAATCCACCCCAAATTCTAAAATAGAAACACATATCCATGTAATTAGTATAATTATCAATGAAAAATATGATCTAATAATTATTAATTAAAAAACAATTTATAATAAATTAAACTTATTATCTTCCTACGATAAGAAGTTAAACAATTGTGCTAGTTATCATTTTCTTTAAAAGGCAAAGTGAACTGTCAAATCTCAGGGATGTTACCTATCCTTGCTATAAAGGAAGAACAAACATTGAATTCTGAGGTGCACAGATCATGGCTATTTATCAACAAATAATGGTGGAAAACTAGCAAACGTCGAAAAAAATTGGCCAGTTATTCGAATGGCCGGCGAGGGTGGTGGGAAACAAAATGCATGGTGAACTTGAGACCATTCAGATATGCCCAGAACGTGTTGGAATTTTTTCTAGAAAATGTTTTTTTTAATGGTCATTTATCCTACCACCTGTGTGGGAAGAGTTTTCCATGTGAGCGACGTCCAAAAATAAATGGAATTTGGCAATATCTAGATCGTCTCGTTACTTTCGAGTTATAAGACGAAATAAGCTTTTGTTTTATATATCCTGACTTACACACTTCACCGTTTTGTTTTATATATTCTACACACTTCAGCGTTTGTGAGATTGCCTGTTATTTGAACTTTCTCAAACACAGCTTACTCCACAACTTTAGTCATCTGCAAAGGCTGTGCTTAGGATCTTTGGTAGTTTTCTAGTTTTGAAATGGACCTATCATGTCTTTACTACATTAATTTGCAGCCATGAGTAGTTCGATCTCAAACCAAACTAATGACAGGAGATGACCGGACATTGAAGTCTGACCTGTACAGCTTGTCGTCTTATGGAAACAGCTAACTCATTATGATCCGAACCAATCCTTCCCTTCAATGATATGTGATTGATTGCACTAGCATTAAATGAAGAATTGAATATAATAGAATTGAACTGAGAAATTACTATTAAGATGAGTATGATGAAGTTCTATGGTTGCCAAGAATGATGGTTACTTCCTCACTCTAAGTTTAATTTTTGTAAGTGATATGATACTCTTGTTGAGTCCTTATGTATTGATTATGTAATGATTGAGTGGATTATCTTACTCTGACTAGAGAATTCTGACCAAGTCTCTGGTTGAGCCCTTATATATTGACTATGCAATGATTGAGTAGATTATCTTATTCTGACCATGTCTTAATTCTTTAGAATCTGACCATGTCTCTGGTTGAGCCCTTATGTATTGACTATGCAAAGATTGAGTGGATTATCTTATTCTGACCATGTCTTAATTCTCTAGAATAAAAAATATTGACATTTCTGTAGCTCTTAACAGCTGTGGTGTTGTTACCAGTAAAAAAACACATGATGAAAGGAAACACTACCATCAACAACTTATCAGGGAAAAGCCAATCTGGCCGGTAAGTGCTTGAATTACAAATACCATGTTATTTATGCAGACATTCAGTTCTGTGTACAAAATAAGTTCATATCTTCAACTGTTTAGGCATTGGGTTCTTCTTGAAATGTCTGTGTTGGCTGTGTACAAAATAAGTTCAAATCTTCAACTGTGTAGGCATTGGGTTCTCTTTGAAATGTTACATGTTTTGGAATAT
This sequence comes from Larix kaempferi, assembly GCA_027924585.1. Taxonomy (NCBI): domain Eukaryota; kingdom Viridiplantae; phylum Streptophyta; class Pinopsida; order Pinales; family Pinaceae; genus Larix; species Larix kaempferi. The sequence continues at coordinate 16,320,487 of BSBM01000127.1, forward strand.
TTTCTGCCTTTTTGTCTGTTAACTGGTGCAATATTCTATCTGCTTGGATTTCTCATTGGTTTAAGGAAAGCTGGGCTGTTATAGGTTGGTAGCAACAAAGCTACAAATTGACTTGATAGTGGAGGTTGATGACGCGCTCCTTCATCTTCCCAAGGTAATCTCTGCAATTTTTCCCCATTAGGATCACTGCATAGTTAGTTAAATTCCTCAAATCATGGTTTAAAACAAAATTTAGGATGGAGATCAGTAATAAAACTTAAATTTCTTCTGATACTCCACCGGCTACTAGTTGGCTGCGTTTTGAGTTTCACAAGTTCTGTTCATGAACCGCTTTTATTTGTATTGCATCACAGTCACTGATAAATGCTTAAACTTTACTGTTTTTTATCGAACTTAAAACATGTTGAAAAGAAATCCCAAAAGTAGCTGCCAATGATTTTATTTTCAAGTACTGCAAAAAAAATTTCCTGCCACTTATAGCATGTGTAGCTGAAGCCTGAAACTGATTGAGCGGATTGTCGTTTCCTTTTGGAAGTTTCCATTCCCTTCGAGAAGCGGTCGGCTGAACAAGCTCGTGTTTGAATTTCTAGACACTGAAAATGATCACATAAAGCTGGCCGCGGGCTTTCCAGGAGGCGCAGAGTCATTTGCATTAGCTGCAAAGTTTTTCTGTGGGTCTGACGTTACACCAGGGATCACTGCATCTAATGTCGCTGCCTTACGATGTGCGGCAGAGTATCTTGAAATGAAAGAAGATCTGGAAGAAGGGAACTTAATATCGAAGACAGAAGCCTTTCTCAGTGATATTCTAATATCTTCATGGTTGGATTGTATTACTGTTCTTCAAAGCTGCTCTGGCCTTTCTCCATGGGCCGAGAATCTGAACATCGAACAGAGGTGTGTGGATTCTATCGCATGGAAAGTAGCCACAGACCCTGCTCGCATCAAATGGGCATACACGCCGCTCACCAAGAAAGCAGATACTTTGATGAGTCCAATAAAGCACCATTCTATAGTACCCAATAAAAAGCGAATTAGAATGCAGACCAACCGTGGAGAAGGAGAGAGCAGCCGTGAACGCCCAACTCAGCTACCGGACACTGCACTGGAAATTCAGAAATTGAGAGCAGAGTTCACCACACTTGAGAAGTTTTGCAAAACTATGCTTAAGCAGCTGGAAAAATATTGTACAGAGAAGATGAACATTTCGCCTTCATGTGCATTGCCACTGCCATGGAAGTACTTGATGTGGAAACCGAGGGACAGCGAGCAGAAAGCAGGCCACTTTTTGCCGTCCATGTTGAATGAGCTTCCAGTACAAACCGATGGGAATCATGCCATGGCGTCTACCCGGGCCGACAACGTAGGAATGTCGAAGATTATCAAACTGCGAAGAAAATCTATATGATTTCTTAATTACTATTATGTGTAGTATTAATGTAACGTTGATGGTGGTGTTCATTATATGCATTATATTGATGATGGTGGTTATTATTTTGTTAGAAGAGTGATTTGAAACGGTAAAATCATTAATCTTTTTTAATTTTTTATTAAATTTAAATCAGCATAAATCTATTTTAAATCAGTGTTTATCAAGTATTTAGAGGGATCTAATTTTTTGAGGTGTATTTTTTTTTTAAATTTAAACTCGAGAAATTTGATCTCTCTTGATTGATAGAAATAACAAAGGAACACTATATGTGCATCCATGAGTATGTGTATGATATGTGCATCCATGAGTATGTGTATCATCCAGAAATAACAAATGATGTTGCCGAAAATGTAAATAATAATGTCATCATCGAAACGAGAGATATGAGTTTCATACTCCTCATGTGGCACCATCGGAAAGAAACCTTTCACCCAATTTCCATCCCCAATTGATGTGGCTGAAAAAGAAATAGGGGTTGAAGAATTGTGAACCAACCTTACCTCTTTGCAACTCTTACCCATCAAAATTTTGAATGCATCTTCTCCATAATTGGATGGTCCAACTATTGTGAGATCATGTACCTCCTCCAAGGCTCTGCAACTCTCCCCATAAGGCATCTCATAATCCCTCTGAACAACATAAGTGCTTGGATTCCTTCTTGTTTGAATGTATCCCCTTCAAGCACATGCATATCAGCATGTACCTCATATTCCATCATCACATGATGTTCCTCCTTTGTAACATAAATTCTTTCATCCATTGAATGACTGTCTCATATGTAGGGGGGTGTAAAGGACCTTTGCAACCTCTCTTGAAGTTGCCCAATCTGCACCATAGATTTTTGGAGTGCATTTTGGGTGGAATCCAACTCATTTGAGAGCTTGTTTTTCTCTTATGCATCCTTCAAGGTTATTCCATGATACAAACCAACAAGATCAATAAAATAATCTCTATCAGAAAGCAAGTTCAAAAAATTACCTTTGGTGTCCAACATTTCCTTCTGGATTTTATCCATATCTTCAAGGGAATACTTATCTCCCACACACCAGCAAAATTTCAAAACCAATGCTTGTGTGTCATGGATAGTTTTCAAGGCGTCTTGAATCTTCTTTTCATCCATCTTCAAGGACCCTATAAGAAAATGAGGTTCTTGAAAATGAGCCTCATCTTCTTCTTCCTTCTTGCTTGGACCAACTTCATGAAGCTTAAGTGGTGATGGGGAAGTTGATCTTGGTTCTTCTTCAACTGCTACAAGGTCTCCATATCCATGGTCAATGTAACTTTTGCTTGCAGAAACACCTTCAAAAGTGATCTCTATGTCACCAACATAGAGGTGTGAGCACCCATAAGTAGGTACTCCTTCACAGTTCAAGCATCCATCAGTAGATGCTCTTTAATTCATGTCAAAAGTAGAGTGTTTCTTAGAATGATATTTAGTATTTTCAATGGAATATTCCCCATATTCATGTGGTGTTTCTTAATCTTTTTCAGAGTCACTTCGGAGTGACTTTCGATCTTCTTCATATAATGCTTCTTCTGCTTCCCCTATTTAAAAACTAGGTGGCTTATGGGTCTCCTCATTTCGCTCCTTCTTTTCACTCAAACATATATGATTTCCTCTCCAAGGTATTTTGCAAGAATGGACTAGACCTTTCTTTATTAAATCCACATCTTCATTATTGGGCCTATATCCAAAAACACAATCGACAAAGTCTTCAAAAATAATGGCCTTATTTGTCTTTCCCATCAAAGCAAGGTATGCTTGATATTGTTGAGGCAAAGTTTTACATGTTGCTCTCAATATTTATAATTCATTCATAGGATTATCCTTGGGTGGTATGACACATTCATATTCATCATACAAATGGTCATAAGAAGAAACCTCATTCCTTATGAAATTGTAAGAAGTGATGCATGATGGCACCTCTTCCTCATACAATTCACATTGTTTTTCATATTGCTTACAATCATCTTCATACTCCTCATAAGCATTGTACTCATAGGATTCATCATAATAGTAATACATGGCTACAAATTCGTCTTCAATGGATTATATCAATGCACAGCTGCAAGGACCATGCTCTAATACCACTGTAATATCCCTAATTTGAAATTTTACACAATTTGGCCAATTTTCGAACCTTGGACCAGTGAAACCCCAAAATGTCCCAAATGATCCCAAATGGTTTCGAATTTTGTATGGAGGGAATTAGGAGGATATAGGAAACTCTAATACACCCTTTATACACCCAAACATCTGTTATAAACATTCATGATCTGCAAGTTTCAAGGAGGGAAGAATTGGAACAAAACTAGTCAATTGCATTAATGGAAATCCCCCCTAGGTCTGCCCCTAATTTCCCTTCCAAACCCTATACGGACTCCCCTATTTTTTAATCTTAGACTTGGATATATTATAGGACATCAAGGACATTTTTTTTTCATAATTATATCATGTTTTAGCATCGAATAGGTCTTCCAATAGATAGCAGCTTATAGAGCATATAATTTATGAAAAAAACGGTAGACAAGGGGCCTTGAATTTATGTCACAACTATAGTAATACTTTAGGAGTATGCGTACATTATTTGGGACATCAATTTAAATCCATATGCATCTCATAAAATAGACAAAAATATCAAAAAGATATGATATAAAACGGGTACAATATCATCCCAAAATCACCATGAAAGTACTATGAGGGAAATGGATTGAATCTCAGTTTTAATTGGAAATATTGCATGAATTAATTGGTATTTCAAGCTATGGATCTCATGATATATATATATATATATATATATATTACAGAGTTATGCAACAACTAACATGTCCATAAGGTCAAAATAGAAATCATCCATTAACTATATGCAACAAGAAGTGTGCCATCACAATTTTACATGACATTTAGAGAAATATAGTAGAATGAGAATAGAGAAGAGAAAGTGAATATGAACTCGAACTCATATTGGGGTTGAACCTGAATCAAAACATCTCCATGAATATATATTGAGAGTTCTGAATGTTCTCTCCATAAACCAAATTGTATGAGAATCTTGCACCCTTGAAATTGGTTCCAAGGCAGGGAGGATGAACATCCACCATGCAAGGACAAGCTAAGCTCTCCAAATGTGCCAAATGAGAAATGATCAAAATAGGTTCCATTTCGACTGGGTCTCCTTTTAATAACTTTAGTTGACTCATTTCTCTCCTTAGAACTCAAATTATCTCCTAATTACTCATGAAATTTGAATTAGTGGGGGTTATGACCCTTCATTGGCCCCACATGACACTTGGCTCATCTTTTGTCTCCAACTCCTCCATGAATTCAAATTGGGGAATATTTTGGATGCTTTGGAGCTGTGTAACTCCTCTCATGTGCCCTCTTGTTCTATTTTTAGCTCTTACATTGTCATAGATGTCATAGAATCTATCATAAGTGTCATAGGTGTTATTGAATCTGTCATAAGTGTCATAATGCTTGTCATAGTTGTCATAGAATATGTCATTTCCTATTTTTAGCCATATGAATCTTCCTCTTCCTTCATTAATGTTACCTCTTCCCTCCAACTCGAATTTGGGGATGGCTCCATGTTTAAAGGAGGAATATTATCTCATGTGGACCCACATGTCCACTTATGCACCTCCAAGTCCAACTAGGACCTAATGCCACTTCATTTTGGAGAATTTAACATTTATTCCATAATTTATTGGCCTATTTTTCCACCATCAATTTAGAATATTGAATTTTCATTAGAAACTATAGACCTTGGGGTTCAATGTCAATATTTTAACTCTTCCACATAACCCTTAGGAATTGAGTAGGCCAACTTAATTATTTATCTGAAAATCATTTAATTGGGTACATGACAGCTTTTGTATGAGATTTATTTGGATTCCTAATCCATTGTACCATAGGAACATTTTTAAAGTATTTTCCATGTACGAGTTACTTCCATTAGCCCTCCCCAAACAAACCCGTCCACAAGATTTTTAGGATCAAAGAATCACTGAACCAAAGCAAGTTTTTCATACCCCATCCACCTAGGGCCTTGGGAAATGATATCCTTTCCCAATTGACCAGTTGAAAATTGGACCAATTCACATTTCCAGACCAAATAAACTGCATCATTTTCATTTTTAAACAATGATTAATAGAGACATGGATTTTAACAAGGGAAAGCCAACACACATGAATGCTCTTTAAAACTAACTTCACCAGAGTTATCCTTCCACCCAAAGAGAGCAATTTGTAACTCCAACAATCTATCCTTTTCTCCAACTTCCTAAGAAGTCACATCCAGTCAGCTCTGAAATAATTATTAGGTCTTAGATTGTATCCTAGATATTTGAATCCATTAACTAACAAATCTATTTTGAGAGGGAAGAAGTCCTGAATTTGGTCAAAAACACTGCCATCAATAACATGTTACAAGAAAAGGATTTTTTTAATATTACCTCAATCCCTAAGGCATCACAAAAAATATGAATGATATCATAAAAGGTTATTCACTAAGAGATAGTACCATTCCCAAACAATATAACATAATCCATGAATAACAAATGAGTAACAACATGAGAAGAGGACACTTTCAACTTTGACAGTCTTTTATCCACCTTGGATTTCCCAATAATTCTATTGAGGCCCTCCGTTATTAACAAAAAGAATAAAGGGAAAAGGGTACAACCTTGGAGAATCCCTCTTGAGCTTTTTAAAAAAGTAGTGGGACTACCATTGACAAGCACAAAGAAATTTAAAGAAGTAACACAAGATATGATCCAACCAGTCACCTATAAGGGGATCCCAATTTGGAGAAGGATCAATGTGAGAAATACCCAATCAAATTTATCAAATGCTTCCATAAGATCCATTTTGAGGATAAGTGCTTCTAAATGTTTGATCTTGATATAATGTAAGCATTCTTTGGTGACCTTAATGGCATCAAGTATTTGTCTCTTATTTAGAAAATTGAATTGCTCCAGAATCATGCAATCAACTAATTTAGGCTTGATTCAGTCACCAATCACCTTTGAAATGATTTTATACAATATGTTGCAAAGGGATACCGGTCTATACTCATCAAAAGAAGCAGGATTAGAACTCTTAGGAATTAGGGAAAGGAAGGTGGAGTTTAAGAAGCCAAAAATTACTCCCTTAACCCGAGTCCCTTCAACCACCCTCAAAATATCTTCTCCCATTAGGTCAAAAAATATAGAGAAAAGTTCCATAGTCTAGCCTTCCGATCTAGGACTCTTGGCTCTAGGAAATTTCTTAATTATAGATTCAATATCTTCCAGAGTAACATGATTCCTAACCTTTAATCCTTTCTCCTTAGAAAAAAAACTGGGGTAATGTTCAACCACCTTCAACTGGGAAGTAATGTTTGTTCTCTTTGGATCTTTGAATATATTAGAGAAATGTGAGACATCTTCCTTTTCCAGATCCTTTTTGTTAAGTTTAGCCTAATTTCACAAGCAAGATAACTAAAAGAAACACAATCACAAGATAGACAAAGATTTACCCTGGGAAACCCTCATGGGGTAGAAAACCCAACAAAGCTTTCCTCAATATAGATAATCAACCCAATACAAGATGTAGTTCTCAACAAGAGCTCCTTCTCCTCCTATGCAGATCTCTCTCTCTCTCTCATGTGCCAATCACAAGTGAGTGAATGAATGGTATAAATGAGGAAGACACCTCCTCTATTTATACTTGTGTTCTAACTGACTTTTCACCCTAATGGGGCCGACCTCTCCTAAGAGAGTCTAATAACCCCTAAACAACTAACTCAAGGCCAACCTTACATGGGAAATCTAATAACCCTAGTTACCACACTCTCTCAGAGGAATAAACATATCTGGATATACAATAGGGTCACTACGGAGGAATGTACCATCTCCAGAATAATAAAATACAAATATAATATTCTTAGAAGTTACAATATTTCAACACTTCCCCCTTAACAAGAAGGATATTATAACAACGTTTGCAGGAGCAAGGAGTCATCAACTACATGATACATGATACATCTATAAATCATTGGAAGCTTTCTTCATACATCATCAGTAACTCAAACAGTTTACTGAAAAATTTTCAATATCTTCAATACTGGAACATCAACATCTTCAGTACTGAATCTTCATCTTCTGCAGCACTTTGAATAGCTACAACAACATCATCAACATCTGGATCATCTCGATCAACAACATATGGATCATCTTGATCGACAGCATCTGGATCGTCTCGATCAACAACATCTGGATCATCTCAATTGACAGCATCTAGATCATCTCGATCAACAACATCTCGATCATCTCGATCGATAGCATTTGGATCATCTCGATCGACAGCATCTGGATCATCCCAATCAACAACATACTCTGCAATACACAAGATCCTATTATGGGATGATCAATCCCTCTCACTTTAGGACATAGTTCAATGGAAAATGCAATCCAGATCAAATTCCCAAGATGATCAATACTTATCAATTTAAGACAAGTCCCATGTCTATGGACGATGAAATCCAGATCAAATTCCCAGGATGATCAATCCTTATCAATTTAAGACAAGTCTCATTTCTATGGACGATGCAATCCAGATCAAATTTCCAGGATGATCAATCCTTATCAATTTAAGACAAGTCCCATGTCTATGGACGATGCAATCCATATCGAATTCCCAGGATGATCAATCCTTATCAATTTAAGCCAAGTCCCATGTCTATGGACGATGCAATCCAGGCACATACATTTTGAACTAAATGTTCAGGGATGATGCAGTCCTATAATCAATTCTCAGAGACATATGTCTACGGATCAATTCAGGGACCTAAGTCCAGGGATGATGCAATCCCTCTCGTCCACTAGGGACCACTTTTCGGAGACATCTGTTTATGAATCAATTCAGGGACCGAAGTCCGGGGATGATACAATCCCCTCTCATCCACTAGGGACCAATTCTTGGAGACATCTGTCTACAGATCAATTCAGGCACCAAATTTCGGGGATGATACAATCCCCTCTCGTCCACTAGGGACCACTTCTCAGAGACATCTGTCTACGGATCAATTCAGGGACCGAAGTTCGGGGATTATACAATCCCCTCTCATCCAATAGGGACCACTTCTCAGAGACATCTGTCTACGGATCAATTTAGGGACCGAAGTCCGAGGATGATACAATCCACTCTCGTCCACTAGGGACCACTTCTCGGAGACATATATCTATGGATCAATCCAGGGACCGAAGTCTGGGGATGATACAATCCCCTCTCGTCATCTTAGACCAATTCTGAGTACCACTCATCGACCTCATTGGCATCATCAATACAAGTATCTACATCATTGATACATGTATCCACATCATCGACCTTTCTGTCGATGCAGGCAATCTCATCATCAGTGATCACATCACTCCCCCTTTCGAGGAGGGTCTTTCTGAATCACACCAAGCTTGTCTCGGAAATACTGAAATTTTACTTGAGACAAAGGTTTGGTCAATGAGTTAGCAACTTGTTCGTCGGTGCTTACATACTCGAGCTTGATAGCTCCTTTCTGTACCATATCCCGTATATAGAAATATTGGATCTCTATGTGCTTTGACTTATCATGGAACACTGGATTCTCTGTCATCTCGATGCAACTCTGGTTGTCACACAATATCACAGTAGGATCCATCTCTAAGTCAAACAATCCTTATAACAATTTCCGAAGCCATAATGCTTCACAACTAGCAGAGCAAGCAGCTATATATTCCACTTCAGCTGTGCTGAGAGCCACAATAGACTGCTTCTTGCTAAACCATGAGATCATGGCAGATCCTAGACAATAACATCCACTTGATGTACTCTTCCTGTCTGATACACTTCCTGCCCAATCAACATCTGTGTATCCATACAATATGAATTCATGATCTCCACGATAACATACACCAAAATTGTTTGGGTACACAGGGTACTACCAAAGGACCGAACACCAAGAGCAACCACTTCACACAAACAGATCACAGATCAACACACCGATGTTTTGACGTGGTTTAAACCCTCTTGAGGGAAACACTCCATGGCCTCGGCCAAATAGCTTCTACGGGACAATTTATTATGCAAAGAAAGAAAGTTACAAATGAGCTTCTCATAATCGATCAACTAAACAATGACCCTCCATGCTCTTTAAATAGAGATCATGGACCAATCGGGTGTTAAGCCACGGATCAAGGTTAGGTTTGATCTAAGAGAAGTTGAGCCATCGGATCACTCTATGTCGGAAACATATTGTGACCGTCGGATTAAGTATTTACAAATGCATACTAATGCATACTAAAGAAACACACTATCCCTAACGGATATATTACACAAGTTGATCTTAACTAACTCCTAAGTGTCTAAATATCCTAACATCCCCCCTTAAGAACAACTTGGGATAGGATTGAAGGATTTACAAAAGTGACACTATTAGGAGAAGGAAGGAGGCATTAGAGCCTATCCCCCCTTAATGACAAGTTCCTGAACTCCTAACATAGATCAAAGTTTATAAAACTTCGCTTCTGTAAGAGACTTGGTGAAGATGTCTGCAACTTGATCATCTGTAGGGAAAAAGAGCACTTCAAGAACACGATCATGAACAAGATTTCTGATGAAGTGCATATGTAGCTCAATGTGTTTGCTGCGTTGATGTAGAACTGGATCTTTGGCAAGCTTGATGGCACTTTGATTGTCGCACCAAAGTGGAGTAGGTTGTTGCTGCTCGAATCCAAACTCTGAAAGGATCTGTCGAAGCCATAAAGCTTCCTGACTGGCATTAACTGCTGCTCGATATTCTACCTCTGCTGAAGAAAGAGAAAGAGCTTGTTGTTTCTTACAAGCCCAAGTAATAGGTCCAGATCCCAGACTGAAAACATAACATGCAGTAGACTTTCGATCATCAGGATCGCCGGCCCAATCTGAATCAGTGAAACCAACCAAGAAAGGTTTCCCCCCTGTACTGTAATGAATCCCAAACTGAACTGTACCTCGAATATATCGAAGTATTCTTTTAGCTTCTTTCCAGTGACTTTCATGAGGTGTCTACATATAACGGGAAACTCGACCAACGGCAAAGGAAAGGTCAGGGCGGGAATGAGTCAAGTATAAAAGACTACCAACAAGCTGACGATACAAGGTGGCATCTACTTCAGGTGAAGTACAAGTGGCAGAAAGTTTGACTCCAGACTGGAAGGGAGAAGGGGTTGGTGTACAATCTTCCATGTGAAAGCGACGAAGAAGGTCACAAGCATACTTAGACTGAGAAAGAAAGATTCCTTCTTTGGTTTGCAGAACTTGGAGGCCAAGAAAATAATGCAAATGTCCTAAGTCTGACATTTCAAAAGTTTGTTTAAGACTGGATTTCACATGGGTTATAAGATTAGGGTCACTACCAGTAAGAATAAGGTCATCAACATAGAGAACAAGTATGATGAGATGGTTTCCTACTTTCTTGGTATAGACATTGGGGTCAGAATGGCATCTAGAAAAACCAGTGTCAAGGAGAAAGTTATCCATTTTGGCATACCAAGCTCTAGGAGCTTTCTTAAGGCCATATAAGGATTTCTTAAGGCGGCAGACAAGGCTAGAGTTATTCTGAACATAGCCAGGAGGTTGTTCCATGTAAATTTCCTCCTGTAAATCACCATGTAAGAAGGTAGACTTGACATCCATTTGATGGAATTCCCAATTGTGTAAGGCTGCAAGGGAAAGGACAAGGCGGATGGAGTTCATTTTGGCGACGGGAGCAAAGGTTTCATTGTAGTCAATCCCTTCAACTTGGGAAAAACCTTTGGCAACTAACCTTGCCTTAAGTCTTTCAACACTTCCATCTGATGCATACTTAGTTCTGTAGACCCATTTACATCTGACAAGTTTTCTTCCTTTTGGAAGAGGTACAAGATCCCAAGTATCGTTCGCCATTAAGGAACGATATTCTTCATCCATGGCTGCATCCCAATCTGGATTCCCTGAAGCTTCTGCAAAAGTTTCTGGATCATGATTCTCGGAAACTTGAGCCAAAAGATAAGAGGCTCGCTGAAACTGAGAACGTGTTCGACGTTGATCTCTAGGATCACCGGCAAGATCACCAGCTGCTTCACATGTTGAACGGACCCATCGAGGAAGCACTTGTGTTGGTGCAACTGGAGGAACATGAGCAGGCGGAGGTGGATTTTCATCCTCACTGTCATCATCAGAAACTGAAGTTGGAAACCTGTCAAGGAAGTTGGAAGAAGAAGAAGAAGGCACAAACGCCGAATCAGGCTCGCAGGCCAAAGATGGCACACTCGCCGAGTTAGGCTCGCAGGCCAAGTTATTTTCATCAAATTTAACATCTCTTCTAATGATTATAGCATGAGAATGTGGTTGAAGAAGTCTATAACCTTTTACATCTTCAGAATATCCAACAAATATGCACTTTTCACTTTTAGGTTGCAATGCTTTCCGTTTTTCATCCGGAATGTGAGCACATGCTTCACTACCAAACACACGAAAGTGACTTACATCAGGTTTAATTTTACTCCATGCTTCTTCCGGTGTTATACCTTGTAATGCTTTTGTGGGGGTGCGATTAACTATGTAATTTGCACAATTTATGGCTTCAGCCCAAAATTGAAGACTTAGTCCCTTAGATTGGATCATACAATTAGCCATTTCTTTTAAAGTGCGGGTCTTCCGCTCAGCTACACCATTTTGTTGTGGTGTATATGGAACAGTGTACTGTTGTTGGATGCCTTGTTCAGTGCAGAAAGTAGTGAACTGTTTGTTAACATATTCTCCTCCATTGTCAGATCTTAACTTAATCATTTGATGACCAGATTGTTTTTCAACAAGGGCCTTGTAGGCCAAGAACATGTTAAATACTTCGCTCTTAAGTTTTAGGAAATAAACCCAAGTGCATCTGGTGTAATCATCAATGAAAGTTAAGAAATACTTGAAACCAGAAAAGGAAGCAGATGGAAGAGGGCCACACAAGTCAGTATGCACAAGCTCCAAGGGAACCGAGGCGTGCCAAGAGGCACGTTTGTCAAAACTGTCCCGATGATGTTTTCCAAGTACACAACCGGAACAAACACCATCTCTGCAAGATACCATCAGAAGACCTGTCACCATATTTTCTTTACATAGTTGTTGCAATGAGCGATAATTTAAGTGACCAAATTGCTCATGCCAAAGTTTGCTCAAGTTATCACTATGAGCAACAAAAACTGAAGGGAAAGGTGATGACCCAAAGTTGTTAAACTTGTACAACCTGGTAATATCATCAACAATTCCGGTAGCTAGAACCTGTTGAGGATCTTTAAAATCCTTGATTACAACTTGGTGAGGTGTAAAGGTCACAGTTTTACCTTCACCAGAATGAGTGATCTGATAGACTGATAACAAATTGCAGGAAATTCTTGGAACACATAGTACATCACTAAAATGACCATTATCTACTGGAACTGTTCCAGCTCCTACAACACTTAGAGATCTATCATCACCAACAAATATTTGTTTGGTGTTACATTCATGCATAGTAGAAAAGATGGCTTGATCCTTAGCCATATGATAAGATGCTCCAGAATCAATGAGCCATTCATTTGATGTAGAAGAAGAAGATGCATTATAAGAATAACCAGAAGCACAAAGTGCATGTCCATGAGAGGTAGATTCTGATGGCGAATCTAGGCTGATGTGGTGCTTCTTCATTGCTGCTTCCAAGGCTGCCATCTTCTTGAAACACTTTGATTCATCATGATTATCTTTCCCGCAATAGTTGCAATGCCGCTCAGTCTTCTTGCCTTTTGGCTTTGATCCTTTGTCATTTTTTAAAGAAGGAGCTGACTGAGAGGGTTTGGGACCTTTGTTTGACTTATTATTGTGAAAATTTTGTTTCTTATGAGGCTTGGACTTTTCTTTCTGTTGGGACAATAAGGCTTTCCCAGATATATCTGCATTGTTGATTATTCCAAGGTGAATGAGTTTATCTTGTTCTCTAATCAAGGAATCACAAAAGGATTCAAGACTAGGCTCTTGATAGCTAGCTGCATTCAAGGATGCTTTCATGGAGTAAAATGTAGATACAAAAACAGAATATGCAGGTCCAAGTTTGGAAAGAATATGATAAATGCACTGTTTGTCTTCCCTCTCAATCTTACATTCTGCACATAAAAGCTTGAGAGTTTTGTACTTAGATAAATAATCTTGAATGCATGAAAAGTCACTTAGATTTAAAGAAATCAACTCATTTTCGAGTTGGTGACCTCGAATTTCATTGTGTTTACCAAACACAGTTTCCAACTTGTCCCAAACAGTATTAGGTTCATCAATTCCAGATATGTGGAATCGCAATTCCAGATATGTGGAATCGCAAATCAGTAGAGATTGACATCCCAATCAATCCACGAGCTTCATCACATCTATTTTCCCATTTTATTTTCTTATCATCATCAGTGGGTTCTTTTTCTTTCCCTGTGGTAATTCTGAAAAGTCCCCTACTTGGTAAAACATCCTCCATACGAGATTTCCATGAGAAATAGTTAGAACTGTTAAGTAGAATATCACAATGGGCAGCCATATTTGTAAAGTAATGGCTGTAAAAGCAGAAACCAATAGTCTGGATGTGAAGAGCTCGAAAAAATAGGCGGTTTAAAAAAAAAAACGGCACTGAAAACTGACTCTGTATGATGAAGTTATGCTTGAACAAAGAAACTGTTGAAGACGTCCCCAATAGTGACGTGGCAGCTAGAGAATGTCCAGCAAAAAAAAAGAACCCCCCTCTTCCCAAGATGACCCTTTTGACAATCACTTTAAAAAAATTGCTTTAAGTGAATCACTTTTGTAAAATAAGTGATTTCACTTTTACAATGATATTACTTTTTAAATAGTGCAACAATAAATAAAAAACTTAAGTGACTCACTTGTATTTTTATTTTTTATTATTTAAGTGAGATGCACTTTTACAATAAAGTAACTTGAAAATAGAAATTGCATGCACTTTTCCTTTTAAAAGTAACTTCCTAAGACTTGAACTCAAGACCTATTAAGGAATAAAGCAACTTTGAACCAAGTGAGCTAGATTAAAAGGTATGTAAAATATGGGAATGAGAAATGGTTGTTTTTTTTTTTTTTTTTACTCTTCTTGCTCGGTTTGCGTGCTTGCTCTTTTTCCTGCAAAACAGACCACAAAACAAAACAAAAAAAACTTTTCCACACTTGTGGAGTTAGATCTTGTTAGCTTGCCCGGAAATTCTACGTTTTCTCTCTGTTTCTGATTTACCGAGATTGCGCAAAGGTGCACGGCAAAGAACATACGCAGCCGAGAAAAACCCTTTCCCTTTCTGTTTCTGATTTGCCGAGATCGCTCAAGGTGCACGGCAAAGAGCATACGCAGACGGGAAAGCAACAATCCGAACCCAAAAAAAATCTAACAGTAAAAAAAAATGAAGTATGAGAATTTTTTTATTATTATTAAAAAACGAAATAAAAAAAATGCATCACTGTAACATTATACCTTCAGATCTGATGAAATACGCGTTTCTGGAGCAACCGGGAACCGTTTTCGATCAAACGAAAACTATTTCCCAATGGAAACGACGCTCCGGACGCAATGGAACACCTCCCACAGCCCAGAAATGCATAGAAATACCAGAACTAGAAACCCTTTCGAGTTTCGGCAACAACAGTTCAAGATCTAGATCATAACCGGAAGCAGCACTTCATAAAAGCTCTGATACCATGTTCGGGTACACAGGGTACTACCAAAGGACCGAACACCAAGAGAAACCACTTCACACAAACAGATCACAGATCAACACACCGATGTTTTGACGTGGTTTAAACCCTCTTGAAGGAAACACTCCACGGCCCCGGCCAAATAGCTTCTACGGAACAATTTATTATGCAAAGAAAGAAAGTTACAAATGAGCTTCTCATAATCGATCAACTAAACAATGACCCTCCATGCTCTTTAAATAGAGATCATGGATCAATCGGGTGTTAAGCCACGGATAAAGGTTAGGTTTGATCTAAGAGAAGTTGAGCCGTCGGATCACTCTATGTCGGAAACATATCGTGACCGTCGGATTAAGTATTTACAAATGCATACTAATGCATACTAAAGAAACACACTATCCATAACGGATATATTACACAAGTTGATCTTAACTAACTCCTAAGTGTCTAAATATCCTAACAAAAATCTATCGTACCCTTTAGGTACCTCATCACATGCTTTGTCGCTATCAGGTGAACTCGTCTAGGTTCCACTAGATACTGACTCAAATTGTTCACTGCAAAGCATATATCTAGCCTGGTATTCGTCAGATACATTAATGACCCAACAATTTGTCTGTACAGAGTCATATCCACTAATTTTGACGAGTCATCAGCTAATAGCTTCAAGTTGGAATCCATGGGTGTGGCCATGGCTTTACATTCCAACATATCAAATCTTTTCAAGATTTCCACATCATACTTTCCCTGGTTGAGAAAGATTCCTTTTGGGCCTTTCCATACTTCCAGACCTAAGAAGTAGTGCATCAATCCGAGATCTTTCATCTCAAACTCTGAAGAGAGCTTCTTATTGAATTCGACAATCTGTTTCCCATTTCAAGTCAGAAATAGGTTATCCACATATAACAACAATATGACAGGTTCATCATCCATAAAATTGAGATAAAGATTAGGATCAGCTTTACTTTTGGTAAAGCCCAATATTTTCAAGAATCTGTCAATTCTTCCATACCAAGCTCTGGGAGCTTGCTTCAACCCATACAAATCCTTTTTCAGTTTGCACACATGGGTTCTTCTATCTTCCACCTCAAATCCTTATGGTTGTTCTATGTACACTTCCTCCTCAATTACACCATTCAAGAAAGCTGTCTTTACATCCATCTGGTGTAATTCCCACTTCATCATGTATGCAAGTGCCATGATGGTTCTATTAATGGAAGTGTACCTTGCAACTGGTGCAAATGTCTCTTCATAGTCAATTCCCTCTTTCTAAGAGAATCCTCGGGCCACAAATCTTGCCTTATAATTTTCAATGGTACCATCCGCACCATGCTTTATTTTGTATATCCATTTGGAGGATACCACACTTTTGTCCTTTGGCTTGGGAACTATATCTCAAACATCATTCTTCATTATTGACTGGTACTCTTCTGTCATTGCCTCTACCCACTCTTTCTTATGAACTGCTTCTTCATAACTAGTAGGTACTTGGTCTACAAGATCACACATCAAAGCCATATAGCTAGAGAATGACTTTGGTTTCTTGCTCACTCTGGTGGAGCCTTCAAGAGCTCCATATTTTTCTTCTCCTAGTATAATGTCTCTTGTCGATGTTGTCTTTCTCTTTCTTGATATGGTTAAAGTAGGGGGTTCTTGTGGTTCTATTATGTCATGGTCTTCAGGTGTTGTCTCTTCAGGGGTGGGTGTAGCTTCAGTAGTTCTTGGAAGATGCATCTTCCTCATATACTTCTTCATATTGGCACTTCCTAGATCTCTTGAGAGCTGCCTCTTCATCAAATGTCACATCCCTACTTATTTCCATATGATGGAATCTTGAGATGTATATTCTGAATGCTTTGGATGCTTCACAATATCCAACAAATATTCACTTCTTTCCGGAAGGGTCCAATTTAGTTCTCTTTTATTTTGGAATGTGAATGTATACTAGGCATCCAAATATCTTGAGGTGACTTACCTCAGGCTTCTTTCCTGTGAAAACTTCTTCTGGGGTCTTGAAATCAAGAGCACTATGAGATAGTCTATTCTGTACATAGACTGTTGTCCTGGCTACTTTATCCCATAGATACATAGGTAGATCTTGATCATGTATCATTGTCTTTACATATTCCATGATGGTTCTATTCTTTCTCTCTGCAACACCATTTTGTTGAGGATTGTAGGGAGTGGTTAGCTCCCAGTTGATTCCAGCTTCTTTATAGAATACTTCAAAATCCTTTGAAGTATATTCTCCACCATTATCTATCCTAAGTATCTTGATCTTCCTTTCTGAATGATTTTCTATCAAGGATTTGAATTCCTTGAACTTTCCAAAGACTTCATCTTTTCCCTTTAGGAAATATATCCAAGCCTTCCTTGAGTAGTCATCAATAAATGTCAGGTAATATTCATACCCACTTAGGGATGTGGATGGAATTGTCCCACATACATCTGAGTGAATCAATTCCAATGTACTCTTAGTCTTGGTTTCACTCTTTGGAAATGGGTTCTTGATATTCTTCCCTTTTGCACATCCTTTGCATGTGCCATCATGATCAATCTTTAAGTCTAGTAGTCCTACGACTACCTTGCTCACATGAGGTAGTGCTTTGTAGTTAATGTGAGAAAGCCTCCTATGCCATAGCTCACTTGGGCTAGTGGCTTCATGAACAAGGGCAGCTTCTGGATGTCCCTTGAGCTTATATAGGCCTCCTTCCTCTTCACCAATAACAATTGAATCCTTAATTGTCTTTCCTTTGGTCCACATAAGTACTTGTCCATCTATGAATGCAACCCTATAGCATTTCTTATCTAGTGCTGAGATAGAAAGTAAGTTCTTCTTCAAACCTGGCACATATAAGATGTCTTTCATCTTCATGGGGGTTCCAGAATCAAGCTTGTAGCTTGCTTCACCAATTCCCTTGATGGGATATTGATAGTCATCTCCTAAAGATACTTTCTGAGGGGAGGTCTTCTCTTCAAGTTTTGATAGATTTTTCCTTTGTCCTGTCATGTGCTTTGAAGCACCACTATCAATGAGCCATGTATCTTCTCCAGGTGTTACTGACCAAGAGAGAGCAGAGAATAGCACATATTCTTCTAATCTTCATCTTCTACTTTATTTCTTTTCTTTTGAGGCCTCTTTTCTTCTTCTTCATTATCATCTTCTGCTAAATGTGCTTGATGCCTTTTGTGATGAAGGTTCTTCTTCTTCTTTGAAGGACAATTCCTAGCAAGGTGTCCCAATTTGTCACAACAAAAACACTGGACTGAGGAGAGGTCTCTTTCTGAACTTGTTCTTCTTCTCTTTTGAAATCTATGTGGAGGTTGAGATTCCTTGTGACCATTCTTCTTGTAATTGAAATGAATCCTTCTTCTCTTGGTATGGGTGGCCAAATCTTGGTCATCTTCTTTGAGTAAGGATTCTCTATTTGCTACCCTAGCCTCTTCTTGAATGCAATCCTCCCACACCACATCAAACTTCATACTTTCCTTTCTTGTACACATGGTTTGTATGAATGACTCCCAAGGTCTAGTGAGACCATCTAGAGCAGTCATGACTAGTTCATCTTCATCCAGGGTATCTCCAATGGCATCTAGTTGTTCCTTGATCTGGGAAACCCTTGAGAAACAGTCTTGAATAGATTCTCCTTTATTCATCTTGGTGCTCTTCAATTGAGCTCTCAGGTTCATCTTCCTATTGATGTTCTTTCCCTCATACATTCTGGAAAGGGAATCATACATTTCCTTTGGGGTCTTCTTGGATGCCACTTGGGGAATCAAGTGGTCCTTGATAGAATCAACAATAATTCTCTTTTCCCTAATCAAGTCTTTCATATTCTTCTCTTGGCTTCATCTCCTTCAGGTTCTGCAACCTCATCCTTGATATATTGGACAAGATCATTCGCTTCAAGAATAAGACCAATTCTATATTTCCATGCTCGGAAATTCTCTATACCCTCTAGCTTGTATTCAAGCTTAGTGCTTGGAGCCATCTTATCCAGGGGGTCACAGAGATTGAAGTTTCTCAAGAGATAGAATAACACTTACCAGGAGATGTGCTTGATTGAATTGAGAATTCTAGTGTGTTCTGCTTCTGGAAACTTCAACTTTTCACCTTCTGGATCCGCAACAGAATTTATGGTTTTCTGGTCTTCACTTTTCTGGTTTACTGGTGCACAGGTTCGCAGCTTTTCTGGTTCACTGATGCACAGGTGTGCACTTTTTCTGGTTTACTGATTTTCTGGTTTTCTGGTCCAAACCCCAAACTAGGGTTTGACTTTCCCGGAGTTCTACCCACTCAAAAAGTTTGATCTAGGGCTCAAAACTTCGATTTTGAGGTGGACTATCCAGCCATGCAATCAAAATCCAAAAATTCCAACTTTTGCAGAAACCCTAATTTTCACCGAAGGAGGAGAGAGAGGTATTTTCACCTTGTGAAAGATGTCCTATTCAGGCTAGCTCTGATACCATGTTAAGTTTAGCCTAATTTCACAAGCAACATCACTCAAAGAAACACAATCACAAGATAGACAAAGATTTACCCTGGGAAACCCTCATGGGGTAGAAAACCCAGCAAAGCTTTCCTCAATATAGATAATCAACCCAATACAAGATGTAGTCCTCAACAAGAGCTCCTTCTCCTCCTATGGAGATCTCTCTCTCTCTCTCTCATGCACCAATCACAAGTGAGTGAATGAATGGTATAAATGAGGAACACACCTCCTCTATTTATACTTGTGTTCTAACTGACTTTCACCCTAATGGGGACGACCTCTCCTAAGAGAGTCTAATAACCCCTAAACAAATAAATCAGGGCCGATCTCACGTGGGAGATTTAATAACCCTAGTTACCACACTCTCTCGAAGGAATAAACATCTCCGGATATACAATAGGGTCACTACAGAGGAATGTACCATCCACGGAATAATAAAATACAAATACAATATTCTTAGAAGTTACAATATTTCAACACTTTTGACCATTAATCACTCTACCATATTTTTCCTTGAGCTCCCAAATGGCATTAAATACCCTTATCTTATTAGAAATTTTTTGAAAAGAATTAGTATTATTGTTGGCCTACTTAATCCAAATGGCTCTACTTTTGATTCTCTAGGTTTCCTCTTAGATTCTTAGAAAAATAGATTTTTTGGATTCCAACTCAACTAGAAGATTCTTATGCTCATTGGAAAATATTCATGAAGGATTTCGTGCAAAAATAGATTCAAATCTTTCTTCACACCTCAACAAATATTGGTCGATCTTTAATTTTCTATTCTTTTCCAACTAAATAACTTGTGTCTTTAAACCTTTCATTTGGAGACGGAGTAATCAATAGAAGAAGGTTCACTAAAAGCAGGGAAAGAAGACCAAACCTCCTTTACCAAAGAAATAAAACGAGGTTCCTCTAGCCACACACTATTGAATTTAAAGGGACATGTTTGTATCTTATTATCCAAATCCAATTGGAGGCAAATAAGAAGATGGTCATAGATTCCCGTGTTTATGACCCATGATATGAACCTCCACACTACCTCATAAAGGGCTTCTGACAAGTAGAATCTGTGAAGTCTTTTAGAAATACTAGCTTTACCTGTCCTATTGGTCCTCTAAGTCGTACCCAGAGGATAGGGTAGGACATCAAGGAGTTTTGACCTTTCAAACAATTGACAAAAAAAATCTTGTAAAGGATCCATCCTAGGATCATCTCTCCATACTTTGTTGGTAGACACCATGAAATTTAAGTCTACAAAAAATATCATAAGGTCCTCTTTAAGAATCCCATAATCCTCCACCTTGTTCAAGAAGGCTTCCCTTCACACATTACGCGTATAACAATTTACTATTTTGATAGGTTGATCCATACCCCTAATCTTTCCTTCCAAAATAATACCTGCATATGAGGAATATGCCTTGAGATCAACAAAGGATAGGTTCCAAATAGCTAATAATACCCCATACATACTAGAAGAATCTAAGGCACAACATTCCCAATATGGGAATATCTTTAGGAAAACTTCACAAGCCTTTGAGCTCCCACTCATAGTTTCTTGGATTAGGACAATATCAACCTTTGTGAGACTTAAAAAAAATTTGAGGAAAATAAATTTAGTCCACCCTCCAAGAACTCCAATATTATAGGAGAGAATGAGCATTAGTCACCGAATGCTTGGGGCAGGCTTTCTCTAAGTTTCCTAGAGTAGACAAACAGACACCCACTAGAAATATTGTTACCATCCAATCTTGTAAATAGAGGAATATAAGTCCGATCTGAAGACCCATTCTACCCTGTATCGAGACCTGAGCCTCTCTAGACAAAGATTTAATATTTTGTTTTACATGGATAGTTACATTTTCACACCTTATGGAATAAATGGGGTTGACATCTACACGGGAGGGTTTATTGGAGAACATAAGAAGTGGTGTTTGAAAAACTAGATTGGAAGGGCCCAACAATTTTAAAACACCCTGATTTGGAGTCAAACCCTCTAAAGGAGAGTCTAGGCTTGATTAAGAGAACTAAGGATCCAAAAGAGCCCAATATTTTTCTTGGGAAAGGGAATTGTTCATCTTTAAATGAGGGTTGGGAGACACCTTTCTTACATTTGAACCTGAAACAATTGGACCCAAAGGGGAGGACCTATCCTATAAGGAAAGGAGAAAGCACCAACTTCACTAGGGTCTACCAATGAAACAAATCCCGTACAGAAGGCCCTGAATATCACTTTACCAAGTTATATATCACTTTAATCCTATCATAATAATCAGGGGAAGCTTCAACAATAGTTAGATAGGGTTCAATCACAACAAAAGGGGGGAAGAAAAAGGAAGGCACACATAAATAACAATTGGTGGATCCAACACGGGCCTAGCAAACAACACTGACTCTTCATTATGTAAACGCTTCAAATATTCAGTCAATAGAGACTTGAAAGAATCGAGGTAGAGAATATTTAACTTACGTAGGAAACTTGTAGCACCCAAGGAATACTTTGGAGAGTACAAGGATTTTGGAGCATCCATAGGCACTGATAGAATCTGCAGATCATCCTCCACATAACGATCCTCAAATGAAATATCAATAATCAAGGATCTCTTTGACCTCGAATGACCCAACAACCACATATAAGCATTCTTCATATTCCTGGTCTTCTGATAAACAATACATCAAAAGGGAATGTTTAAGTAGTCTAGCCTCTAAAAGAATTACAGATCCCCCCAATTAATATGAAAATCTGTAGGAAAGCCACGTGAAATATCCAATTCCATTAGGATAGAAACCACCCTTGTTTCTTCACCATAGAGCATACAGTCCTCCATAAATATGAAACGACCAACAAGATTGGCCACTGATTCCAAAATGGACCACATCCAAAGATGCAAAGGAAATCCTGGAAGTAGAAGAAAAAACGAATTCTACTTCTAGGCTTTCCTCTCATCCTCTTAATAGGGGAGAGACTATCATTTATGAGGAGTATGTAATTGGGTGCATTGTCTTTAATTTTAAACCACTATAAATTATACAAAAAATGAATTTTCTCTATCCTTCTTCACTACTCTCCAAAAATGTTGCAAGGATAAATTTCACCACCATATAGGATAACTAATAACTTGCCTATTTTTTTCCCTACATTTTTTGTAGTGTCCACACACGAGAAGACCAAGGGTTCATCATAAATTTTGTTGATGTATTTGTAACTTCAGAAGATATTCTTCTATGTATTACATTTGTACTTTATTGTATATCCCACAGAGATGTATTATTCCTCTTATTGGAAGTGTCGTCATTTGTATTTGTAAGTATCGTCATATGCATCAACAAGTGTCGTCATTTGTATTGATGGGTTATTAGACCACCAGCATGGGGTCGGACCTGGTTAGCACATGTGGTTGGGTTATTAGGCTTGATTAGCAAGTCGGCCCCAGTGAATTAATTGGCAGGTCAAGTCAAGTATAAATAAGATGGGTGTGTCCCTCATTCTATTCATTCACTCACTTCTCAAGCTCGCATAGCTAAGAGAGAAAGTGGAGCACATGTGGAGGTGGAGGAGCATCTACTAGAGACATCTTAATGGGTTTGATCATTGTGATCTTGTACTTGGGTTTATTCTATCTATGAGGAAGTTGCGGGGTTTTTCACTTTCTTGGTTTTCCTCAGTGAAACTCTGTGTCTGTTGTGTGATTTCTTTTGTGTTTATGATTGATATGCTGTACATGTTATTCTCTTAGTGATCTTGAATGATAATGGAATGAAATTATTGAAAAATTAACATGGTATCAGAGCTAACCTAAGAAGAAGGCATTGTGCAGCTGCAGAAGCTAGGGATTCTTAATATTTGGGTTTCTCTTCACAGATCATCAAGGGCAGGAGTCTATATGGACTCTCCTTGGAAGAGCACATCTTTCTGTCGAAACATAATTCAATTCTGAGTTGTTTCAGTTTTTGACCTAAAAATTAGGGTTTCCACAAAAAGTGGAATTTTTGAAATCTGAGACCATAGCTGGAATCTCCTTGGAAAAATTGAATTTTAGAGCTTTGGATCGAACTTTTTGGTTGGGTGAAGCTTCGGGAAACTCAAACCCTAATTCAGGGTCGTCCCTAGTGAATCCGGGAGATTGAAAAGCATTTCGGAGGGGTGAAACTTTACATAATTCAAATTCTGAGTATACCAACTTGATCAGCTCGTCAAGGCACATCTTTCTATCCTTTCAGAATCTTGAAATTCAAATTTTGAATTTTTAGGGTTTCTTTGACAAACCGTAATCCAGCTCCAAATCCAGCTTTCAGCAAATCAAGTGGTAAGACATAAAACTTTCTATTTCCATTTGAAGTACTCTTTAAAATGTCTCACCACACCAAGCTTCAGGATAAGCTTGAAGGAGCTGATAACTTCCGAACCTGGAAGTATAGGATTGGGTTGATCCTAGAAGAAAATGAGTTGGACAACTACATAAAAGAAGAGGTCCCAGTTCCAGAGAGAGATGAGGCTAAGGTCTTACACAAGAAGAACTTGGTTAAATCCAAGAGAATCATTGTTGATTCTATAAAGGACCATCTCATACCCCATGTGTCTTCCCTAAAGACACCTAAGGAGATGTTTTACTCTTTAACCCAGTTGTTTGAAGGAAAGAACATAAATCAGAAGATGACCTTGAGGAATCAATTGAAGAATATCAAGATCCAGAATGCGAAGACTATGCAGTTTTATTTCTCAAGGGTCTCCCAAATAAAAGAACAACTTGAAGCTGTGGGAGAATATATAGATAATGGAGAAGTGGTAATGACCACTCTTAATGGCCTTCCTAGGTCATGAGATTCCTTCATCCAAGGAATTTGTGCTAGGAAGAAACTAATCTCTTTCAGTAGACTGTGGGAAGAATGCTCACAGGAAGAAGCTCAGATTGGAGCTTGAGAAGAGAAGATGGG
The DNA here is from genome assembly GCA_027924585.1 of Larix kaempferi. Lineage (NCBI taxonomy): Eukaryota > Viridiplantae > Streptophyta > Pinopsida > Pinales > Pinaceae > Larix > Larix kaempferi. Next base: position 16,345,082 of record BSBM01000127.1, read on the forward strand.
GAGTGAAGATCAAGCTCTTACAGCTCACACCAAGGGAAGCAAGTTCAAGAGGGAGAAATATCATAATAAGAATCAGTCTCATTTCCATCATAAGAAGAAAGATCTCTCCCAAATTCGATGTTACTCTTGTAATGAGAAAGGAAATTATGCCTCAGAATGTCCTAAGAACAAAAGGAACAACAACAACAACTTCAACAAGAAGAAGAAGGGCAACAAGAGGAGATATCATGCTCATGCTGCTGAGGATGATGAACCTCCCAAGAAGAAGGCTAGAGCAGAAAGTGATGACTCATCTAGTGAAGATGAATATGTTCTAATATCTGCTCTCACAGGTACTATCTCTCATGGATGTAATGATTGGATCATTGATAGTGGGGCTTCTAAACACATGACTGGGTTTAAAGAATCTTTTGTAGACCTATCTGAATATGAGTCACCCCATAAGGTGAAACTTGGGGATGACTATCAATATCCTATCAAAGGAAGTGGTGAATCCTCCTATAAACTAGACTCTGGGAAAGCTTTGAAGATGAAATATGTTCTATATGTACCTAGTCTCAATAAGAATCTCCTATCCATATCATCTTTGGATGCAAAAGGAATTAGAGTTGCATTTGTAGATGGAAAATTACTCATGTGGCCAAAGGATAAGAGCATGGATGATGCAGTAGTGATTGGAAGCAAGAGGGAGGATTGTACAAATTGAAGGGACAACCTGAACATGCCATGGTACATGAGTCCATGGAGCCAAGTGAACTTTGGAATAGAAGGCTTACACATATGCACTATAGAGCACTACCAATTGCAAGAAAAGCTGTAGAAGCCTGAAATCTAGTCAAAGCATGAAGGTGTTTGCAAAGGATGTGCAAAGGGAAAGAACACAATGAAGGCATTTCCAAGCAGTGAAAGCAAAGCAAAAGGAATTTTGGAGATTATCCACTCCGATGTATGCGGACCAATGTCATCAAGTTCTCTGAGTGGGTATGTATACTATGTTTTTTTCATTGATGATTTATCTAGGAAGACTTGGGTTTACTTCTTAAAGAATAAAGATGAAGTGTTTGATAAGTTCAAGGAATTCAAAGCCTTGATAGAAAATCAAACAGATAAGAAGATTAAGACTTTTAGATCCGACAATGGTGGAGAATTCATTTCAGGTGATTTCAAGAAGTTATGCAGTGATTCAGGGATTAAGAGGGAGTTGAATGCTCCTTACAATCCACAACAGAATGGAGTTGCAGAAAGGAAGAATAGAACTATCATGGAAGCAACACGGGAAATTCTTCATGACCAGGATTTGCCTATGCAACTATGGGTAGAAGCAGCTAGGATAGTTGTATATGTTCAGAACATAACATCCCACAAGATACTTGACAACAAGACACCAGAAGAAGTTTTCTCTGGTAAGAAACCAGAAGTAAGCCATCTCAAAATATTTGGCTGTCCAGTATACACACACATTCCAAAAGAAAAGAGGACAAAGCTAGATCCTTCAGGAAAGAAAGGCATCTTTGTGGGTTACAGTGAAAACTCGAAGGCTTACATAATATACTTTCTAGGGTTCAAGAAGATTGACATGAGCAGGGATGTAACATTTGACGAAGATTTAGCATACATCAAATCAAGGAAGGCACCTGTTGAAGATCATGAAGAACCAAAGGAATCCAGATTTCAAGACACCGCTATGAATGAAGCAATTCCAGAAGCAGTTCGTGAAATTGAAGATCCACAAGAACCTGTATATCGACCCCGTGAGAAGAACTCTCACAAGAGGAAACCTGCATGGGATAGAGAGCTCATCCAAGATGAAAAAAGGTATGGTATTCCAAAAGAGGAACATAGAGAAAGGAAAATGACAAGATCACATACTAGTTATGTTTCCTTACTCAGTGACATTATGAACAAAGAACCTTCTAGTTATGAAGAAGGAGCGGAAAAGAAAGAATGGAAGGATTCCATGGTTGAGGAGTATCAGTCAATCATGAAGAATGATGTTTGGGATGTGGTCCCAAGACGTAAAGGGAAGTCTGTTGTGACTTCCAAGTAGATCTACAAGATCAAGCATGCTGCAGATGGCAGCATAGAGAAATACAAGGCAAGGTTTGTAGCTCGTGGTTTCTCCTAGAAAAAAGGAATAGACTATGAAGAAACTTTTGCTCCTGTATCTAGATACACTTCCATTAGAACAGTACTTGCTCTGGCTACTTTCTTGAATGGTGTAGTCGAAGAGGAAGTGTATGTGGAGTAGCCACTTGGTTTTGAGACACATGACAGAGAGTCATATGTGTGCCATTTGAAGAAAGCCTTATATGGCTTGAAGCAAGCTCCTAAAAATTGGTATGGTATGATGGATAGTTCTCTATCCAGTTTGGGATTTACCAAGAGTAAAGTGGATTCCAACCTTTACTACAAGGTTGAGGAAGGAAATCGAGTAATACTAATTTTGTATGTGGATGACCTATTTGTTATAGGTGAGGATAAATTGATTGCCGACATGAAGACGAAGCTTGTTGCCGAGTTTGAGATGAAGGACTTGGGGATGATGCACTATTTTCTAGGCATGGAGGTGTGGTAGAGTGCAGATGGAATCTTCCTTGGACAAGGGAAGTATGCAGTAGAGATTCTAAAGAGGTTCGGGAGGATGGATTGCAAGGCCATGGCCACACCTATGGCATCGAACCTGAAGCTTCTATGTGATGCTTCATCTGATCCGGTTGATGTCATGATGTATCGTCAGATGATTGGATCCTTGATGTACCTGATGAAAACTATACCATATATTTTCTTTGTGGTGAACACATTGAGCCAGTTCTTGACGGATCCCAGAGGTCACCTAATTGTTGTAAAGCATATTCTGAGGTACCTGAAGGGTACAGTTGATTATGTGATCAAGTATGATGTGAATCAAAAGTTTAACCTAGAGGGCTATGTTGATTCATATTGGGAAGGAAGTGCTGCAGATAGGAAGAGCACTTCTGGGTGATGCTTCAGTATGGGATCAGGTATGATCTCTTGGTTTAGCAGGAAGCACTCCTGTGTAGCACTGAGTACAGTTGGAGCAGAGTATGTTGTAGCTTGTTCGGCTAGTTGTTAGGCAGTATGGATTAGGAAGCTACTATTTGAGTTATTTGATCTCCCGTTGGAGGTTACTGGTATCTTTTGTGACAACCAGAGTTGTTTGAAGCTGTCTGAGAACCCGGTGTTCCATGACAAGTCGATGCACATTGAGATCAAATATCACTATATCAGGTATATGGTGCAGAGAGAAGTAGTGAAGCTCCTATATGTTGCGACGGATGAGCAGGTTGCAGATGTGTTGATGAAACCACTAGCCAGAGTGAAGTTTGAGTACTTCAGAGAGAGGCTTGGTGTTCTTTAGATTGACGACACTTTGAGGAAGAAGTGATGGACACATTTGCTGCAGCCATTCCAAGCATGGTGAGAGGAGGATCCTTCCCATGGCTATGGATGTAAGCGCTGTATGATGAGCATCAGGACAATGTTCCAGTTACTGCTTTGGATATGATCAGGTGGATCATGTATGATGATATGTATCAGGTGGATACATTGTATGATCAGGTGGATCATGTATGATGATATGTATTAGGTGGATACATTGTATGATCAGGTGTATCATGTATGATGATATGTATCATGTGGATCATGTATGATGATATGTATCAGGTGGATGCATTGTATGATCAGGTTGATTATGGATGATGAACATCAGGATGATGCTCCATATGATATGCATAAGGTTTATGTTGTGATGATGATCAATATGATCATGAGTATCAGGTTGATACTCTGTGGTCGTGGACAGGTTGTGCAGGTAGCATAGAAAAGATCCTGGGAGATCCGGACAGGTAGAGTTGTGTGCTCATAACAGCCTGGGATGCTCTTTCGAGGTTTTGCTACATTTTCGCATAGAAAAGATCCTGGAGATCCAGACAGGTATAGCTGTGTGCTTGTAACATCCTTGGATTCTCTATAGAGATCTGGACAGGTAGAGCTATTTGCTCGTAACAACCTAGGATGCTCTTTAAAGGTTTTGCGAAATTTCACATAGAAACGATCCTGGAGATTCGGAAAGCTATAGCTATGTGCTTGTAATAGCCTGGGATGCTCTATAGAGATCCAGATAGGTAGAGTTGTGTGCTCGTAACATCCTGGGATGCTCTTTAAAGGTTTTGTGAAGGTCACATGTAAAATATCCTCGGAGATCCGGACAGGTAGAGTTATGTGCTCGTAACAGCCTGGGATTCTCTTTCGAGGTTTTGTTGACGCACATAATTAGTCCTGGGATCCACAGTATGGCCAGTGATGATGAAGACCTACAGGTGGTGGGCCTACATACAACATGAAAAAGGGATGGCTCTGTAGAACTTCCTATGACGAGCAGAATTCAGAGATAGCCCAGTGATCGAGATGTCGAGTACAACAGAAGTGATGATGATGATGCTCCGTGATCTAGAGATGATGATCCATCTCCAGAATTGAAGACTTGCGCCAATATGTATTGATGACCTGTGACGAAAGAATACCTTCCTAGTTAAGAGGGAGTGTTGATGTATTTGTAACTTTGGAAGATATTCTTCTATGTATTACATTTTTACTTTATTGTATATCCCACAAATATGTATTATTCCTCTGATTGGAAGTGTCATCACTTGTATTTGTAAGTGTCGTCATGTGCATTGAAAAGTGTCATCATTTGTATTGATGGGTTATTAGACCACCAGCATGGGGTCAGCCCTAGTTAGCACATGTGGTTGGGTTATTAGATTTGATTAGCAAGTTTGTCCCAGTGAATTAATTGGTAGGTCAAGTCAAGTATAAATAAGAGGGGTGTGTCCCTCATTCTATTCATTCACTCACTTCTCAAGCTTGCATAGGTAAGAGAGAAAGTGGTGCACATGTGGAGGAGGAGGCGCATCTTCTAGAGACATCTTATTGGGTTTGACCATTGTGATCTTGTACTTGGGTTTATTCTATCTATGAGGAAGTTGCGGGGTTTTTTACCTTCTTGGTTTTCCCCGATGAAACTCCGTGTCTCTTGTGTGATTGATTTTGTGTTTATGATTGATATGCTCTACATGTTATTCTCTTAGTGATCCTGAATGATAATGGAATGAAATTATCGAAAAATTAACAAATTTCACCAACAAAACCCAAGACATTGGCCCTTTCAGCATCACCTACAAGCAAGAGAAATATCACTCAAGGTATCTATGCAAACTGCAAGAACCAAGCTTATATAGTGTTGAAGGGAGGTGAACATTCATCTAATAGATCTAGCATTCATTCAGTTAAAATATTTACCATTCATTCATTTACTGCACAATATAATATGTCTTACTTATGGGAATAAATAACAAATTGATGATAGAAACATAACATAATATCCATGTGCACATCATACATTAGCGTTCATCACAACCAGTACAAGTCCAATATACTGCAAAAAGAGTTACTCAATCTCATTATCAATAGGATAGTCTTACATAACCTGTGCAATGCACAACTATTCCATGTTACTAGCTTCAAATACTCATCATTACATAACAAAACAATGTCTCATGAACATACAACATAATAGAGGTCATGAGCGACTCTTCTCTATCATTAGTAACATAATTTAAGCAAAATGTTCTCCTAACCCTTAAAAACCTTACATAGTTATGCATCACAACATGGGTTGATCCCGTTACAATGTGAACAAAACACATATCAAAATTCTAACTAGATTTCGCCTTCTGTGTGGTTTTGATCCAATTTTTTAGTTTTCCCATGGTCCATCTCTAGTGTACAACTTCCAAGGAAGGTCCAAAACCCACTCCAGCAGTCCCCCAACACCCACCTATTGATCATTCCGAGCAACTTCAGTTGCTTTGCGGACTTCTTTTGAATAAAATTATTTAGTGCAGTAGCTTGAGTACTAGTGCATAACACCTTTTGAATCAGATTTGTTACTCTCTGGAATGTGAAGAGTTCCAACCATGCATCGACTTAATAAAAATTTCATCCCACCTCTTATACACATATCAAAACCATGAATCTTGGCCTTCACATTATCAATGGTTTCCAAGCTCACAACCTTCAGGACTCCCATATTGTCGACTCACTAGTCAATATTACCTTGTTCACTTCAGTTGTTCATTCCTCAAGTATCCCTTCTTACTTGTTAGGTTTATCTCTATGTTTTCAATTCTCCTTTCGCTAGCACCATGGCTCTCTGAGTGGTAGTTGCTTCATCTCTTGGTTTCTTGCGACCCTGCTTTCTATATCATTGGCCTATTTTTACCACTTGGAACCTTTTATTTTCCTCTCAGTTCTGCATCTCTTCATTCTATGCCCAAAATTCCAACATCTACCCTCAAAATAAAAAAAATAATCTTAACTTCTCTCGTCTACCTTTCGCTTCCATCTTTATAACCAATCCCGATGTACTTCACCTTGTACCACGATTATTTTCTTATGTCGGCTATCTAGACTTCAAGATTTTATGTTGATTTGTTGTCCTTTCAAAACTTTGGTCATTGATTTCCTTCATGATGGAAATACGTGTTTTTTTACACACACCACTTCCATCCTTCCATTGTGCTACTTCTACAGCCTCCATCTATTTTTAAAGTGCATCCTTATCCTTCGTAATTTTATCCTTTTCTTGAGTTTCTTGTTCTACGATGCCTTCAACTATTTGCGCCATAAGTGGTGCTTGAAAATGTTGTTTTATTCCATTGATTATCCTCTTTATAACTTTTTGGACTGCAACAAGGTCCTATGTTACTTTGTATGTTTTATCTTGCAGTATCTCCAACTTTTGCGTGATGCTCGGCTACTCTACCCGTAGCTGGATGATCTCTTTTTTTTGTTTCCTATTTTCAACTGATTCGACTACTCTCTCTATCGCTAGCAGAGAGTTCATTGTCTATTTCATTTTTTGTGCTTTCTCTTGCACAACACGTATTATATGCTCTATGGTATGCAACTCTATATCATCCAACAATTGAGTCCATATATGTGTACTTTATTCAAACAAATTTGTGCACTTCCCTTGTAAGATATTTATGTTCTCTACTACGATAGTCACACTAGCTCTCTACTCCCTTTCCTTTGTCCTAGTGGTGTACTTGGTACTACTATTGCTTCCAAGTCCACAATTTTTTCCTAAAAGCCTTTAATTGCTTCACTTATCTTCACGAATTTTTCTTCAACTAAGATATATACCTCCAGTTGGTCCTTTAGAATTGTGTTATATAGTTTTTCTAGTGCCTACTGGAACTTTTAGTTTCCCATAGCGTCCTCCTCTTTTTTCTTCTCTGCTTCTTCTTTCTCCTTCTCTACTTATTTTTGCTCTTTCTGTGGCTTCTTATTTTCCTGATGAAGTTTCATATTTTCTATCATCCCATCGGCCTTTCTGGATAACATCGTGGCTTCACGCAACTGGATCTTCCTTGATACTCTTGTTTTCAAAGTGTATAGCACTTTTTTTTCTATTTTTGACAAAACCAAGTTAAATGAACTTACCATTGATTTTCTTTCTTGCAGTTCCACTATAGGTAACTCGAGGGATACCAACACTATCTTCACAATTCTTTGTGTCATTAATGCAACTAATGGGTGAGTAGCCATCTCCCTTGGTTCCCCACTCCCTATGCTCTCCTCTCCTAATCTTCTAGACTTATTTTTTGCTTCTTCCAATGCTTGTCACAATGCAATTAACTACTCCTGCAATCTTTTCTTCATCTCATCTTGTTTCTTTGCCACTACTTCCCATTCTTCCTCTATCGCTTTCCTAACTTGTTCTCATATTTTTTCCAAGTCATCTTCTGTGAGGGAGTAGAAAACTAGATGTTTTACTTCCTTCGTCTTCTTCCTTTGCATGAAAGGGCCTGCCTCGGTCTGTTCCTTCCTCTTTTCACCCACATCTAGTATAGTTTACTATGCAGTGTTTCTTGTGCCATTTCCTTGTTCTTTTTCACAATCTAGTTGGTCGTCTTCTCCATTATATTTATCTCAATTTGGTTCTTCCTACAAATCATCGCCTTGTGCCTCATCTCACTTCCACTAATCTTCCTTTGTGAGTGGGACTCTCCACTCAGCATCCCAACCATTCACAATTGCACTGACAACTTCCCTTGTTAGCCTAAAAAGTGTTGGTAACCATCGCTTCTCTGGATCTAACCTTGCCTCAATATACATGTTGTGCATCCTGGCCCTAAAACCTACAACTCCCTTGTACATATCCACTACCATTGGCTTCATGCACGGAATTTTCCTAATGATATGCTGAATAATATTGCCATAGAAAAAGAACATCAAATTTCTCTCAATATGCCTCTTCTTGATCTTAGTAAGCCATAGATTAGAGTACTTAGCTTCCAAACATGGTTTATGCACAACATCCAGGAACTACGAATCATCCAAAGACCTCCACGCAACCAAGGAAATCAATATTATCAGCCATGCATAATGGAATGGTTTCCCAGTTTCTTGTGCTTCTTTATAATCCTCTAGAAACTCATTAACTAGGAATGTCGTCCAATTTAGTTGTATGCCTTCTGTGCACTTTTTTGCTACTGCATTGATCCCTGATATGAACTGATCCTTACAACTCTTCCTAAATAACTTGTAGCCCAAAAATTGAGTCACAAACCTTATTGCATGATCGTTAATACTCGCCACATCCAATCCCAGTTGTCCTTTGTGGGTACCAAATTTATCCTTCATCCTTTCATCTAGCCCTTTGTCCTACTTTTTGGTCTTAAATAGAAACATTGGATCCTCCCCTATTGTCGATAGCCCAATTATCTCTGCAATAATATTTGATTTCAATTGATACTGTTGCAACCCCATTTCCCATTGATGTGGCTCCATCATAATTATTGGTGAATCTAGACTACTTCTCTCCCTCAAATAGTTCTCCTTTTCTAGCTCTAGAAACTACTCTGTAATGATGATATCATGGTTTGCATACTTCAATTTCTTTATTACACTCAACAAGGTTCTTCATACTGGCACACTCTCTAGAATTTCTAGTGTGTCCACATGATACTTCGGCTGCTTCTCCAAATTCATTGGTTTTGAATCCATTTTTCTTGGGGATGCATAATTCCTTTGATAAAAGTTGATGTGGAGGTTTATGATCCCTTCCCTACTCTCAATCCTGATCCTAATCCTAATGTATCAGCTACTAATCCTAACACTCATGTTACTGGTACCTCCTCCTCTATCACCATAGATTCATTCTTCATGTGGGTCTTTATCAGAAATCGTACTACTAGTTTTGGGGCCATCCTTCTACACTGCAACATTTGCACTTGACATGGTTCTCCTCCACTTCCTTAGCTCTAATTTTTATCAACTTATGGCTGGAACCCATCGTTCTACTTGTGGTTTTAACCCCTTTTCGTATATGTCTTTTCCACCTTCATTCCCATCCCTACATTCAATGCTTACCTAGATGCATGTACCCATGCTCGAATTTGATCTATATTTCCTCAGTACTTGCTCTCTTTTATGAATCCACCAATGATCTTCTACATTTATTACACCACATACCCACGCTTATGCCATTACTACACTCAGATATGTTCATGGGTCTAGTTCCTCAGACCATCACAGCTATATCTTGAGTTTGTTTCAACTAACCTTAGCAACCAATCCACCAAAAGTACGAGGAACTCAAACAATACAATTTTGTACAAATATCGGTAGATGTACTTAAGAAAATAGCCTTATTTTCTTATTTGGGGGTTCTTATTATGTTACCTGGTGAACTCGTAATCCATTTCCTTCAGCCAATCTTTATTTCTTCCCTCGTCGGTCCCCAAAAAACCATCAGTAAGGTCTCATGTCCCTTTAGGTGCATATCCCCGTCCCAATAATGGAACCATTTGTTGGTGTGTGGGACCTGGGTAGACCCAAGGTTCATCATAAATTTGACCAAAAAAACCCAAGACATTGAACCTTTCAGCATCACCCACAAGTAGGCGAAGTCTCACCCAAGGTATCTATGGGAACTACAAGAACCAAACTTCTACATTGCTGAAGGGAGGTGAACACTCATATAATAGATATATCATTCATTTAGTAAATAGATTTACCATTAATCCATTGACTGTGCAATATAATATGACTCGTGGGAATAGATAACACATTCGCGTGAGCAAAATAACATAGCATCCATGTGTTCATAATACATAATCATTAATCACACCTAATACAAGTGCAAGGTACTTCCAATAGAGTTACTCAATCTCATTATCAATAGGACAGTCTTACATAACCTATGGAATGCACAACCATTTCTTGTTACAAACTTCAACTACCCAGCATTACACAACATAACAGTGACTCATGACCATACAATATAACATAGGTCATGCTTCATGGCTATTGAATCTGTTGGGATTCACATAACTCCTTACTCGCTTCAGTGTGATCAATGCCATCCCTGCAGCATAGCTAATTATTTGCAATGAAAGATCCTTTGAATCCTTGGGATTATAGGCATGTGCCTCAATATCTTATGAGGAGGACCATGTGCTTTAGCCTTGTTATTTGATTCTTTGTATCTGTCATGCCTACATTTTGGACATATCTCTTTATTTGCATATTTGCTTCTATATAGAATACAATCATTGGGACACACATGATATGATATGTACTCAACACCCAACATTTTCAACATTTGCTTTGCCTCTTCACAATTGCTGGGAAAGACATTATCATTTGGAAGTACCTTATATTTTAATAACCTGCAATTAGTGGAAAATAAAAATGTACAATGTCATTTAACGTTCATAAAATCAACTGTTTTCAATGATGGCTGTGTCACAAGATTCCTCAAAATATAATGCAATTGATGGCCAGTTACCTTAACATTGCTAAGAAACACGCATCTGACATGCCATACTTTTCTTTCGAGTTGTACAATAACATTGGTGTCCCCAACTGCATATACTTTGACCGGCTAGGTTCAAAGAGAGGGGTGTTGGAAGTCGATTTAAGGCTTTCAAAGAAGGCTTCAATGATATGAGAATTATCCCCCAGCTCATTTTCATAGAATGTATGTAACAACAATGCATCCATGGCACTCTATTGTCGTAATAAATCTTCCATAACAACATCAACTTCATTTCCTCCATTGCCAACATGTGAAGAACTACTATTACTATAGGCATTCCTAATTGGTGAGGATGGAAGCAGTGGAAATTGAATAGGTGGTTGATTCAACCATGCTTGGTATCCTTCCTTTCTAAGTTGTGCTCTTTTTTCATCCTTCTCTCGATTTGACAATGTACTGGGGGGCAACGAAAGATGGTAGGTAGGTCGTTCATCATCAGAATCCTGATTACAAAATATTGAACATTACATCAATGAAGTTAGTAAGCACAATGCAATTGGTTTGATCTAGCATTATACAAAACAATTATTACAGAAGCATGAGAATCATTTCTAATAGAAAATGTTAATCCACAAACAATTTATAAAGCAAACGTTCTGATTAAGCAATAAATTAACATCAATTCCACATTAAATATAAAAATTTAAAATTGAGCAACACATTTTCAAATTGAATTTATAAATTAAATTAAAAAATTATAAAACATAATTTCAAACTAAGCAATACATTAACACGACTCCCATTGAAAATTAACAAATACAAGTAATCAATGTTTTTTTTCTTGTGCCCTAAGGTAACATCTAAGTGTAATCCCAATGCAAGGTATCTCTAATGAGCGGTTGGTTGTCTACAAAAGCTATAGTTTATTAACAACTTGTCACTAGGATAGAAACTACGCATTGCATGTACAACAACAAATATGGATGATTTCCTTTCCATAAAGAACTCCCGGTCATTGAAGTGTTCCTTAAATGAACAATTTGCAGAAAATAAAGAGCACCTAGAACTATTTATGAAACCTGCAATGTTCCCATTGATCCACATCGCAGTTGGCATTCGACACATCTTCGACCAGTCATTGTTGTTGATACAACTTTAACATGTTTCGACACGGCATGAATTCGACAACTTCAACACCTTCGACATGTTCAGCGACCTCGTAGTTCACGACATCGGCATACAATGTCGACATGCGACCAACGACTGTCGAACTTCGACAGACTTTCTTTCTATCTTCCAGTCGACTGTAACGGTTGAACAGTTGAACCGCTCTAACTTCTTCTTTGTAACTGAACGTAACGGGCAGGAACCCAAGCGTCTCAGACTTCTTTATAAGCATGTAAATTACTGTAACATACATCTTATCTTGATCAATCCAGAATGGTTCACATTCCTGCATATTATCTGTGTGTATTGTGTTATCTGTATTGTGAAATCTTGCTTTTGCTCATTTTGTTTATTAAGCTTCCCCCATAATAGAGCCGACTCATTCAGTCAAACTATTGTCCCCCTCGTGCTTCCTGGACACGATACAGATCATTGGTATCAGAGCGTATTTAGTTTTTCTTGCTTAAAGTTATGCGTATACACTTCTCTCGAAGTTACCTGACTTATGTCGGTTCAAACTCGCTCACAATCCCAACAATCCAAGCAGACGCGATCTCTAGATATGACAGAAGAAACAGATGATGGACATGCAGCCGACGAGACAACACAACTTATTGAGCAAGCTCTGGCTCGACAATGAACTGAAATGTTCACCCAGTTCAATGAGATTCTCTTGCGATTTGCTTCGACATCCGGAGGATCCTCGACGAGAAATCACTTCGATAAAATCAACCCCTTCAAAGTGCAAATGAATATCGACATACCGAATCTTGAAGGAAAGATTGACTCAGAATCCGTTGACAATTGGGTGTAACAATTGGAATCCTATTACACTATAAATCAACTCTTCGAAGCTGAAAAAGTGACCATTGTGTCCTTAAAAATGTGAACCTCTGTGCACTGCTGGTGGGAGAACCTCTCGACAAAGATGGAGAAAAATGGAGACCCCATCGACACATGGGATAAATTCGTCGAACACATCTGGAAGGAATTTTACCCGCCGAAATACCTCGAGCAGCAGTATAAGAAGTGGCAGCAGCTAAGGCAATGGAAAGACCAATCTATACAAAGTTACACCGACAAGTTCTACCGACTCATGACAAGACTTGGTGTCCAAGAAGAAGAGAAATTGCTCGTTCTCAAATACACGAGCGGATTTTCTTAGTACATCTAGCAAGAGATGGAATTTTTTACTGTCAATATGCTTGTGGATGCTTTCCACTATGCCAACAAACTGGAAACCAAGCAGAAAGGAAAAGCACATTTCACAACAAAGCCGACATCAGGAAGACCACCCGATAAGAAGACACCAGCCGACTATGACAAGTCGAGATCTTCTCAGCCAACACCGCCAAATCCTGACAACGATAAGAATTCTTTTCACAAGAGGGAACGTAACAAACAACCGCTGACTGAAAAATGGTGTGATTACCACCACTCATCTTGGCATGATACATCTGAATGCAAAGATCGGAAGACATTCTTGGAAAAAGTTTCGACCTCTGACACGTTCGACAAGATGGTGGAAGAATCTGATCCAGACGTGATGACCCTTTTGACCTCAATAATGCCAGCTGCCTTGACTATTGTCATAGAGGAGGAATGAGAGCGCCTGTTCCATACACGGATATGGGTCTGGAGCAACCCATTACATCTGATTATGGACAACGAGAGCCAAAAGAACTTCGTTTCTGAAGAACTGGTGAAGAAATTAGGTCTTGTCACCACTCCGCATCCTCAGCCTTACAACATCGGTTGGATGAAGGGTGGACAAGAACTACGGATCACTCGATAATGAAAGCTCACTTACTTCATAAAACCTTTTAAAGATGAAGTATTCCGTGACGTGGCACCACTCTCCATAGCCGACACCCTGTTTGGGAAACCTTACCTCTGGGATAGACATGGAAGTTATCAGTCACGGCCTTAGAAGGTGATTGTCTGAATCTAAAATCAATGGTTCAGCATACCAGAGCATCAACCTACACCAACAGTTTCACTGATATCTGCCAAACAAAGAAAGAAGCTCATCAACCATGCTCAAAAATTTGCATTAATCATGATCAAGTCGCAACATTCTAAGAAGACTGCAACAACGAGTCAAGTCACCGACCAATGCAGCTATCAATAGAAGCAGCAAGTCGATCATATTCTTGATGAGTACCAGAACCTCTTTCAAGCTCCAGATGGATTACCTCAGCATTTCCAGGTAAAACACTCCATTGAACTTGTTCCTGGTTCTTCTTTGCCTAACGCATCTGTTTACAAAAGATCCATTCTCGAAAATGAAGAGATTCACAGACAAATCCAAGAATTAATCGACAAAGGTCATATCCAACCCAGCTCCTCTCCTTGTGGAAGTCCAGTCGTCCTAGTTACGAATAAAGATGGGAATTGGTGCATGTGCATTGACTAAAGAGCTTTCAACAAAATATCGGTGAAGAATCGGTACCCTCTGCTGCGGATAGACGAGCTTATCGACTGTGTGAAAGGTGCTAAATTCTGTACTAAGCTCGACCTCAAGTCAGGATACCATCAGATTCCAATTGAGCCCTTAGATGTGTGGAAAAATGCTTTCAAGACCAAGGAAGGATTGTTCGAATGGTTAATCATGCCTTTCGGCTTAACCAACGCACTTGTGACCTTCATGCGACATATGGATAACCTTCTCTGACCTTTCATCGGAAAATGGGTTATTGTCTATCTCGATGACATATTGATTTTTAGGCAATCATGGGAAGAACATGTCGGACATCTTCGACAAGTCCTCGACACTGTCTAGCAACATCGTCTCTATTTGAACATGGACAAATGCTCTTTTGCGATGACCAGCATCAAATATTTGGGGTATGTAATTGACTCTGTAGGGTCGATCCAGACAAAGTACAGATCCTAAAAGATTGGCCCATTCCTAGAAGCATTCAAGAACTAAGAAGTTTTCTTGGATTGGCGAATTTCTATCGACGATTCCTACTTGGCTTCAGTCACGAAGCCTGGCCCTTGAATCAGTTGACGAAAGGAAATGGGAAAACTATCTTTCAGTGGAAAGAAACACATCAAGCAGCTTTTGAACAGCTCAAACACAGGCTCTGCACTGCACCAGTACTTGTGTTACCTGATTTGCATCATCCCTTTGAGATTGAGACGGATGCATCGGACTATGCCTTGGGTGCAGTGATCACTCAATCTAGTCACCCAGTCGATTTTCATTTCGAGACTTTTAAAGACATGGTTAGAAGATACTTGACACATGAAAAATAACTGTATGCCATTGTGCAAGCTCTCAAGCAATGGAGGCATTACATCCTTGGCAAGGATACAGTTATTCTTCCTGATCACAAGCCTCTACAGTTCGATCCGACACAATGAAAATTATAGACAAACCGACAACTCAAGTGGATTAATTACCTACAACAATTTCAGTTGGTGATTAAGTATCGAAAAGGAAATGCTAATTCCGTTGTAGATTTCCTCAATCAACCACCCATTACCCTCCTTTTGACAGTGATAAGTATACAGGGTTACGACACGACCACTTGGAAACAGTTGTACGAGGACGATAACGACTTCTCAGCAGTCTACCGACAGTTACAGACTAAAAAGTCATGGACCTCAGACTCTGACTACTTCCTGAAAGATACCTTGATATACAAGCTTGGACAACTTTGTGTACCGACCGGTGAGCAACGACAATAACTCATTTGGGACGCACACTACAGCAAGACCACGGGACACTTTGGAGTAGCAAAGACACTTGCTATTCTGCAGAAGTATTTCTTCTAGCCTACACTTAAATCTGAAATCAACAAGTACATTCGATCATGCGTGGTTTGTGCAATTGCTAAGCCCCCTAATCGACGACAGGGATTGTACACACCTATGCCAGTTCCTAGTCGACCATGGGAATCTATTTCTATGGACTACTTGATGGGTTATCCTACTACCAAACATCAGCATGAAGCGATATTAGTAGTATTTGACCGATTTTCCAAGATGGCCATTCTCATACCATGTAAGAAGACCACAACAGTGCAACAAAATGCTCAGCTCTTCTTTACACATGTTTGGAAACACTTTGGTTTACCCACAACCATCATTTTTTACCGAGATGCTAGATTCGTCAACATCTTTTTGAAGACCCTCTAGCAACAACTAGACACGCGACTCTCATTGTCGACAACTTTCCATCCTCATACCGACGGACATACGGAAGTTGTGAATCGCTTGGTAGTACAACTGCTTCACATGTACTATCACCAGCATCGGTGCACATGGGATGATAGTCTTCCATACATACAACACAACTACAGTTGTGCTCAACACAACTCTACAGGAAAGAGTCCATTTGAGATCTGTTACTGATTTTAACTCTCAATGCCTATCGACTTGATCAACTCCTTGACATAGCCAAACTCCGATATAGATCACAACCAGCGAGAAGTTGATAAAGCAATCAAGTTTCGAGAATAGATTTGCAACATTCAGCGACAAGCACAAGATACATTGCACAGAGCAAACGAGAAAGCTAAGGCCCAACACGACAAGCATCACATTCCTCACACATTTCACATTGGGGATAATGTCTAGCTACATCTTAAGAAGGAGTGCTTTACAGGTCCTTTCAAGAAGTTAAAACCTTTGCGATATGGTCTATACAATATTCTTCGACAGATTGGCGAGAACGCTTTCTAGCTCAACATTCCTGTTTTCCTGGGTCTACATCCAGTCTTTAATGTGGATCTACTTTGACCATACCATGCACCCTTGTTGGAACAGAATGACTTCTCCATAGCAGATCCTGCGGACATCAATCCATATATTTAGGAGCCACTTCCTTGCTGTTGGCTTGGTTTTGCAACCAAGCTTAGTGCTATGGGCACCTGGTAACTAGTAGCAGCAGTTTCAAATAGAAATAAACAACTAACTAATCTAAACAAAACTAATCAAGGATCTATGCAAGAATATAAGCAAATAATGGAAATATTTTAAAAACAAGAA
The DNA here is from genome assembly GCA_027924585.1 of Larix kaempferi. NCBI lineage: Eukaryota > Viridiplantae > Streptophyta > Pinopsida > Pinales > Pinaceae > Larix > Larix kaempferi. The sequence goes on from BSBM01000127.1 coordinate 16,362,099, forward strand.
CAAGAAAATATGAAAGAATAAATTTGTATTTAAAAATGGGGCAAGCTAATGCTTGCAATAGTAATACCTCCAATGGTGAAGGTTGATGTAGAGTAACTCCCAAGATAAGTAGCTCCAAGCTCCAAGAGGTCTCCTTCTCCAAGGTTGCTTACAATGGCCAAAATACTCAAGGGAGATTTCGGCAGCATGAGGATGAGATAATGGATGGATCTGAAATGAGGAGCCCCTACCACCTTTTTATAGGTTTTGGTGGTGGGGAATACCATTTGTGGTTTTGTGGAAACCAATGGTATTGACCAACATGGTTTAGGTACTTTTCCCTCCTTTTTTCCTTTTTTGAATAAAATTAATATTTTTATTCCCTTTTTAATATTTTGGGAATTTGGACTTTTTCTGAGGGTTTTTTATGCTTTTTTAGGAAAAACAATTTTTTTGAGTGGGAAAAAGGGGTGTACTAAGGTCTTTTGGTGACCTTTTGTTGGTTTCAGAGGCTCAGATGGTGGAAAAGTGGACAAATGGGTCATGTGAATAAGGGAATGAGCTAGTGAGCACTTTTTAGGTGTTAACAGATTGCCCCCTGATGTGTGAGGGCAGGAGCTCATCGTATGGCCGATAGACATCATAGTTCTTTTGTCTTTTTTCTGGGGTTTAGGAGAGAGAAGAGACCGGTTGGAGATTGGAGCCACGGCCCTTGGAAGCTGCAAAAAAAAAAATGTTACATGGCCTCAATATGAATGAGGTATAATCTCTGATAATGGACGAGGCGGGCATTCCCATGCGCGTATCAAGACATATACATAACAATTAGTCCCAAGAAGGGGGATCTAATACGTAAAAAATATACTGGTACATCATAATGGTCCAGAGGGTACATTATTTTGGGATGTATTCATGATCATGAGATGACTGATCTCAATAACTGATACACTATAATAACTGATGAATCGCTGAAATTGAAGGTGTTCAACATCTGTAGCGACTCAAAGACTATGAGTCATCTCTGAGAATTAATGTAACTGTATACTCAAGGGAGTATGAAACTGGGGTTCATCTGAATACTATCGCCATGCGTAACCCGGATATCTATAGAAAAAGTGTAACTGGTTTTATCCATAGGAAGATTCTCAAATGTGGAGGAGTCAGGAGGTATCCGGGGTCTTCGACTAATAACTGAAAGGATCAATGTCCTGTGCGAATCTCAACGATGCGATCAAGGTGTTGAAGTCGAGCATGTGAGAAACAACCATTTGGAAAGGCACTGAGGATTCCTCTCGAAATGATTTGTAGGCACTCATCATAAATGGTAATGAGTCCAAGACACAGTGACCTCTGGGTCTATCCTCTGGAATAAATGTGGTTGTCGTCGACAGAGGGAGACCAACAACTAACAAGGCAATGATTTTTCCTTGATAGGAGCACGAGGTGTAGAACTGAAGTGTTGTAGTAATGATGGTAGGACTGACATACTTATGGGGATGGGAAATAACTGGGTCAAAAAGTGGGTAGACTCAAACTTCCTTTGTTCAGAGCATGATGACACAGTTGACCTGGCAGCGTAGGGAACTGACTTGTAGGTGTGGGGATCATTGCTTTTTTTGACTGAATGGTATACATTGACTCTGGGAGGGAGGACGAGCTAATAGGTGCTGTCAAGGGATTTTCAAGGTGACATACTGCAGAATACTCTGAACAAAGGCGACCAATCATGGGGAAGCTGTCATATGAGTAGATGTGATCTGTCGTGGCGCCAAGAGGCACCATTGATTCCTTCTTCGTAGTTTTAATGAGCTCCAAGAAGGGATAAAAGTGTGCTCTGAAATGGTATGGTCCTGTGGATTTTGTGAGCCCAAGATGACTCATGCTCATGGTTTCTTTCATGTTTATAGAGTTTGAAAATGGTAAGTGGACTCTGTTGGTGTTCTTTTTCGTAGTTTAGTCTCCAAGGCTCGAAAAAGCATAAAATGATGCAGATGGAGAACTCTTCTAGCCGATGTGACTAGAGTATTCCTTTTTCGTAATTAGTCTACGAGGTACGAAAAAGGGGTAAACTTATACCAGGTAGACGCCCTTTCAGATACGTTTAACGAGCATGAAAGGAAGCAAGGTTTCTCGACAATCTTTTCATTGTTTTAGGAGTCAGAAAAGAACTTAACAGAAACTCCCTAAGTGCCTTTTTCGTAAAAGGGGTTGCTCGGCCCGAAAAAGGGATAAAATTATACCGAACAAAGAGGGATTGATGGGAGCGAGAAAAAGGTCTCAAGCGTCATCATGTGTGCGGGATATTGGATGCGGTGACATACAGATTTTCAAAAGGAGGCTACGACCAATGTGGCGCGCAAACCGAGGCAATGAGAGGGCGTGGGAAAAGTGCCCAAAAAATATAAAGGTGAGAGCGAGAAATGATCTCAAGCATCGTCACAAGCGCGGAAAACTGAATCCGGTGATATAAGGCACGTCGAAAATGGAGAACGGCCGATGTGGCACGCAAATCGGGGGTGACGAGGGGGCATGGGAAAAATGCCCGAAAAATCTAAAGGGGAGAGCGAGAAATGATCTCAAGCATCATCACAAGCGCGGAAAACTGAATCCGGCGATATAAGGCACGTCGAAAATGGAGAACGGCCGATGTGGCACGTAAACCAAGGTGACGAGGGGGCATGGGAAAAATGCCCGAAAAATCTAAAGGGGAGAGCGAGAAATGATCTCAAGCATCATCCCAAGCGTGAAAAACTGAATCCGGCAATATAAGGCATGTCGAAAACGGAGAACGGCCGATGTGACACACAAACCGAGGTGATGAGGGGGCATGGGAAAAATGCCCGAAAAATCTAAAGGTGAGAGCGAGGAATGATCTCAAGCATCATCACAAGCGCGGAAAATTGAATCCGGCGATATAAGACACATCAAAAACAGACTACGACCGATGTGGCATGCAAATCGAGGCCACGAGGGGGGCCAATAAATGGTCAAAAAATGGACCCCGTAAAAACGGGAAAAGGAAGAAACCTGCATGAAGTTCTCGCTGTGTTGATTCCAATGGTACCAACGATTTGAAAAATGGACTTCGTATGATACCACAATGGTTGTTTGAAAAATGGTGGAATTTGTATAAATAGGGCGTGGGGCCCATATGACGTGTCATTGTTACGTGCGAGTTTGGCAGAGCAGTCAGATCTATTTCTTGATTTCCGGGAGATTTCACCGTTGGTTTTCGATTCTGCGAGTTTCAGGTAACTCTATTTGCTTTAGCCTTTTCAATTATGTCTTTTTTGTTTGGCAACGGGCCCCCGAAGGCCGCGAAATTCCATAGCCTTTTCATAGAGTGCAGTGTGCAATTTGAAGAACCGCTTCAAGATTTGCAACTAGTTGAGGAAGAAACTGCCGTTTCACCACCTTCACCAAAAGAAGATCCGTGCAACGATAATGAAGGTATGAGTTCTGATATTTTTGATATTTTAGAACAAAATGATGATCATGACATATCAGGTTCGGAATCTGACCATTATGATCCTCCTCCGTTACCAAAGTGGGCCCAAAACACTCTTCAATCTGCTGGTTCGAACCTTGGAAATCCTGCTGATCCGAGACGAACAAGAGCAGACTTTCAAAGAGAAGGTATGGCTCTTTCTATTTCTGATCCATTAATTCCTGAGATTTGTTATTTGATGGTTCAGATCCCACAACATACTATCATGCCCATTGAGATCTGAGATGGCAAAGTGCCATGGATGAAGAGTACAGTTCTCTTCAAAAGAACAATACATGGGAGCTAGTTTCTCTTCCACCTGGAAGAAAATTAGTCAAATGTAAATGGGTCTACTGCACGAAAGTTGCTGCTGATGGCTCTATCAACAAATACAAAGCAAGGTTGGTGGAAAAAGGTTTCTCCTAAGTCCAAGGAGTGGACTACACTAAGACCTTTGCACCGGTTGCAAAGATGGATTCCATCGGCCTTGTTTTGGCAATTTCCGCATCCAAGCACTGGGAAGTGCACCACATGGATGTGAAGAGTGATTTTCTACATGGAGACCTTGTTGAAGAGGTATATATGCAGCAGCCAGAAGGATACACCTCAGATCCATCATTAGTTTGCATATTGAAGAAATCTTTGTATGGGTTAAAACAGGCCCCAAGAGCTTGGTATGCAAAGATGGACTCCTTCCTTCTTTCTCAGAATTTCAAAAGATGCAAATCTGATCTGAATGTGTATCTTCAACAAGTTAAAGGAATCAGTCTTGAGGAGGGAAATTCTACACCGCTTGCATATTTCAGTATGTATTGACAGTTGATTGGTTCACTACTTTACTTGACACACTCAAGGCCTGATATTTCATATGCCATGAGTGCCGTGTCAAGGTATATGCAGCAACCCCATGAGCTTCATTGGCGGGCAGCCAAGTGGATCTTGCAGTATGTGCAAGGTGATAGCATAGATCGGAAGTCCACTTCCGGTTATGTATTCATGATTGGACATGGGCCTATTTTCTAGTCAAGCAAAAAGCAAGCAGCCATTGCCTTTCTTCAGCAGAGGTAGAGTATCGAGGGGCAGTCAATGCTTGCATTCAGGCAGTTTGGTTGCAGGGTATTCTTTCCGAGTTTGGTTTTGGTGGCACTACTTCGACTGTCCTCTTTTGTGACAATCAAAGTGCTATCAAGATCTCCATAGATCCAGTTCAGCATCAAAGGACCAAACACATTGAGATTCATATGCACTACATTCAACAGTTGGTGCATGATCGCACCATCATTCTGCAATATTGCCCTACTGATGAGCAAATTGCAGACATATTTAGCAAGAGCTTCACTGAGAAGAAGTTCTCTTACCTCCGTTCACTGTTGGGGGTGAGTTCCATCATGGTGGAGATAGATTGATCCATTATTATGTTCTTAGCTTGAGGGGGGGCTTTCTTCCCATTGGGTTTTCCCTCTTTCCTCACTTAGCTTATTTTCAGCATTTTTTTGGATTATTGTATTGGGGTGACCTTTGGTCTTAGTTACCAGGGCCCTACATTATTTTTTTTGCACATCATAGTCTAGCTTGAGGGGGGGTGTTTGGATATCCACATCATCATTTTCAGGAACTTGCATGCAATTAGGGTTTGCATGCATCCCAGTCACCAGGTTGATGCCTCCAGCACCTTACCCACCTTATTCTAGCACCTGGGAGCTTCTTACATCAGTTCTTTAGCCTTCATAGTCATGAAGGCGCCCACTTCTCACCTACTACCAGAGAAGGGAGCACTTCTTCACCTACCACCTTAGTTTACACTTAGTTAGCTCCGATTCTCCCTAATTTGAGGCTAGTTTCACTCTCGACTGACTGTTTCACTCCGTTGGACCTCCAGATTGACTAGATGACTTGTTCTGACTTCAGTTAAGCCTCCCATGCGCCCTCCACTGAGCCTCCTTCCCTATAGCAGTGCCACACACTTCAGTTACACTTGTTACACTCAGTTAGACTCAGATTGACACCTGGATGACTAGTTCTTGTGCATTGATGACCACCACTGATTGATGATGAGGACTCCTAGTTGGAGTCAAGCTACACCATTCAGTAATTCAAATGACCTTCTTAGTCAATTCGAATTGCTCAGTCATTGTTACTGTATTGTATTGTAATTATTCACCCTCATTGGGATATTGAGCACTGATGCATGCTTTGCACAGTTTTACACCATTTTTCTGAGTTTCATCTATTGTGATTGATTTACTTGTTCATTAGATTTGCTGTGACTAATTTTACACATCTTGCTAATGATTCTAACTTAAGCATTTCTTCATATTCACCATTGTAAAACCCAATTCATCAGTTTTAATCCCTCTCTTATTGTATACATCGACCCAATTACATTTGAACAACGTGTACTCCATAAAAAAAAATAGTCAAATGTAATTATTTCTTCTATTACTCCATAAAATGTTGTTTTCTGAAGTACAGGGTTTGGATCTTTAGAACTTGACCTCATCATTGTTTCGGCTTCCAAACACACACCATTATTTTGTGTGGTTCTCTCATTATCCATTCTTTTTGTATGGTATCTATAACCATTGGTTAGGTATCCCTTATACTTATTCACAAATTTCCTTGGGCCCCACGCTAGCCATTTAAGTGTATCAGACACATTTCCATCTCCTTCCACTTACATATTTTCAGTTTTTTTAATGTAGTTAGAACACATACATCCAACCTATGATAAAATATTTAAATTTGTACATGACAATATTCAACATGTAATGATTTGTAAGTACTTCTAATATAAATAGTATAAAGTCACCTGTTTTTTTAGCCAACTAGAAAACTGTTGGGTGTGGAGTCCTTGTAATAGAGCTTCATCTTTTTTGGTTTGGGTAAATGAGTTGAGAATCTCCATTTTGTGCATCCAAATTTGACAATTATGGACAATAAAAATGGTTGTTAATGTGTTTTGATAAAATATGAATAAAAATAATTTGAAATGTCAAATAAATTATTCTATCCATGGATTTGTGTTTTTTTAAACCACAAACAAACAAAATTTTGAAGGTCAAACATGTTACTTACTCTATCCATGGATCAACTTCATTTGTGTGAAATAGAACCCACCTATGGGCTTGTTCCCAACTAATGTTCTCCATTTCTGATGGAATTGAAGCAAATAATGGCTTTCCATCAAGAATTACTTCTTCGACTTCATCATCCCACACTTCATTTCGACCATGTGTGGTTCCAATAGCTTCCATACCTTTCAAGTATCCTCCACAAAAATTTATTGATTCCTCCACATTGTAGCTTTCAACGATGCATCCTTCAACCCTATTTTTGTTCTTAACATAACTCTTGTATACTTTCATACACCTACAAAAAGAGCATGTTTTTAAAGTAATGTCAAAAGCTTTGAATAAATTATTCTTCTTGTGGTTCTTGATAGCAAGTAAAGTTCCATGTACCTCTCAAAGGGGTACATCCATCTATATGAAACCGGGCCACAATATCGAAGCTCATGTATCAAATGCACATTCAAATGCATCATTATATCAAAAAATGAAGGAGGGAAGTACTTTTCAAGCGAGCACATTGTCTCCACGATATCATTTTCCAACTTGTCAAGGCTCTCTATTGAAATCGATTTTGCACAAATTTGCCTATAAAAGTAACAAAGCTTACAAAGCGTCTTTCGAACAGCAATTGGTAGCACATGGCGTAGAGCTACTGGGAGAAGTTGTTGCATTAGAACATGGCAATCATGTGCTTTCATTCCATGGAACTTAAGCTTTTCCATAGATATATGATTTTTTGGATTAGAGCTATAACCATCTGGCACTTTTAATGTGAAAAGAACATGACATAGGGTCTCTTTCTCTTTCTTTGAAAGAGTATGCAGTGTAGGTGGAAGGAATATTGTTTTCCTTTAACTTTTGGCCATAGTGATTTTCTCAAACCCATTTTTTGCAAGTCATCTCTTGATTTCTTTCCATCTTTGGACTTCCCTTTTATATCCAAAAATGCTTTCACACACATTCTTCTCCACATGCATTACATCTAAATTGTGATGTTGTAGGTGTTTCTGCATTCCAACACATTGAGAATATTGGAAAATTATTTAATATGGAGTAAATCATAAACAATGAATTCAATGAAGACATATAAGCACAATGGCGTCATATAAGCATGCAGTGTATAATAATTAGGAATGGTTGATGTTTCTACATACCTCCCAATATGGCAGATTGAATAGGATTGATTATTTCTTCCACACCACAACATTAGTTTTTTCACCTTTTTCCTTATTTATTTTCCTTTTCTTTGATTCACTCTTCCCCCAAACTATTTCGTTTCCCCTTGTTTCCTTAAAAATATCTGACACTCTTACAACTGGAGGGGCATAATGAAGCTCCTCCTTCCCATTAAATGGTCCCTTATGTGAGCGAAACTTATGATTTTGAGGAAGAAATCTCCTATGTCCCATGTACACACATTTCTTGCTACAATTGAGGTACTCTGATTTTGTGTTCTTTCCACATATGGGGCATGCATTATAGCCTTTTGTTGTGCAACCAGCCATATTCCCATAAGCTGGAAAGTAATGAATCACCCACATAAGAATCATCTTCATGTTAAAGCATGTGTTATTGTAAGCATCATATGTCCATACTCCTTGGTCCCATAATTCCTTTAGTTCATCTACCAAGGGTTCCAAATACACATCAATGTCATTAACTGGTTGCTTGGGACCAGGTATTAACAATGTTAACATACAAAAATTCCTTTTTGTGCACAACCATGGTGGGAGGTTGTATGTAACCAACACTATAGGCCAAACACTGTATGTACTGCTCAAGTCTCCAAATGGATTAAATCCATCTGCTGCCATTGCAAGTTGTACATTGTGGGGTTTGCCTGAAAAACCAGGCCATCTTTCATCAATAGTTTTCCAGGCTGGGCTATCAACAGGGTGGTGCATATGACCATCATTGCTTGCATTCTCATGATGCCACCTCATTTTTTGTGACATGTCCGCAGAGCTAGAACAACAAAGAAAATATTTCATTTATATATAATATTATCATATAATAACACTATGAAAAATGGTAAAGATAATACAAGAAGGTGAAAACTTGTATACAATTATGGTGTTGAAAATCATACCTAGACATTCTCCTTAGCCTTGCTGCTATAAGGAAATATCTTAACACCTTTGCAGGAACACCTTGACGCACCTTTTGAGATTGAGCATCCACCTTCCATCGATATTTTCCACATGTTGGGCATTCGTCTTTACTTTTGTTACTTCCTCGATATAAAATGCAATCATTGGGACATGCATGTATCATATCATAGTTTAATCCCAATGATTTTATCAATTTTTTTGCGGCATATGCAGAATCTGGAAGTGTGTTATCTCTAGGAAGTGTATTTTTATGCAATTTTAACATTTGGCCAAAACTTCTATTAGACCATCCACTATTCACTTTGAGATTGTAATATTCCACGGTTGTTGATAGTTTTGTGAAATCAACACAACCAGAGTACAACGGAATCTTTGCATCTTCAATTAACTTCATATATTCATTAACTTCATTTAGTACATTTGTTGATGCCAACCCCACATTATCACAACCTTCGTTTAGGTTTTGATCAAGACATGGATAAGCATCATTCACCATATGAAGCACTTGATCACCAACAATGGTTGTATCATCATCCTTTTCGAGTGGATCATTACCATTTTGAAACGATGTTCTAGGCTCATCAACCTGATTATCGTAATGGAATTCTACATGTCCATAACCCTATTAATAACAAAATTAAAGTTCATGTTAGTGATTTTATGGTTTTTATGAAAATTAGAATGAATAGATATTGGTCAAATAGGGGCCTTTACCAATGCAAATTAGCTTACCAATTGAGATGATATATGCTCTATAACTTCATGTGGCTCATTTTCAGAGCATTGCCTAGCCTCATCAATAACGGATGGAATCTAAAGGTGAGAGGAAAACATAATTAAGCACATATAAATATAATTTATATCTTTATTGTAATACAAGTAAGTTTGAAACTAGATCAATTCATTTATTTCAAGATACCTGATTGTGAATGCTCTCTCCATGAAAATACCAAATTTTATATTGTTCTATTATTCCATCACAAATCAAGTGCTCACGTATTTTATCAAATGTTTGTACTTTGACTATGCCACATTTATTACATGGACATTTTATGGACATCTTATTCCTTGAATGCGCCTCGGCAAACTTTAAGAATTCCTCAACCCCATCTCTATATTCTTGTAGTGTCCTACACATAACCAATTTCCATGAAGTCACATAAATTTAATTGAGAACAAGTTAGCATTGATACATTTTTTTGGTATATCATGATGAATAACGAAATATAGAAACTATACCTATTTTTCAAGTTCATCCAGTTTCTTTTGTTCATTTGATAATATGCTTCAAGCTCCTTTGAAATTATGTCTACAATGAACTAAAAAAGTTAGTTGATACTAAACCTCATATATATTGAAAGCACACAACTTTGCACTAACAACTTGCGGTCAAACAACTTCATAAACCCACATTTCTTATTAAGAGGTATTCTGATATAAAAAAACTCCCTAAACTGTTCAAATATTTGACTTAGATCTTCTGGAAATAATCTCTGTGGCTTAATGCATTATTGTAATTGTCTCTTTAGATGTCAATTTGTAGAACCATTGAAATTCGAACCAATATGGCATCTAACTTCTAAGAAAGTAGAACCCATAAAGATTCTACCTAGACTCAAAACTAATTCATTCCAGGCAGCCCTTCAATGTAGAGTGTTCAACATCACTCCTCTTCATATTGAGCATAATTACAATGTAGTCAACACTCAACCTTAGATCTTAATTCAACCTTAAAATTAAAATGTAGCCCAACAGAGAGTAACACAATTAACTAATTCATTTCCTGGTTAGCTTGTATATTCACTAGAGTTCATCAATCACACAGACATATATGAAATCAGCACACAACATCATGGCAAATAATCCTTTTCCATTTATTACTTGGAAATTTGCAGGCTAATAAACAAACTCTGACCTATCCTCTGTTTTTCTTGCCTTGATTCTTACATTGTATAGCTAACCCTCCTAACCATCATTTTTCAAGCCTCTCTCTCTAACCTCTAATGTTCGCAGGAATAAAAGATATACTTGGAAATATAACTTGTAGCTAAATAACAAACCTCATACATTTATGGAACTAACTCCTAAATTTTTTGTAAAGTTCTTGTAATTGTAATTGTCACTATTATGTTAAAATAAATTGATTTTCATCCTTAAGACTGTTTAATAATGTATATCTACAGGCTTGGCCTAAGCCTGTAAGTTGAGTTGTTGTTTATACTTACAGATGTAGAAATGGAAATTGGACACATGGGTCTTATTTGGAATCGTGTCACATAGCCCATCCTCTTGTTGGTTCCTCCGAGTTCATTCTGATGTTACCCAAGGAGCGCATTTATTGCATACTGGTCGCAGAACAAATGAATCACTTTTTTTTCCTAGATTAGAGGATCTGTCGACTCTTTGAATCTTGACAGATCCTCCCTGAGCCTAAAGGAAAGAGGTCTACTTATAATATTAGTTCTCTCCTCCATTTCGATATATTAGTGCTCCATTCTTGTTACTCTTTTTGACTTTTTTAACTTGCAAGAGAAATGGAAAAATATCATTTCACAATTCTTGTGGCCAATATAACAAACCCTTATATATGCTGCTGCATACATCAGAAGTCCACGGCACAATCAAACCAAGCCACCAGTAGCTTCGGCCTCATCAATAAGGACACAGAGTAACCCCGAAAGATGATGGTAAGGTAGATCAGACCTCAACAGTCCCTCCTCAGGCCACGGCTCAGCAGATCAGGCCTCAAACAAACTCACATTAAAATTTTTTGACAGACCATGAGGTCTTGACTCTTGTCCTTAAAACAAGGAGGGGGGTTCAATGTAAAAATCTTGTAAATCTTCAATAGTTAGCAAGGTTAAACTAGAAGTTTCCAAGTGTGATGAGGTGTCAATGATGCATCATCCTTTAGGATAGAGCTGAACTCCTATTTAGGGAGGTAGTTACAGAAATATAGAAAGGTTGTTAGGGTTAAACCATTAAGTTGATTCTTCATATATACGATTGTAAGCCTATAGGCCACAATAGAGGTAGAGTAGAGGTGAGGCAGAGGCAAAGAGGATAGGAAAATAGAGAGGAGAGGACCAGGGTAGAATACTCCCATATTGTGTAATCAGGTCACGAAATTCTGAGTAATTGAATTTGATTAATGAAAGCATTTTATATGCATATGGACTTGTGAATATCTCTTTCTATGTATTTTTTATGAAGTTCATTGTCTCTATTGAATGTGAATGGCGTCCTGTTGCAAACATAGAGTCATTTACCTTGGAATTTGATGTAATTCCTTCAGTGAAAAATGAGTACATAGGCTTTGTTAATTGGCTGACTTCCTGACAGTAAGCAAATATAGGAATATGTGATTTCTGCGAAGGATTTGGAATTATAAGACCCTTCGGAAAATTGACTCGATGTGATTGTTTATCACTCGAGTGTCCTTATGTTATGAGATCTTAGGTTATGCAAATCAGAAGGAAGTGAAGTGATTGAAATTGGAACATCAAGTTACTTCAATTAGATTGTTTAAAGTACATTCTGCATAAAACCCTAACCCTAACCAAAATTTAACAGAATAAATAAACGTGTTGGGTGAGAATCTACTGTCGCTGAACGTAAAATATTGGAGATTTTAGCATTTGTTTAACATTTTTATACAGAGATTGAGTTACGGAATTGATAGCCAAGTTCCATATTTCAGGGTTAGAGTTTGAGTATTTGGAAGTGTGTTGAAGGGTAGTAGTAATTTTTTTCCACTTGTTCATGAAAAACTAAGTTTCTCAAATGTTGAAACAAACACTGAAGAAATGAACATTGGCCTGGAGGAAAAATCGTGGCAAATTGTCACTGTGCACAAATTTGAATACCCAAGTATACTCTGTTTGGGAATCAAACTCCATTTTAGATTCCATTTTTGTACGAGCAGCAGTAGATCATGGCCCAATTGTAATCATATTTTTAAAGGGAAAACACCATTTCTGAACAAAGAAATTGAATTTATACTCAAGATAAGAGTTCAAGAATTTGGGGAAGTGTTTTTTGTTGAAATTGTAGGTGGTTCCTACATAAAAAATAAAAAGAACAGCTGCATGGATAGCGTTGGAACCTAATTTCCGCAGTTTGTCTCACTCACTTTCCTTCCGATTGGCACCTATGTCTATCTCTCCATTTGCGGTTCAACCCAACAACATTTCATTGTGATTTTTTTGTCTATCTCTCCATGTGTGTGGTTTAAGCCAGAGCAAATCATTCCCACCCTAATTTCATCTGCACCAAAATTCAAAAATTGAATTTTTTAGTCTTTGAAAATGGTATCTTTTGAATCTTTGAAAATGGTATAAAATTGAATCTTTCCAATCTTTAAAAATGGTATAAAATTGAACCTTTTGAATCTTAGAAAATGCAGGCATCGTTTCTTGATGTAATTTAATTTACAATATACAAAGTGACAAAGTGTTACCATTATTGTAGCTTATTATTTAAATATTATTATCCGCAAAATCAAGAGTCATGCATGACTTCACAATTTCTCAGCTTGCCATAAACCCTAGGCGAAGGCATACCTGGTGGGAGACCATGCGTTACACATCAAAGAATACTCAAGTATAATTGCTCTACTATAGAAGGATAGTGAGCTAGAGAATAACGAACCCCAATCATACACACAAGAGGAAGACCAAGTTGATAGAACATGATGAGAACATGAATCTCTCATATATATTATAGAGGTCTAGGGGTATAAAGCCTCCAATAAGTATATGATCCCACACAAGACCGACTTAACCAACGAGTTAAGTTAGGGGTCACACATCATGACCAATACTCCAACATTAGGTGATCAGGCGCTTGCAACCGCATAAGGACTTCTCTATACCTATGACACATGGAACACCCATCAAGGAAACCAACTCAATCCACCATCATTAAGTACTACTACCACCATCAAGGGATAAAAACGGTGAGGCCAACTATTTGCTGAGGGATCCATCTCCTGTCTCAGTGGCATTGGAAAATGCTACTGTCTCTCTGACTAGTCCTCTCACTTTTGTTTCTAGTATTAAAACGTAGATGCACTCTCCGTTTCATGACAACCCTGCGATGGGTGGGCCACACCCTCTTGTGAATGTGTATTCAGCTATAATGACAAACAACATTATAATATAGGTGGTTCTTTCAAAGTTATATTAATGCAAAAAAACATGCTTACGTTCCAAATTCATCCCTAGATATGATGGTAGCTATAGAAACAATAAGCAAATTATAGGATCACATGTTTATAGAAAATGCACAACTACACAACATGTATCATGGGAAGCCCTCATGGGGGAGAAAACCCAATTACAACCTTTCACTGTGATAGAATCCGCAAAATCAAGAGTCATGCATGACTTCACAATGTCTTAGCTTGCCATAAAACCTAGGCGAAGGCATACCTGGTGGGAGACCATGCGTTACACATCAAAGAATACTCGAGTATAATTGCTCTACTACAGAAGGATACTGAGCTAGAGAATAACGAACCCCAATCATACACACAAGAGGAAGAGCAAGTTGATAGAACATGATGAGAACATGACTCTCTCATATATATTATAGAGGTCTAGGGGTATAAAGCCTCCAATAAGTATATGATCCCACACAAGACCGACTTAACCAACGATTTAAGTTAGGGGTCACACATCATGAACAATACTCCAACATTAGGTGATCAGGGGCTTGCAACCGCATAAGGACTTCTCTATACCTATGACACATGGAACACCCATCAAGGAAACCAACTCAATCCACCATCATTAAGTACTTCTACCACCATCAAGTGATAAAAACGGTGAGGGCCAACTATTTGCTGAGGGATCCATCCCCTGGCTCAATGGCATTGGAAAATGCTATCGTCTCTCTGACTAGTCCTCTCACTTTTGTTTCTAGTATTAAAACGCAGATGCACTCTCTATTTCATGACAACCCTGCGATGGGTGGGACACACCCTCCTGTGAATGTGTATTCGGCTATAATGACAAACAACATTATAATATAGGTGGTTCTTTCAAAGCTATATTAATGCAAAACAACATGCTTACATTCCAACTTCATCCTTAGATATGATGGTAGCTATAGAAATAGTAAGCAAATTATAGGAGCACATCTTTATAGAAAATGCACAACTACACAACATGTATCATGGTAAGCCCTCATGGGGGAGAAAACCCAATTACAACCTTTCAATGTGATAGAATCCACAAAATCAAGAGTCATGCATGACTTCACAATGTCTCAGCTTGCCATAAACCCTAGGCGAAGGCATACCTGGTGGGAGAACATGTGTTACACATCAAAGAATACCCAAGTATAACTGCTCTACTACAAAAGGATAGTGAGCTAGAGAATAACAAACCCCAATCATACACACAAGAGGAAGACCAAGTTGATAGAACATGATGAGAACATGACTCTTTCATATATATTCTAGAGGTCTAGGGGTATAAAGCCTCCAATAAGTATATGATCCCACACAAGACCGACTTAACCAACGAGTTAAGTTAGGGGTCACACATCATGACCAATACTCCAACGTTAGGTGATCAGGGCTTGCAAACGCATAAGGAATTCTCTATACCTATGACACATGGAACACCCATCAAGGAAACCAACTCAATCCACCATCAAGGGATAAAAATGGCGAGGGCCAACTATTTTCTAAGGGATCCATCTCCTGGCTCAGTGGCGTTGGAAAATGCTATTGTCTCTCTGACTAGTCCTCTCACTTTTGTTTCTAGTATTAAAACGCAGATGCACTCTTCGTTTCATGAAAACCCTGCGATGGGTGGGCCACACCCTCCTGTGAATGTGTATTCGACTATAATGACAAACAACATTAGAATATAGGTGGTTCTTTCAAAGCTATATTAATGTTAAAAAACATGCTTACGTTCCAACTTCATCCCTAGATATGATGGTAGCTATAGAAACAGTAAGCAAATTATAGGAGCACATGTTTATAGAAAATGCACAACTGCACAACATGTATCATGGGAAGCCCTCATGGGGGAGAAAACCCAATTACAACCTTTCACTGTGATAGAATCCACAAATTCAAGAGTCATGCATGACTTCACAATGTCTCAGCTTGCCATAAACCCTAGGCGAAGGCATACTTGGTGGGAGACCATGCGTTACACATCAAAGAATACCTGAGTATAATTGCTCTACTATAGAAGGATAGTGAGCTAGAGAATAACGAACCACAATCATACACACAAGAGGAAGACCAAGTTGATAGAACATGATGAGAACATGACTCTCTCATATATATTATAGAGGTCTAGGGGTACATGGAACACCCATCAAGGAAACCAACTCAATCCACCATCATTAAGTACTGCTACCACCATCAAGGGATAATATAGGTGAGGGCCAACTATTTTCTGAGGGATCCATCCCCTAGCTCAGTGGCGTTGGAGAATGCTACAGTCTCTCTGACTAGTCCTCTCACTGGCGTTTGAAAATGCACAACTAGACAACATGGATACTACCCATTAATGTGTCCTCATCGACAAGGAGTTGGAGTCATTAGGGGCTCTAACCACTATATCGACATCGACAGGGAGTGGGACTGATCATAACATAACAACACAATTGTTATAATGTCCACCCACTCTTCTAGTGCAGGAAGAGATGCACCATTCTACCAGTCCGTGGAGAATATTGTATCACCGATCCTGCAAACATAAAAAATAATGAGTTTGAGGAATGCATCCATCTTATGGTTCATTTGATTTAAGCCATCTATGTGGTTACAATAGTCTAATAGTAGGTGAAAACACCAAGGTTAAAATGCATGATTTTTTTTGGTATTTGTAAAGGTGTTAATTCCTCAACGTGAAGTCGTATTAATGGATAGGGTATTTTTAGAATAGTGATAATTGCAATCCATGAGAAGAACCTTGGATCACACATTTTGGTTTGATCTTATCTTAGGCATCACTCATGATGTTTGATCAAGGAAGCAAATCACTAGCATGGATGAGGGTGAGAATTTACTCAAGAGACCTTTCGCATTACTAACCGAAAATTTCCACATATTTAGAGGAACTTTTGCATATTTGAAGGCATACCTCACCATTGAGGTTCATATATATGTTTTTAAATGTCTTTGCTTAGATGGTATACTAGGTCTTGGCTCCTCTTTTATGGTGTGAGAATGTGTTGTAGGCAATGAAGTTTAAGTAGGTCCATTTCAACTTTATTTAATTGTTGCATTAGTTTTTGTAGGAGAAGGGTTAACATTAATAGAAAACCAATGCATTACACTCACCATTACAAACTTTTTTTTCACACCATTAGTTTGATTGAGAAATTATATTGTTTGACTTATAATGATTTTACTCTTGTACATGTGAAGATGTTAACTTTATGTTTTTTCAAGTCCATATGCTTTCCTTCTAGTTGTGCATTTTTTAGTGGATTGCGTATCTTCTATAATCATGACTACCTCTTAAAATTTTAAGGATCCATACTTAAAAATGTATAAGTCTTGGCAAATCCAACCAATTCTTAAATTCTAACTATAAAATATTTGGTGATACTTTTTTAGTTTTTTTTCTAATTTATAAGTATTTTATGTACTTTATATAATAATTTGGAGAAAATAGCAACATCTGTAAATGGAAATAGGAACATCTATTGTCAAGAAAAGAATGTTTGGATTTGTATTTCCCTCCATTGTTTTTAGTATTTAGATTTCCCTCCAAATTTTTATTCATTTTGTAATATAAATAGGAACAAAGCTCATATGTATTCAACAATATTTTAATTGAAAACATTTTTTTCTTGGCATTGAAGTTAGAAAGCTATGAAGACTAGAGGAAATGAGAAGAAAACTCTCTTACAACAGGCAATCTTAACCCGTGGAAACAAAAAGAGGTACCATTGCCTTGTACTATTGTTTGTACTATATTGCTCATACTATTGTTTTGTCCTTATTGGCCATTGTTTTGTCCTTATTGTCCCTTTTCGTCCAGATGAATTATGATGAGTATTTCAAAATTTAATAGTATTTTAAAATCCATATTTGCAAATGACATTTATTGTGGTTAATTGGCCTTTTGCAAAGACATTTTTTGTTATCTTGTCAGTTGTTTTTTTCCATTCATGAAATAGATATTAAAATACATTACATCATCAAACTGTGGATTTGAAATAAGTAGGCCAACATGTGGTGCCATCGGCCGTTTCCACCCTTGTTGATGCAGGAGATGGGCAAAACTGCTCCGTTCCCTAATCTCGTAGTATTAGAATAGGGTTACCAGAATGTTCTAGATGTATCGTTACTGGAAATCCACTTACTCACAAATCCAAACAAAAAATGCAGATTCGCTCTTTCCAAAAGTTACAGAGGTCTTATAAACACCTGAGTCAGTCTCTCCAACATCTAGTTAGCAAAAATCGCAAAATTTCTTCAAGGAAAATTATTGGAATCTAAACCGGGAGTAAATGGTGAGATTTACAGATTCTAAACCAGTTAAGCAAATTTATATCAAAATTCTCAGAACCCCACCTCACATCTGCTCAGTATTTAGAGCTGTGCAGCATAATTTCCAAACACTCTTCATGAATTAGTAGTCCACAAGAAGATGTTTTGTGGTTTCAACATTCTGCATACACAGACAACATCTGCTATGACCAATCCGACCTTTTTTTAAAATATTTTCCCATGTATTGAGACGCCGCTATTGGCAATATGGCAGTTATGTCCTCAGAATTGCAAACCCTGGAGTCACTCTTGGTTTCCGATGAGCGTAACTTTGTGATCAAACAATAGAGGTGACTAGGTCCCGGTATCTGATCTTGTGGGAAAGATTGTTGCTCTGTTTTTCTGTGACAAGTTTTTCTCCATTGTCACTGCAGATCTTATAAAGATGGAGATCTTAATAAGAAGAAGCCAGAATATTAAAGAAGATCATTGCCAAGTTTTGGGAGAAACGAAGCCCGTAGAAATCCCAAGCATGTAGTTTTGAAGGAAATGAAGCCTACAGGCTTGAAGTTAATTTATGAATTAATTGACTAGTTAATTAATTAATTGACTAGTTAATTAATTAATTAGTTCATTAAAATAGAGATTTGAAAGGGCATGAAGCTGGCAAACCTGGAAGATGTCCATTGAGATTTTAATTGGTTAAATAATCAAAATCTGCAAAAGACAGAAATATGAATTAAAAGGTTTAATAATAGAAGGTTCGATGAAGCATGTGAAGATTACACATCAAAGAATACCTGAAAAATCTAAATAGAAGAAGAGAGTATGTCTTGGAGTCATAAGTTGCAGTAGCATCCTAAGCAGTCCAAGATGCAGTATCATCCTGAACCAGTTAATAACGTTAGATTTCATATATTTTTCCTGTAAAACTTTTGACCACAGAGTATTCCCAAAAAGCACCCTCTATATTTTAGTATACATTTTTAGACATTTTGTTATGAATGAGTTACAGATATTTGTATAATTTCATAAATACTATTTAATTTTCAAGATTGTGTTAGTTGGCTTGTTTCAACGATGTGTTAATAAAAATGTTTTTTTTTGTTATGCAGTTTATTTGCAGATGTCCATATCAAAGTAAGACAATATTTTTTGTTTGTTTGGGATTTCAATAACTTCAGTATTTTTTTAACAATTATTGTCCTTTCTTTTATACCTTAAAAATTGTCTAACTTTCTTTGAGCATGAGTTGCAATCCATATTTGCAGGGAACTAACAGGATTAAATTAAGACGTTGCAATACATCACTTTTAACAAAGTCAGGCCGCATTACCAAAAGAAATGACAATGTTATATGTGGCACAACTTCAGGTAAATATTTTAAACATGATGGTAACTTATTATTTATTTTTTAATAAATAAACAATTATATTAAAAAAAATCATAATATACTTGACCATAGGCTCTAAGATGGGAAACAAATTCCAACAAAACATAGCATCGGGATCCACTGTCCCATTACAAAGTGAATATACTTGCTATAGTGTCGACAACAATTCTAATGCACATACTCTTGAGAAAGATGTGAAAGAACCACTGGAAGGTATGATCATTTCTTAACATGTTTTGTCCTATACAAGTATTTCAAGATTTCATATTAACAATTTCATATTGTCATTGTCTCAAGAGGGGTACTGGTTTGTTTTTCCAGAAAATTTTCAACAGGAACCACCACAACAAGATCATGTTTTGGAGGAGGATCCACCACAACAAGAGCATGTTTTGGATCAGGATCCACCACAACAAGAGCATGGTTTAGAAGATGCAAATGCATCTACCCAAGCTAGTACTGCAATAAATGCGAAAAGAAGGAGTAGAGGACCAACAAAATGTCTCTTTGGAACCACTATAGAGGGCATTGCATTGCCTGAATTCAATTTAATGAGAAGAGCCAGCCTATTGGTCCACATTCAGAGAAATTCTCCTCATTTTTAGGAGTTCTTGCAAGGGAAATTCTAGGCATCAAGCACATGGAATGGAAAAAAGTGTCTGAAGTGCAAAAGAAAGACATGTGGAGTGCAGTTAATGTGAGCATCAACTTATTCTAAACATTATTGATGCATATTGAGCTTGTGTGTGATAGGTTTCGTTTCAAATAACGCTTGTATCTAATAATGGATTGTTTATCTATTGTAGTGTACCTATCAAATAGATCTGTTAGCAGAGCAATGGTGTCATAAAGTAATATATCAACGCTTGAGAACCTATAGATATAATTTGTATAAGAAATACTATTTGAAATACGAAACAAATGAGGAGAGGATTGCAAACCTTCCTATTGGAGTAAATGAAATTGATTGGATGGAATTTGTTAGATTACGATCTGACCCTAAATTCAAGGTAAAAATGAAAGACAGATTTGAATGTTATCATCATTGATTTTGAATCCTCTCATACAATCAACTATAATCTTAGCATCTATTTTTTTTATTGAGTTGCAGGAGAGGTCAAAAAAAAGAAGAAGGAAAATAGGGCATTAGAACAAGAGACCCACACTTCTGGCCGTAGAGTCTACTTTAGGGTTGAAGATGACCTTGTAAGTTGCAACAAATTCTATTATTTGTTCACAATTTACAACTTTAAATATAGTTAACTAGATTGTTGTATTTGTTGATACTAGAATCAATCTCGTGGTCCAAGTGATAAGCCTATAACTAGGGCTGATGTGTGGATGAAATGCCATAAAAAGAAGGATGGCACTCCAATGTCATCATTCATTGCGGAGAAAATAGTAAGTTCCGAACCTATTCTTGTATAATTTATGCTTTTTTAGAGTTAATGATGTTTCTCATATGAGTTTGTTGAAATGTTGACATTACTATAATCAAATTGAATCGACACAAAATGAGTCAGTGTCTCCTGCATATTCTACAAAGCAAGATGCCCTTGCTATAGTTTTGGGGCCTGAGAGGAGGGGTCGTGTACATGGGGTTGGATTTAGAGTCACTCCAATTGTATTATTTGGAAAAGAGCATTCCTACAAGAAGGAATTTCATAATACTAAAGAGAAATTAAGAGAAAAAGACAAGGAACTCAGAAGATTGAAAAAAGCTGTTGAAGAATTAATGGAATGGAAAGTTGCCATGGAGGTGGGGAAAGAAAGTGGCAGAGTTGTTCCAAAATCCAACAACGTAAGGATTGCATGTGTAGACTTTAATTTTTTATGTAGGCCATCTTTGAAGTTGGGGATTTCAAAATCATAATGCTAACATGAACATGATTGTATTGTTGTAGGGTGTGTAGTATATGAATTATTGTTTTTGCATCCTAACCCTTTATCTTTTGATTTCATGATATCTAATGCAAACTATTATATTGGTAGAGTAATATTTCCATGTCAGATGTTGAATCAAATCGAGGACCTCCGCAACTGTCACCTCTTAATCCAGTCACCCCAATCCATGTAGTTTTTTAAACCAACTCTTATTTTTTCCATTCTTTGAAAATCGCTCACAAGTATTTCTATTTTAGGAGAGTCTCTAGAATAATCCTAGTCAAGGTTCATTAGAAAAAAATACAATGGCTCCTAGACCATCTAATACATTTGATACTCCAAAGTCTAATACATTTCATACTCGAAAGTCGACGGTGAGTTTTGAAACTATTTAATATTTACTGCACTGTTATAATCGATATTTCATTATATCTTACAAGTATTTATTTACTAACAAGCTTCTTTGAGTCCTCATCATGCTTTTCCAAAACAAATGCCTTTGACTTCGGGAGAACATAATCGTGACCCAATTGGAAAATCAATACAATAGGTAAGTTCTAAGCCTCTTTATTTCTATATTTAATATTCCATTCTTATTCCGAGGAATCTCACAGGAATTTGTTTATTGGCAGGTTCAACTGCAATTACCATCTTCAGATGCGGGATTGAATGGAAAAAAATGTTTATTGACATATTTTAATGGTCAATTGACGGTTGCAAAGGGTTACATCAAAAGAATTGAACCAAAATTTGTCATGCCTAATGGGGAAAAATTAGGTGATGGATATTATCTTGTGTGCCCACAATCAACTCTAGTTGATCCTAATTATGAAATCAAGCTTAAGCATAGAAGTAATCAATGCAAGTATTTAGTGGATGCAATCAACAGTTTTATACTTTGTAAAAGAAATGACATTGAATTGATCAAATATTGAGAAGAATGTGAACTCGGAGTAAACAACAGGAGGATGGGCTAGGTGACAGGATTCCAAATAAGACCCATGTGTCCGATTTCCATTTGTGGATATGTAATTATAAACAACAAATCAACTTACAGGCTTAGGCCAAGCTTGTAGACAAGCATGGACAAGCATGGCAAGCAAGCTGGAGGACAAAGACATGGAAAAGGTGACATGGAGGATTGATGATAGAGAATTCACTTTTGGAGAAGACCAAGCAGTGTCTGATTTTGATAATTCCACAAGTACTGGTATATCTCCCTCTCGCAAAAGTCGTGTCTGATACAAATAACTATCTTCACATATATAGATTAAAAAGGGTAGTGACTGCAACTATAACATTTTCAGCATTATTTCAGGTTTATGGAAAAAAATGGATCTGTAAGAGGTTGCAGGATTGATTACCTTGCAATCAATGCTAATAGTTTCATGTCCAGCACATAGTCCTAGTGAACATGGCACTTCTATAGCTAGTTGTAACAAAACAACTATAGTTCAGTTGGTGCATTTACATGAAATAAAAGGTCGAAGTTTTTCCTAAAATCACCATAAAAATCCTCCACAACACCCCTATAATCCCCACAACTAGATGGTCATCTTGTTAAACCCATAATAATATCTAAAAATTATAAATAAATTTAAAACCCAAATATGAAAACATCAAAATTGCATTCACACATTTGTAATTTTTATCCCAACGAATACACCTTCAAAACCAAGCAAAAAAATTGAAAACTTATCATGAAGATACCCACATCCCACATACGAAATCCTATATGCATCGAAATATCTCTTGGGATTATCCATTTACATATAAATGTTGGTCTAAAAACACTAAACAAACAGTCATCGGATCCCATGGGAAAGCAACTAAAAACAATCATGATATCCACAAACATGTATCGATTCTGCTTAAAACATGATTCGATGAACTAAATCAACAAAACACAATGTAACTTACTGATTTTTTCTATTGTTACCTGTGTTTAAACCAAGCCATATTCATGGAAATACAGATGTAGTTATGAACCCTATCATGCCTTAGAAAAAATGTGAAATGAAACCAAATGAGGGTTCCCAAAACCCATAAAATCTAAGATCAATGAAAGTGGTCGATATTTGGGTGGCGGTGGATATCAGTGCATTAGAATTCAATGGCCACTGATGTCTACTTGGACACCTATCAGAAGAGTCCGCTGAGCTTATATTTATTGAATACATCATCAGTGCAAAGCCAATGAAAACAATGGAAAAAATCCAAAATTTTATTTCTAATGTCGAACAATGGGTGTGCCTTACGAGAAATCTTGAACAGACATATAATTGTCCCTGCAATCGCTATATTTCCCATAGGGACATAAAAATATCAGAGATAAAACCATGGAATAAAATAGGGTATGGAACCATGGTGTGGATACATCCCTAAACACCAAAGAGAACTAGACTAACATGAAACGTAGTCAAAATACACAAACAAAATTCCTAGATGTGAAAACACCTCCAGAGATGGATACAGGATAGTCCACATGATAATGAATACGGCTATGCCTTAAATACATTGTACATTTGCCCAGGAGGCAAGAGGAAGATGCAACACATTGATCAAAAGGATAAACACACTAATTGTCTACCAATCATATTGAAATTTGAAGCCAATAGGGGATGGAACCTTCCCCATGTTGTTGTTTAGTTCCAAACTTGGGAGGTTGGAATCCAAGTTCCCAAAAGAAGGATTTGAATTCCTAGTCTCTTCAATACATAGTTTTCTTATCTAGTTTGGTTCACTGTAATATTTTGTTGGTTCACTAGTGAGGTGGATGCAAGGTTAAATCATGGGTTCCCTTCTCATGTTGGTATTCCCTACTTGTATGCCATTACTTTCAAAGGCATAAGGATAAGTACAAGACCTAGACTAGGAACATAAATAGAAGGAAGTCCACTCTGTTGTGCATCCATGTTACTTAAGAACTTTAGGATTTAGGAGTTAGTTCCACAAATGTAGGAGTTAGTTCCATGTTACTTGCAATGAGATAATTTTCTGTGTTCAAGGGAATAGAAATAATGAGACAAAGTGGACATGTGGTATTGTTTGCAAGGAACCTATCAATGTACTCCAAGTGAAAGGTAGGCCCATAGACAATTAGTTGCTATAGATTTTCATCTATTTGGTCATCCCCAAGACACATAACACACCTGCAACAACACCCAAATAGATCTATGGGAATTATCCTTAGCCCTCTTGCAGGCATATTAAGCATGTGGATATACAAAAGTATTGACAATAGGCTGCTTGAGTTCAAGCTTGCTCAAGGACAATATACATCAGAATGAACTCGGAGCAACCAACAGGAGGATGGGCTAGGTGACACGATTCCAAATAAGACCCATGTGTCCGATTTCCATTTGTGCATATGTAATTATAAACAACAACTCAACTTACAGGCTTAGGCCAAGCTTGTAGATATACGTTAACTAACTGGTAGGAGGTTACAACCCCCTATTTAGTCAGCTACAACTGACAGGGAGCACCTACTCCCCTTTGCAGGAACCAACCTGCCCTAGCACCACCCTGCCACCCTTGTTAATTCTGCATTTACTTCTTGGATTGCTGCTCTCTTTGGTTTGTTCTCGATCTTCAATGTATCAACCAAAGTCACACTTCTTCTTCATATAATATCTCCATACTTATACACTTTCCTCACACCTATTCATGAAACAATGTGTCTCCTCATAGACTTCACACCTCTTTCATTAAAACTCTTAATGTGCAAAAAGATTATTAACTAACAAGTAGATCAGTTAAACTAGTTTTAGTTATAACCATACTTAGTCTTTTCTCTATTTGTTTAAACTTTGCTAACAAAGTTTTACACTATAGCTTAAAGCTTTATACTAAAACTTATGATAGCCTTTGGCTATTTACCAAATATATTAGCGTACTACTAAAACTTCTGATAGGCTATTGTTTAAACACATCGAACGCTTTTGGAGATCCGCTATCTTTTTGGCACTCCACCAAAACTTGGCTCATGAATCTGGCTGCGAAGTAACACTTTCCATCAGCGATACTTACTGCCACATCTACAACACATCACTGCCACGTATGCAACATCTTAAAGCTGTCATATCATCATCCACGTCGAACAGAGATGCCACGTGTAGCGAAAGATAGGGGGCCACATAGGCATCCCGAGCTCCAGGCTGGTGTTCTTCTCATGGATAATCAAACACCTAGAGCTCCCACACTATCTTTGCACTATGCATCAATGAACATTAGTAAAGCCTGTCGTTATAAACACATAAAATACTCATCCACACAACCAATGTGGTTTAAACCTCAACGCCAAATGTGATATCCACTGTCGATCATCGTGATCGGACGGTCCATGATCGTTTACCCTCATAAATATTCCCAAGCACATTTCTTTATTGTTTCTTGCTGTAGGGTATGTTCCTTTGGCTTCAATCAAACATTTAACCAGCCTCCTTCCTTCAAGAGCTTCCAATGGTTACTTTAAACCTTGCCAATTTGCAGAAATAACCTATCTGCTGCATAGTACCATGTATGCTTCTCAAGCTTCTGCAAACACAGCTTGGGCTTCTTATAGCTCCTTTCTCCTCAATCTCCTCCAATGTCTACAGCTTCTTCTTCTAAAACAAGCAAGTTGGCTGGAGGTTTGGCATCCGTTCACTGGTCCATCGAATGCAGAGACTATCTTTACATGTTTGCTCTTCACTGGATTTTTGGGTTTCATTAACATGATTGATACGAGATTGCAGTGCACCTTCTTCTATAGAAGTATTTTGCCCTCCTATATCTATATTGCGAGAAGTGTGTATTTTTTCCCTTCTTCCAAATCCTTTTTACATGCTTCTGCCAAATTCTTTCTACAGGTTTTTGCATCTCCTGTAACCATGACAAGTTTATTTATTTGATCAGCCACATCTATAGAAGTAGTTTACATTAGTATCAAAATCCTTCTCTTGGAATGGAAGACCATCGATTCCAGTTAGATTTCCATCATCATAGTGCTCTTTCATTTCTGCCTATGCATTTCCCTCTCTTCACAATGCATTGGACAAGTAGATAGGTAGACATTCTATTTCCCTCTCTCTTTATTATGCTGCTCTTTCATTGTCTCTGCCATAACCATCTACTTTGTTTGCTGCCACTGTCATCTACTCTTTTCACATTGCTTGTCATCATTCCTGCTTGTGGCTTTGTCTTCATCCAGTTGCCATCAATGACAACCTACACTGCCATATTTCCAACAATAGCTTCCTCTCACAAATGCCGTGTCTGATACAAATAACTATCTTCACAGAGATAGATTAAAAAGGGCAGAGACTGCAACTATAACCTTTTCAGCATTATTTCAGGTTTATGGAAAAAAATGGATTTGTAAGAGGTTGTAGGACTGATTACCTCGCAATCAATGCTAATAGTTTCATGTGAACATGGCCCTTCTATAACTACTTGTAACAAAATAAGTATAGTTCAGTTGGTTCATTTACATGAAATAAAAGGTCGAAGTTTTTCCTAAAATTGCTATAAAAATATCAGATTATGGGATTTAGTAAGTTTCCAAGGAAAAAATTATACACTTCTTTTGAACAAGTTCAAATTCACATAACCAAAAAAGACATATTTGGGAAAATCATTATATTTGAAATATCATACTTTAGAGTCTAGTTAAACAAAATGCATATTTCCACTATTGTGCATTGAATAAACATGAAATCCTGACAAACCAATTACATTTTTTTAACATCCTCTGGTATATTTTCAAGTAACAACACAATGGAGATCCAAGAGAAAACCTACCCTTTGGGGAACAGAAAAAAAACACCACAAGATGATATTCCATAGTAGGGTGTTATTTAACCTAGATTTGTATTAGGGTGGGTGAATTTAATTTCAAGATATTGGGCGAAAATTTGCAAGATGTTAAGGTTTCAAGATTTGTACTCTAGACCAAGTTAAGGTTTCAAGATCCAAAACATCAACTTCTCCTAAGTAATGGTATCCAGAATATCCACCTTATACAACAAGCATGTTTTCAATAACAATTGTAGTGTGGCTATCTCTGGGAGCAATAAGATCCCATTCACATCAAGGGAAATCCATTTCATTAGCTTCAGGTCCAGAATATGAACATCAATCAAGTAATTTCCTCCCCCTCTCTCGTGGGGATGGTGGAGTTCCTTGAATGCAAGCATGCCTCCATTCCTTAGTCTACAAGTCTAAAATGTGCAGATCATTTATCTTATTAGACCCGTTTGTTCCCCCAAACACTATGATAATGTGGTTTAAGAGAATGGCACTATGGATGTCTCTTGTACCTAGCTCTTGCCTAGTTGATACTAATAGGATACAGTACACCATCCTATGTGGGAATTTGAAGCCCCATGCATTTAAGGTCTCTAAAAGACCTTAGGTACACCTTGAGTTCATTGTTGGAGGATGGACTCAAAGGTATATGGTGGTCGCTAAGAAACATGTCCTAGGATCGGATTCCTAACATTAACAGAAGGAAAATAGGCAGGGATGAAGTTGTAAATGACTTCCTCCATCCTTGGATATGATTGACATAAATATCTTCACCTGTCTTTGGTATCTTATTGTATGACTTAGTTTTTTGTATCAATCATCGATAAGACACCTTTTAAATGTCCTGAGAAGAACATCTATCTCTGAACGAAGGAAAAGGAAAGAATAAACTACAACTGATGAAAGTAAGTAGTCTAGAGAGTTATGAGAACAGGAGGATGATCTCTATAGGAAATCTACAAACCTTAGAGCAGAATTGAAGAATTGTCTGAAGCATTTTTTTTGGCACAATAATTTGTGAATGCATTTGAGAACTGTTCAAAGGTAGGTTTGAAGGCTTTGAAGCTAATTGGGAATGTTCTAGTAATTCCATAAACAGTGAAGAATTAGCTGCATGTGGATATACAAAAGTATTGACAATAGGTTGCTTGAGTTCAAGCTTGCTCAAGGAAAATATACATCAGAATGAACTCGGAGCAACCAATAGGAGGATGGGCTAGGTGACACGATTCCAAATAAGACCCATGTGTCCGATTTCCATTTGTGCATATGTAATTATAAACAACAACTCAAATTACAGGCTTAGGCCAAGCCTGTAGATATACGTTATTAAACTGTCTAAAAACACTAAACAAGATAGTCATCGGATCCCATGGGAAAGCAACTAAAAACAATCATGATATCCACAAACATGTATAGATTCTGCTTAAAACATGATTCGATGAACTAAATCAATGAAACACAATGTAACTTACTGATTTTTTCTATTGTTACCTGTGTTTAAACCAAGCCATATTCATGGAAATACAGATAGTGATGAACCGTATCACTCCTTAGAAAAAATGTGAAATGAAACCAAATGAGGGTTCCCAAAACCCATAAAATCTAAGATCAATGAAAGTTACGGATCTATGGGTGGCGGTGGTTATCAGTGCATTAGAATTCAATGGCCACTGATGTTTACTTAGACACCTATCAGAAGAGTCCCCTGAGCTTATATTTATTGAATAAATCATCAGTACAAAGCCAATGAAAACTCGAAAAAATAATTATTTAAATAATGGAAAAAAAAACCAAAATTTTATTTATAATGTCGAACATTGGGTGTGCCTTAAGATAAATCTTGAACAGACATATAATTGTGTCCTTGCAATCGCTATATTTCCCATAGGGACATAAAAAATATCAGAGATAAAGCCATGGAATACAATAGGGTATGGATCCATGGTGTGGATACATCCCTAAACACCAAAGAGAACTAGACTAACATGAAACGTAGTCAAAATACACAAACAAAATTCCTAGATGTGAAAACACCTCCAGAGATGGCTACAAGATAGTTCACATGATAATGAATATGGCTATGCCTTAAATACATTGTACAATCGCCCAGGAGGCAAGAGGAAGATGCAAACACATTGATCAAAAGGATAATCATACTAATTGTCTACCAATCATATCGAAATTTGAAGCCAATAGGGGATGGAACCTTTCCCATGTTGTTGTTTATCTCCAAACTTGGGAGGTTGGAATCCAAGTTCCCAAAAGAAGGATTTGAATGCCTAGTCTCTTCAATACATAGTTTTCTTATCCAGTTTGGTTCATTGTAATAGTTTGTTGGTTCACTAGTGAGGTGGACGCAAGGTTAAATCATGGGTTCCCTTCTCATGTTGGTATTCCCTACTTGTATGCCATTACTTTCAAAGGCATAAGGATATTACAAGACCTAGACCAAGAACCTAAATAGAAGGAAGTTCACATTGCTTGTCATCATTCCAGCTTGTTGCTCTGTCTTCATCCAGTTGCCATCAATGACAACCTACACTACCATATTTCCAACAATAGCTCCCTCTCGCAAAAGCTGTGTATGATACAAATAACTATCTTCACAGAGATAGATTAAAAAGGGCAGTGACTGCAACTATAACCTTTTCAGCATTATTTTAGGTTTATGGAAAAAAATAGATCTGTAAGAGGTTGCAGGACTGATTACCTCGCAATCAATGCTAATAGTTACATGTGAACATGGCCCTTCTATAACTACTTGTAACAAAACAAGTATAGTTCAGTTGGTTCATTTACATGAAATAAAAGGTCGAAGTTTTTCCTAAAATCACTATAAAATATCAGATTATGGGATTTAGTAAGTTTCCAAGGAAAAATTTATACACTTCTATAGCTAGGGTTTTACCCCTAGCTTGTGCCAATGAGCACCTACTAAGGAGAATGGACTCCTTAGTAGCAGTTCAGTATATTAAACTAATTAAGCTAAAACAACAATTAAATTATTCTAAAATATTGCATGAAACATAAACATCAAATGAAAAGAATGACTTTTTCTATTAATGTTACCTTGAGTGTCAAGGTTTGATGAAGCCCTTTGCAGTGTCCAAGAGGATGCTCCAAGCTTCAAGATGCTCCTTCTCCTTCTCCAATGATGGGAATGGGCCAAAAGGTGGCTCTCAAGGTGAAAATAGTTCAAAGGTGAACTAGGGTTTCGAGAGAGATTTTGGCAGAGTAAGGGTGCTTGTGATTGTGGATATGGAATAAGGGATCTCCATCACCTATTTATAGTTTTTTGGTGGTGGAGTGCTGACCCATGGTTTTGGGAAACACATGGTTTTAGGCAGCTGTATAGGGTTTTTTCTTCCTTTTCCTCATT
Source organism: Larix kaempferi (assembly GCA_027924585.1). Lineage (NCBI taxonomy): Eukaryota > Viridiplantae > Streptophyta > Pinopsida > Pinales > Pinaceae > Larix > Larix kaempferi. Next base: position 16,392,665 of record BSBM01000127.1, read on the forward strand.
ATTTTATATTTTTTATTCCCTTTTTAGGGGATTTTTGCTATTTTTGGAGGAAAAAGGGGGTTTTTTTAGCCTCTTTTAGGCTATTTTGAGGGTTTTATGGCCTTTTGGAGGCATTTTAGGCCTTTTGGAGGCTTTTTAATGGGATTTTTTTGGGATTTTTAATGGAAATATGGTAGGAAAATGAACAAATGGGCCATATAATGTGGTAAATGAGCTAGTGAGCACTTTTTGGGTGTTAACAACTTCTTTTGAACAAGTTCAAATTCACATAAACAAAAAAAGACATATTTGGGAAAATCATTAGATTTGAAATATCATACTTTAGAGTCTAGATAAACAAAATGGATATTTCCACTATTGTGCATTGAATAAACTTGAAATCCTAACAAAACAATTACAGTTTTTTAACATCCTCAGGTATATTATCAAGTAACAACACAATGGAGATCCAAGTGAAAACCTACCCTATGGGTAACAATTCAAGCACCAAGCATCTGCCATAGAAGGAAGTTTGTTGCATGTCCCTATGCAACTTATTCCCCCCGTAGTAAATTCTGATGTAGCTCGGTCCAACTGTAAGATTGGTGACTTACTCTATTTATTTCCCGAAAGCCTAAATGACGATCCACTTCCATCCATGAAGAGTTCTCAGCAAAATCATACCACTGCCCATCAACACTGTACTCAGTTTTGGCTGCACCAGAGCAAAAGGAAATGGAACCTTAACCCAAGCCATTGAGTACCATTTCTTCGTAGAGAATTCACATACAAACTTGTTCTTGAAAAGGAAACCTGGAAAAAGGGGTATCCCATGGGGTCCTGTTGTTTGAGTACTAGAGGAAGCAAATTCCAACGGGTCTCTGAGGCCTGTAAAGAGGCCAAAGTCCCACAAGATCTAAGTTCTTCAAAACTCTATAACGTTGATCTCTGATTCATTCTAAATTGTTTCACCCTCATAGGATCCCTGAGGAATTCACTGTGACTAGAAAAGGCCACTTCAGGATCTGGATGCTCTCCTCTGACGTGAAGTTCAAACTGGAATTCCAACTTATAAAAGAATTTCATCCCTATTTCCCACTTAATTTGATTCTGAATAAAAGATGAAAAGGATCGTAACTGAATATCTCCTACTACAAGATTGGGATTCCATTCCAATTCATGTTCTAAAAAGAATTTAAACTGATAAAGTTCACACAACAAATCCTTTTCCCTTGTAGATGATTCATTATAGATATCCACAAAGTCATCAACACTTCCTATCATGAAATTTTTGTTATTATTCAATCTAATCATCTGAAGGCCTACCCATTGTTCATGCAGGTACATTGAATAAACTCTAGCAGGACTTCTAGAAGAAATGGCTTGCTCAGCAAATTGAAACATTTGCCTCTTTTCTTCTTCTTTAATCATTAATTGCTACTGTAAAGACTGTATCTTGGACTTCCACTTTTGTTCTTGAACCAAGTAAGCAGAAAACCAAGTTTCCTGCATACGTTGTACTTCAAAATTATATCGTTGTTGATAAATAAGGCCCAAGTCATATAATTAATCATTTCTTCCAATCCATTTAACAGTATTTACTTCAGCTGATGCTAAAGCCAGGGTATTAGTCCAAACATCATCAAGAATTTGATTAAAAAATTCATAGAGAACATCTGTGACTTTTTCTTTATCTTCAAAACTTTTAGAGGTACTAGGAAGAATGTTTTCTGCAGCTGCTGTAGCCAATAATTACAAAATGGTATTATCCTCAACCAGTGGTACTGATTCCTTTAGTATTGATTTATCTCTAAGAAATTTATTTTGTTTCCTCAACCTTTTGTTTTGCAAACTCCATTGGTGAGCCTGATTTCTCAAAATTTTCAGTCTTTTCTTAAGAACACCATTATTTCTCTGTCATTGTCTACTCCTTTGTTTTAGCTTTTCATTTTCATTTTTAACATATCTATCCAAAACTTGAATTTCATGAACTTGCTTCTGAATTTTCTTAATCCTCTTCTGTAACTTACTTGAAATTAAACCAGGAGAATCAGGCCTTACCACTTGATTAGATTCGTCTTCTTCCCTTTGAGCTTGGTCTTGAAACTGAGTAGCTTCCAATTCTGGTAGGGGTGTTGACTCTAAATTCTATCTCTATGTATAATGGGTTCTTGGATGTTTGGGTATTGTCGAAAACATATCTTCAGATGTTCTAACTTTTTCAATAACTTCTTCAGAAATTCCTTCTAGCCTTGCAGATCTTCTTCTCACTGTAACTGAAATTTTATTAACCTCTTCATCATCTCTATGCCTCTTTGGAGATGGTTGGGATTGAATTGGTTTAGAAAATGTTGGTGCTGGATCAAATTCTGTCTGAACTGCTGGAGGGGGCGATACAGAATCTTGTGGATCATCATTAACCTGCTCTTGAAAACCTTTTCCCACTAAATATTGTTTCCACGTTAGGTTTCTCTTATGTAATTCCTCCACGATCAACAACTTAATTAATCCATGATGATACAAGCTATTACCAAGTCACTGATCAGGCCACTTTTGGGCAGTTGAAGCCATTTTAGACAGGCTCTTCCACAAAAAGTATGGAATGTTCATCAATTCTTCTCCTTTAATGTGAAGGAGAATCCGAATATGATAAATAAAGACAAGTCTATATCGTCCTTCACAAGTCAAATATTTTTGCAAAAATAAAATTACACTACCCCATTCAGTAGTGAAACAGTTGCGTTCAGCTCCCTTCTTCCAACGAATACTAGAATTAGCCACTTTCACAAATTGTTTCCAAGAGTCAGGGTTTTTCAAACGACCATCTTTAAACCATCTTTCCCTTGTTTGTGGTAAGCCTACAGTGAGAGCAATGGACGTTTCTGAAACTGGAAGCAAAAATCCCCGAATGTTAGAACAAGCTCCATCGAAATTGAGAGCAAATTCCTTGGTCACATCTTCGTTTTTCCCTCTGAATTTACTAAAAAACGCATACAATCCAATTTGTTGAAAAATCCTCTTACTAGAGAGATCTTCATCCAACAGTTCAATGGAATATGGCTCCTCCCTATGTGTAGCACTAGCCATGCCAACTGAAACTTTCTCTACTGAAAGGAAGTTAGGTGATCAAACCGGTATCCTTTAACCCAAATTGGTATTTACAGGCTTTACTTATGCATAACAAATAAATCCAACTTTCAAATCGGGTATACATATAATTGTTTAGACATGCAGGGACAAAAGGATAGAGCTAATTACGACAATTGATGGGGTCAAATCAGCATATACCCATTCATCCAAAAAGAAATGAGCTAACGGTCACTCCATTTATGGAAATTATTTGAACAAAAATACTTGATCTGACATGTCAGGATATATAATAAGCCATGAAATGACCTTGAAAAGCTAGTTGAAATGTATAAAAATCATTCTTATATGCTAGAATTTATACACATTATTAGGAAAAATATATTGAATTTAACCCTACAGGAACAATACTTGTCCGAAATTAAGAGAAGAATTTGAATAGCATACCACATAGGCAGGGGATAAAACTGAGATCCAATCCTTCCAATCATGCAAATACAGATCCTCCATGGATTTTAAAGATATAACTATGTTGGAAGAAATCATTATATCTACAACTTGAAAAGAATAATTCCAAATAGAACTAAAAGTTTGCTTGTACTGGGAGGGATGAATCCAAGAGAGTATCAAGTTTCTGTTCATTTTCAGGATTTCCTTCCCCCTACATGAGACCTTCCATTTTACCAACAATCTGTTCATCTTCAGTATTTTACTGAAATATTTAAAAAAAACAGAAACTGGAGATTCTTCAAGCTTGAGTAAAGCCTGTAATTGTTTGCTAAAACATGCTGAAATGCAAATTCTTCAACCAAACCATTCGTGATGCAATCCGAACCGTGTGAATTAAGGTGTTGGAGTATAACATGGACGAGTAGACATCCCTCCATTAATTCCAATGGCTTTCAAAGCTTGGAAGTACAATCTAACAAGATATATGAATCAATTTTGTTGATGTTGAATACCCAAAAGATCAGATTGCTTATGGATCCATTTTGGAATGGTACTTATAAATTGCTAGTGGTTTATTATGGAAAACCACTAGAGATTGCTTATAGACCTTATGAGTGAGTATTGTGACTAGTATGACCTTGGAAACATATTAATTACAAATAATCCATAACAATACTAGCTGTCTTAAACCATTTTATTCTTTTGTTGAAAAATATAGCAACGTTCACATAGTGTTTCCAAAAACCAATTATAATGATAATTGGTGACAAACATTTACTACACTCACCAAAAGTAAAATAAACATGTATTAGTGAGGGCTACTAAAATATTGTCACCAGAAGTGTCACCAAAGAGAGAATCAATAATGGGCCTTTAACAACCCTCACTAAAAATGTCACTAGAAAGGGATTTGGTGATGAACTTTAAGGGACAATCTCAAAAGGCACCTATAACGACGATGTTTTAAGGACTGTCATCATCTGTGACATTCGTGACAACCCTTAAAGGTTCGTCACATGTAGGACCCTCACCAATGACCTTTTTTCTTAGAGTGATTGCTAATTCCTTTTTCGCATTTATAAAGTTGATGAATAAAGTGCTAAATGTATGTATTGACTTATTTATAATCATGTATATGGAAAACACAATTGCTTAGTTAGTTACCTAGGATTATTACTTGCATCATTTGAACCAATTATTTGCATCCTTCTAAGGAGATAAATTGTAGTTAAGTTGAATAAGTGTACAAATTTGTGTATGTGATTCCACAAGAACGATTGATGATATGACCATTGTTTCAATAAAGATTTCATTGTGTTAATTGGTGGTATGAGCATTAATTCAATAAAGAATTTAATTAGTGTCAATTGTTGATCAATAAAGAGCATTCATGACTTATAAAATTTCATGAAAATGGAAAACTATATTAAGAAATTTATTGCATAGTTTAGAAACCATAATGTTTTCACTCTTAATGTACTAAATTTCAAGATATTCTAGTTCGTGTAGGAAGCCATGCAACAAGAAGTATTTTAAGAGACAAAGTATGAGTTGCACAACTACTCCCTTTTTTTTCTTTGGTGTTATTCAACAAGCCTTCAAGATCATGGTGGATCTTATAGATACACCATGGGAATAGTTTTGATGCAACATCAAATACTTATTGCTTGCCACCCTATCCACTTTTAAGACATTACTTTGAATTACTTAGTGTGTAATCAAAAAATGTACACACTAGTTCAAGTTTGGAAGCATCAATGATATTTATTGGTTAGAAAGTATTCTAGAATTTATATTTTTCATTAAGATTTCTCTTTCCAAATCTTGATTGAGGATTAGTAGTCTTAACATGGCCAATGGTGAATTTAATTTGAGCATTAATTTGCACCATTCTTCATGTGAAAAAAATCAAATTTGATTGGGAGGATGAATGTTAGCTTAGAATGAATGATTGTTATTTTTCAAATAGTATAATGGATACCTTTATGTGCAAGTTTCTTGTAATCAATGATCTTGTTTAATAGTCTTGTGTGATAAGAGTTTTATGGACAAATAAAAATGATACAAGATCATTGCAGAGGAAGAATCCTTCCTTATTTATTGTCTTGAAGAATTGTGTTATGATATCATTCTATGTTTATTTTGGATAATGTTGGAAATCACTTTTTGGATTGAGGTCTAAGAGTTCACTATATATTTGAAGGTACAAATTATGTTGAGAGTATTCATTCAATCACTTTGAATGTAAGTTCTTGTATGTGTTTTTCATATAATTATTCATCATTTAATGATGGATGAAGAATCCATAAATAAACACGTTCTTAAGCATAAATAAAAGTTGTTATTGATAAAATATTGTTGCATTTGGTTGTCAATCCATGTGATTAATTGAGAATATTTATAGTGTTGAGAATAATTTAATTAAAATATAGTATTATTTAATTAATATATATTATAATTTAAATAATATATATTATAATCTAATTAATATGATATTATAATTTTTTAAACAAAAACAAGACATAACTGAAATGTCATACCTACCTGTCGAGCTTGGCGAAAACGCTTGGTGCTCTGGTTCGAGGGCAACCCCTGCATGCAACCGGCTACAATTTCGTGTCCTCCTCCTTCCGCATGTAGTGGTTTAACGCTGGCCGTGGTCATGGGGCCTGCGCCATGAGAATAGCTCAGGCGTGCCTTGATCGTTATGGTGGTTATAGCTACTGTGGAAAAACTCCACGATTTTGTAGCTTGCAGGCTTATTCATTTGTCATTTCGTACTTGTTTTGAGTTTTGGGAGGAGGCAGAGCTCCTGTAGTGGTTTAACGCTAGTGGTCATGAGGTGCGCCATGAGCATAGCTCAAGTGTGCCTTGATGGTTATGGTGGTTATAAGGAACACGTGCCGCTCATGGAACAACAACCTTGTAAGTGGTTTGTTCAATCCAGCTGATCTATCCATAAATTTCATTTTGATTCATTTATTCATTTGTATTCATGATGGAATGGTGTTAACCCTGTTCTGTTCCTATGGCAGGGTGAGTGGTTATATTTGGAGCAGCGAGTTGGGGCATGGGTGGTTCTTGTTTGCAAGGGTTTCGAAGATGTCGAATGGCCGTGGTAAGTTTGGACCCCTTGCGACCCTCGAGTTGGGGCGTTTTGAAGCTTGATAGAATTCTACTTCCCAAAAACACCAACATTCTCCATCCCAAAATCTTGGCATGGGAAATCCTCCACGTGCAATCCTCTTCTGGCATGGGCAAGTGGGAAATCCTCTTTTGGTGTGGGAAATCGACAGGAGCAAAGGAGCAGAGGAGATACCCTAAACCCTACAATGTATTTGGTAAAATGATCACACCTCTGCAAGTTTTATTTTGTTTGAATAATTTACATGATTGAGTTTGCAAAGTCGACAGGCCTTACACACTTCTCCCATCTCCCATTTTTGCTCTGTCAAACCTCAAATCACATTAACATCGATGTGCATTAACATTGATGGGAATTACACACTTTGGCCATTACCCAAATCCATCTTGGTGTGGGAAATCCTCCAAGACGGAGGCAATTGATCCCATCCAGATGATTTTTTCGATGGTATAAAGAACCTCCCTTCCCTTGACTTTGTAGCAACGCCATTATTTTGATCTTGGTGGCATTTCAGTTCAACCTCCAAATTTATGTCTTTGCCTAATACTTCAGCTGTTTGAGATACACTGCTATCACCTTTATATTCATGCTTCTTAGGTATTTGGTGTCTCTCTCTTTAGTGAAATAAGAGAATTTGATGACCATCCATCTTATGGTTTTCCAGCAGTTCCACCTTTCCCGGAAATTGGTTAGCTTTTGATGCTTGCCCTAATATCTCCATGAATCTTTACAGAACCAAAATGCCTTTCCACCTATTTACAATGCAGACAATGAGGGATTCCTCCAATTTCATTTAGAATAGAGGATAGCACCTAATATTTCATTGCTTCATATTATAGAAATCGAACAATTGATGATGAAATTCAGGAAGTTGGTTTGTAGAGAAAAAAATAATTTACTTCAGGGCATCTAAAATAGGAAACTCAGCAACGACCAATGATTTATTTGAAGGAGACAAAACATGCATGGGGTCCATCGAATTTTCAATTTCTCGAAAGGGTTTTGACAGTATCTTGGCATTATCCCCTACCATTGACGATTTTCCAACTCTAAGACCATTTCTTGGCTGAGTCCAATGTAGTCAATGCCATAGCCATAGTCATGTTTCCATAATCCTACTAAATGAGGGCCACAAAAAGTTGAGCCCTTCCTTTCTTTTCAAATTTATGCAAGAAGATCCTTCACATATCTATTATAAATTCCATATTGGATGAGCCAAGTTTATCTTCATATATTTTCAACATAGTATCTATCTTAAGGTTTGCAACCAAGTGGCTCAACCCTTATCCAAATTATGTTTAGAAATTAGCCTTAGAGATTTCCTAAAAACTATTTTCAATCTACCCTTGAGAACTACTCCAATTCTAACATAAGCCAGTCCACAAGTTCCCTTGAAATTGTGTAAATGGATGTCAATGTCTATTATGATCAAATAGTGTATCTTCCCTTTTTATTTTAGTAATTGTTGCATCACATGTCATTTCCCATTCATGTGTAACAATTTCAGGATTTGTAGTTCTCTTATTAGCATATATATGAGACTGGAAATCCACTTGGGCATGATGATTCTAGAAAAATTCAAGTCTCTTAGGAAAATGTTGAACCCCATCAACATTTAACTTCAAATTTGATTTCTGTTTGCATGCATTCTTTGTAATTTGATTTCCCTTCAAGAGTGGTGGTCATTTCTTCATTACCTAGTATACATTTCCTCATGCTTGGAGGGCATTTCCTCATCAATGGTGGCTATTGTGTACATTTCCTTCATGAGTAGTGAGAATTTCTACCTTCCTGGTTTGAATTTCCTCTTTTCTAGAAATCATTTCTTATGCATGGAAGGAAGAATTTTCTCATGGCCTACTGGCATTTTATCATGGCATGTAGGCATTTTCTTGGTGGACATTTAGCTTGGTGGTAATACTCCTTAGCTTGGTGAGTATTTTATTAGCTTGGAGAGCATATTCAATGACTGGCACATGTTTCTCTTTCATGTGACACCTTGGTGGGAATTTTAATATTTGCTTGATAGGCATTTTGTAGGATCTTCATTCATGTGAATGTGCTATATAAGGCCGAAAGATTCAAAATTTATTCCAGCTATGAGACTATTTGTTGTCATGCCTTACTGCGACAGGATTGTTGTACACGCCACAATATGTTGCCATAAATTTATGCTAGTTCAACTCTTCAGATTGCACTTTTCAATTTGTCATAACTAATCATTGTTCACCTTGGGAAAGAACGTACATGATTCTACAAGGCTTCTGATCAAATACAAGATTAAAATCCTCTTTCTTGTTGATGGTTCTATGTTTTGTTTGTAGGTTGTTACTTATTCTTTTAGATTCAAGTCCAATCAGAATTAGTATCCAATTTATAACATGGACATCAACATTATTTTTTCATAATACATTCCAATCAACACTTCAGAGAAGTATATGATAGAAACAATGTTGGTCTTTCTTGAGGTGGATTGACATCTTACATATTTGGTCATGTTCTTCTCTTTAATGAAGTAAGAGAATTTGATAACCATCCATCTTCTTGTTTTCCAGCAGTTCGACCTTTCCCATAAATTGGGTAGCTTTTGATGCTTGCCCTACTCTCTCCACGAATATTTACAAAACCAAATTTTTAGTCTTTTCCAAAATGCCTTTCCACATCTTTACCATGCAGACAATGAGGGACACCTCCATATTCATTTAGAATAGAGACATACCATCCAAAGTCACCAACTAACTTATACACATACTTGTTGCAAGTAAGGAGGACAACATTTCTTGGTTAGAACCATTTTATGATTATTATGTGCTTAGAAAATGACTTATCTGTTACTAGAAGGAAATGGTCTAAAGGTGCTCTACTCCAGGATTGAAGACAAATACATGAATTATTTGCAAACTTTCCACTCCATTCAACTACTCTACCATAAAATCAACCTTCAAACTCAATCTTTCATGTTACAATAAGATTGCTAAATGAGTAGCTACAAGACTAGAGTATCTATCATTTTTCTCCTACATTCTCAGCTTCCATGTTTTGAATCTTTATTAATTCACACATGCAATGCACATGCTATTTAGTGCGATTGGTATGATTTGAGGCTTAGTTCTTGCCATTGCTTAAAATATATGAAGTTAGAAATGCTTTTTTTTTTTCATTTTTATACATCATCAATCACATACCAATAAAACAAAGCAATCACTAATTGATGAATCCACTCTTCACTAATTGTTAGACTTTCATATTATATTATATAATTATTTTTAATTAAACACTTAGATATGTACAAAAGTACAATATCACCACTATTAAGAAACAATGTATTGTGGTGTTTAAGAAATGTGTTTTTGTAGGATTTGCATTTCTTTGGATTTTAAGTAAGATAAGATTCGAACCTGCGACCTATGTCTAGTCCCAAGGTTACCACCCTCAAGCTTGAAGTGTAGCTGACAATGGGAGACCACCTTCAAGCTTGATTCATTCTGTATGCATTTCACAATGGGAGACATCGGGCTACCACCTTCAAGCTTGATTCATTCTATATGCATTTCACTATGCAACCGTCTCAGATTCTCACTGCGTTTTCCCTCAATTAGTTTATCAATTCAGTATGACCCATGCCCGCCATCCGAGGAGTGTTGCGAGCGGTCTTGAGTTTCAGCCTGGCAGCGGTGATGATTCATGGTATTATGTTTCCCTTCGGCTGCAATATGGAAAACTCAAAGTTCACTATGAAGGTTTGTCTGACAAATTAGATGGTTTGGGTTCCATAACCTCGGTGCCATTCAGGGACACTTTGAGGAATTGCTCTTGGGGCACGGAACCCAAACCATCACATTTGTTAGACAAACCTTCGTAGTGAACTATGATTTTTCCATATTGCAGTTGAAGGGATTAAACATAATACCATGAATCGTCACCGTTTCTAGGATGAAACTCAAGACCGCTGGAAACATTCCTCGGATGGCGGGCGTGGGTCATACTGAATTGATAAACTAATTGAGGGAAACCGCAATGAGAATCTGAGACGGTTGCATAGTGAAATGCATACATAATGAATGAAGAGTGGGTGTCAAGAGAAATGGTTGTGGGACGTCGTATGAGAGGAAATGGTGATGGGAATTGAAAGGTCAAATTAAATTTGCATGGTGGTAATAAACTACACTTGTGTCTTCCATTGTTAGTTGCACTTCAAGCTTGAAGGTGGTAGCCTTGGGACTAGACATAGGTCGCAGGTGAAGTCCTTATCAATGTGATTGTAAGGCACTCTTTGAAGGTGAAGTCCACAGTTTCAATTATTTTTCCTCATTTTCATGCCTTTTTGTAAGACAATAAGTAGGGTAGTGGCATCAACATTGAAAATGGTTTCCATCCAAACCTATCAAGTGTACTTTTAAGTCAGCAGTATTCTTGACTCTGAACTATAGCAGTTGTTTGGCCATTTTGACCCTGTAAATCCTTCAATTTACAGGGTGAAAATGGCCAAACTGCTGCTACAGTTCGGAGAAAAGAATACTGCTGACCTAAAAGTACACTTGATAGGTTTGGATGGAACATATTACCTTGGAAATACTCTTTATCTTCATTCTCAAGTTTTGAGAAAATCGGAGATATATTAAATGATGCTTTATGACTGTTCATCTTCACAGCCGCCTCTTGAAATCACAGTAAGAAATGGTTTAATGATTCAGTGTAGTAAATGGTTACCTTTATTGCATGTTAGCTTTTATTGAATGAATGTGTTCATTGAATGAATGAATGGTTGATTGAATGAATGGTAGATGTTTGCTTTTCATGAAATATGCATGAATTTGCACGTAATTTTTTTTTTCAAGTACATGCATTGGGTATAGGGAATTGAGGGTGATGTGGGGGGGGGGGGGGGGCGGGGGCATAAGAGCTTCCACGTGGTTGGCCTTGTTCAGTAGAGAATATTAAATTATTCTCGAAACAGAGAGGAGCTCAATGAATGGTAACAATGCTGCCTTTCTACAACCCACTCCCGTGTCATCTAAATTTTGACAATTTCTTGGACCTTGTTGTGATGTTTGGTTGCTCCTGATCATAACCAATTTCGAGTTTCCACAACTTCAAAGGCCGAGCAAATGATGAACTAGAACCAATATCTTTAACCTTCTCTTTAAATTCCTTGGAATCTCCTCGAGAATATTTGAATGAGATATGTATCAAATCCTCTAGATATATTTGAATGAGATATGTCATGTGCAATTAGTAGCATCTTACAAATCTTTTGTAGCTTCCACCATACAATTTTCAGAATTTCCATTTCCCTATATTGGATTGTATCAACAATTTTTATTGGAAGTCAATGATGTGAAGAAGCAATTATAATAGCTCTTGGAGAAAGGAGTCATATATATAACCCAGTGTTTCACCTTATGGGTTGCCTATCATTATAGTGCTTAAGCAGGATGAATGTTTGTGAATGTGTACTGACTATCGAGTAGTGAATGAGATAACCATCAAGAATCAATATATATTTTCCACATACTAGTCCTCCGACTCTACATATGAAGATATCAAACATTCATGCCATTCCACCAACGGATATGACCGTCGGATATCCGACTCTACCCACCCTAATGTTCGACATTCCTGCCATACCTTTGATGGCACAGAACGTCGGATATCGGCAATCTTAAGATGGATTTTCCGTCGGATATTCGACTTACTATCCGACGGAAGAGTCATAGAATATCCGACGGCTATGTAAGATGTCGGATTGCAACCAAATTTCAACCGATGTTAAAAAAGGATGGGATTTGTTGGATAGTCGACAACAAGATGTTGAAAATCATACATCTATGCTGTTAGATTTTTGGTTTAATGTTGACGTGGAGATCTTCAACTATACCTCTCTTATTGTTATATGATCAATATGTTTATTTTGTTACCTATTACTGATTGAGTTATTAAATACTTGTTGTACCTTCCCCACCTTGATTGAGTTATTATTGGACTTGTGGTAACTTGTCTTTGACTTGTGGTTAATGTGGACATTTACCCTCCTTCATTTTTTTATACCGCCTTGTTGAATTTTTTGTCTTATAGAGTACTTGACTTTGATCACCTGTGATCAATTGTGGTGTGCTGATAATCACTTCTCTTCTGCTGAGACTTGGTTGAAGTTTATAATTTTTGTGACTTTATTTATGTTAAGTTGTGTACTGTACTTGACTGTCATTGACCTAATCAAGTCCAGTCATTTCTCTCTCTTTGGTTTGTACACACCCTCTTGTAGGGTTAGCTGGTTCCTAGAGAAGACTGGCCTCTCCGAGGCATAAAAAGTCTTTTTTGAAAGTAACACTTCTGACTATATTTTCAAGAATAGTTTCACACCCAGGTTGGTATCTTCAACTATATATCTGTTTTTGGTATATTATATATATGTTTATTTTATTACATGTTATTGAATATTAGTTTATCGTTTTAGTTTGCTTGTCAGTGTAACTCATTATAATCTGTTGATATGGCAATTTTGAATATACCAAAGAGCCCGTGTTAAGAACTTATGGGTTGTACATTTGGAGTTCTTGGTTACAAGAGGTAAGTATGCTTGTGAAACAACTTGGGTATCATTTGGGGTGTCATATGATTAACCATATATCCCTTGTTTGTTAGTATCCTGATCTTATGATTCTTGTGTAAACATGGGTATCGATTACCATATCACAATGTTTAAGATGTTGATTTCCTTAAGTTGTAAGAATCTGAGAAAGAAAATAAAGATGATGGGTCAACTTAAGTAATTAAGTATTGATTTCATGGGATAGAGTCTTGTTTTTTAACTCAAGGGAAATACTGCTATGTTCCTGCAACTTAGAACAAAACCTATTTTTTTGCACTTAGATTTTGATGTGTTTTGAAGAATCTTACCCATATCCAGACAATTCTTGAGAACCTGAAGTTGTAGAAACACATACAATGCAATATCAGAGTATGTTGTATGTTTTATATTTGCATTGTAAGGTGTAAGATGTAGAAATGCTTAAACTAAAATGATATTATATGTTGCCTCTGGAATGGGAGAGGTCCTGTAAGCAATTCAAAATTTCAAATTCCAATAACCTCGCTTTCCTCTGCTAGTAACCTCTGCTAAAAACACTAGTGTCTTATAAGAGAAAACCTTAGCAATCTGCAAGATAAAACTCTCTAACAACATCCAAGAAAAATATCTCTTCTAATTGTCTTCTCCTAAGGTTTACATCACAAACCCAGGTGTCTTTCTTCCTACAAGACTTATCTAAGACAATTACAAATATAGAATAAAGTACAATGACGATGTGTGACAAAAAAATCTATCTTTTCCTTTTATATACAACATGTGAGGGAGGATAACATAAAACATGGAGTTACTTGAATTAACCAACAAGTTTTTCTCAATTTTAATTTCCAAGTGTCCTCATGCAAGGTATTCCTCCTCTAATTGTGTGGCATGCTACCCCTCATATGACATGAGGCCTTGAACTGGTGTTGAAGTCCATGTTTCAACATGTTGCACATGGATATTTTCCTTTGGAGGTTTGTGTAGTAGATGTTGATGTCTTCTCTTTCATGGAGGTTCATCTTTTTAGGGAATCACTACACATATGGAAACTTTGATATTTTATATCCATGCATTATATTTTTATGCATTCACATATTTGGGGGCAGGACACATTATTAAGTGTCTAGGTTTTTTCTATTAGATAGGAGTGTTATACACATTGGGTGGTGGATTGACAAATAGATGCATCCACACATGTCCTCGCACGCTTTTGAGAGAAACACCCTTCAAGTAAGGGTTTCCTAATGTTTTTTTTGTTTATATTTGGTTTTTCATTTGTATCCTGGAGGAGGATCACTCCCATTGTACATATCTTAAGGGTGTTCCATCCTTATGATTTTATGAGTAGTTTTACTTGGTCATAATGCCCAAATTGGGGTTTAATGCACATTTTTTGAGGGAATCCTTGTTTTAAGGGTTTGTTTTAACATCCATTTCCCACTTTGCACACATATATATGCAGATCCAATCTATATGGGATTGATTATCATGATTACAGGACTACTCACATTCTGTCAATGCACATGTTGAGGTCCTCCTATTTTCAGGAGTTGTTATAAAAAGTAGTGGATTTTTGGCATATATATCCATGATATATTGATTGTAGGGGCACATAATGGATATCATACATAAGGATAGTACAATCCAGTAGCTATCGAAAACCCTATATACGAAAAACCAAGAAAACCCTAGCTCACACCAAGGGTCTCCAACAATCATGCATCACAAAAGCATGTCCTCCAAGGAATATGCCTCCTTTTATTCTTCTCTTATTCAAGTACAACCTAGAGATTCATCCCTTATACAAAAATTATCCAACTTTTCAAGTCCTATCTACCTCTGGATTAAGTCAACATTTTCTTGCAACGCTTGCATCTCACCAAAATGTAGCTTCACATTTGGGGCCATGGCCTTAACAACAAGTTTTTCATACTTTTTGAATCTCAATAAATACGTGCACAATTTAATAATTATCTTAAAGTCAACAAGTTGTGCAATATAAATTTCCTTCAAAGAAGTTAATATGTCTTGTTCGTGAGAAAAAGATCAGCTTCCCTTATCATAATTTTCTTGGAGAATCTTCAAGCATTCTTCTTTCCAACCTTCATACTTTTTTGCAACATAGAGTAATCCTATCATTGGATTTGAAACATACAGCTCAAACCATGTTGAGTCACTCCAAATGGAAGGTCAAGGTTGTGAGGGAGAATGAGCTACATAAAACACTCTTAATAAAGATATAAAACACAATCTAGAGTTGTGTAAGGGTAATGAATTTGCTAATGAAAACTGCACCAAATTTTTAGACTATGGAAGGTTTGTGTGTCTGTTGGTTCTCAAATATTCAGAAGACACTTGCATTTGGCTCTCATGCACATCTTTTCAAACATTGTACTTCGAGTATAAACAATCCTCACAACAACAAAAACCACAAGTGTTTGACAAGATTATTGTCGAAAATTTAAATGACCAAAACACATCCATATTCTTAACAAAATTTAGAGGTTTCGAGTCTCGACTGACAATAGAGATTAAATGCACTTTGAATGTTTACAAGACAAGTCATATTTCCTTTATATTTATACAATATATATTTCTTATGTTGTATTGTTTTCACTATATGACATATGAGTTATTTTCCTATTAATTTTATTATGTTTTAGCCTTTGAGAAAGTGATGTATGTAATTTGAATCTTTGGAATTTTCTTTCTTATTATCCAATAGGAAATATTGTTCTAGAAACTTGGAGAAGAAACCTTGGTGCTTCAAATTCTAGCCTTGTGAGTCAATGGAATCCACTCTTTCTCCCCAAACATGCAACAATACCTTTCTTTCTCTTGGGCCTCTTTTCAGGATGCGTTGAATGATTGAGCTAGTATTAATCAAGCCACTTGTTTAGGGTTTCCTTCCACTTAACAAGTTTTGGAAAGTTGACTTGCATTGCAAACATTTTGGACAGATATGAATGTTAGCAAGTACCATTTAGTTAGGTTTCCAATTGGAAATTCATGCTAGTTATCTTGCTAATTTTTCTAAAGAAAAACCCTAACTTGACATCTCAACATCACAAGCAACCATATTTAAGGATGGGACGACTTGTTTTGATACTTTTTGTAGAGATGGCCTGTCTCTTATAAATTATGTTTGGGTCAAACTTGGTTGATTAGTGACAAAAGTTATTATTTATATATCCTCCTATTGCGCCCTTTCAATATCTGACACCAATATTTTCAGTGCATTCATAAGAGGGACAACAATAGGACAATAGTCAGAAGGGACAGATTTGTGAGAATTTATTTGGACATATCAAATTACTTATGATGAGAAACAATACATCAAAGGGTGGAAGTAATAGGGAGAGATGATTTCCATAAATCAAGGAATTAAAATTTTACAACAATAAATTCATCAAAATTTCTGAAGATTATGAGAAAGGATGGTATGCACTGACAACCCTTTGGACCAACACTGTTTGAGGGTAATTCACATATGGAGAGTTCTCAAACAAAAGGAAAGTATATGGATGTTAAGAAAAAATTAGATACTGATCCAAGTACAAAAATATATTGGGTACGATGTTTGTCAAAAAACATTACTAAACACATCCAGGAGCAACTTTGAAGGGTCTTTTGTGCACAACTCTCAGTACTTGGGATATTCTTGGTCCTGAAATACCTCATGAATGAGTGATGAGGTGAGAAATTATAGTTTGGAAAACTCCTTGTAGCATTGATTGTTGCTCAAAACATATTGTCTCACCCTTGTTTCGTTGACAAGTGTCACAAGCTGTGACAAATTTTTGGATGTCTATTTTCATGTCTTCCCAAAATAAGTGCTTAATTCTCTCATAGGTTTTATGAAAACCCAAGTGACCTGCATTGGGGGATGAATGTAACTCTAAGTAGTAGTGCTTCAAGGATGAATTGGGTGCTAGACAAATGAAGTCATTATTGTTAATGATAGTGCAGTTGTGATAGCCTTGCACTATGATTTACAAACAAGTAATCAACAAGGAGGGAGCATGCCCACTAGAATTTGAACTCCTGTACCCATAGTAGGATAAAGAGCATAGCCTTTTCATTTTAATTTTTAAAATGGGAACATTACAAAATTAGAAAGTTGTATTAATTTTCACATACGTTAAAGGATTTAGCTTTTTATATAAAAACTTATTTAGGAAGTATAAACTAGCTATTTTTATCAATTTTGTCTTCCCGAGCCATAATTCTATAAATACTAACTCATGCATGTACTACAGGACTTTTACTGCTATTGTTAATACAAGGAGCTGAAGGACTTGACCATTCCATTGTGGAGTTTTCTTCAATTCTCACTGTTAACTTTATTACGATGCATTTAGTTTTAAACAATGTCTTTCTAATGCAGCAGTAACTGAACATTGAATGAATGGTAGTTTTTTTAGGGTGAAGCCTGGACAAACTGTCAATAGGAATATTGGATGTGGAATGTCATGTAATTTTCCCCTTGACTGTTCTTGCTTTCATGCTTTGTAGTTAGTGCTCACTTTTAGGATATTCCTATACTCCATCCTAGTCCTACCAGCATTTCAGTTATTTTCATTATCAGTCTTGCATGCATTTCTGCATGCATCCGCATGCTGCCCAGTCATCAGGTTGACACCTCCAGCACCTAGTCCCTAGTCTTCCAACACTTGGGAGCTTATTTCCACTCATATTGAGCCCTCCTAGCCAGTGATGCGCCCACTTCTCACCCATCACTTGAGAAGGGCACCTTTTCTCACCTACCACTCCTGTTGTACTTCAGTTAGTTGAGTTATCATCAGTTCTTTCCTTGATTTAAGGCTAGACTGACTCTCAACTGACTGTATCACTCCGATGGACCTCCGATGAGACGTGACTGCCCATTCTGACTCCAGATAGCTCCTCATGCACCCTCCACTGAGCCTCCTTCATTCAGTTAGTGCCTCCATGTGACAGTTACACCTACCACACTCAGTTAGACTCAGTTTGACTGATGGTTGACAATTACTTGTGCATTGATGACTCCACCGATGATGAGATAGACTTCTAGTTGTGCTTGATGACAGTCCTTTGATTTTGGATCTAACCATGCAAGCTAATTCGAATCACACCTAGTGTATTCGAATCCTGAGCATTGTATATTTACTATTTTACTATTCATATTAATGTAACATGTGTAATTATTCTGCCTCTATCTGAGCTCCTTTGGATCTATGTTCTACTGCTCTATTCTTCTTCTATTATTCCTAAATTCTTTCATTGTGAGGTTTACATAATCTCTTGGATCTACTGTGAGCATTTTCACATGGTATTAGAGCCATTTGAGAGTATATTCTACCTCCATTCTTGAGTGTTTTTTGCACGTATTTCGAAGTTCTAGTAGTTGCAACAGCAGTATCAACAGTTTCATTTTTGCACTCATTCCAGCAGTCAATATGAGCAATTTGAATGCTCTTTCCTCTCCTATAGTCCTCACTCCCTTCAATTACTTTGATTGGAAGAGAGAGATGAAAATACACTTGTGGAATAAAGGGCTATCCAGATTGGTTTTTGAAAAAATCCCATACCACATGCAGCTGTGGAGAAAACCAAGCATCTAAATAAAATGGATGAAGCCTTTGGTTACATATGCAATCATATGTCTAGAGATCTGTTGTTTCATATTGAAGGATTGAAGTCTCCAAATGAGTTATGGACAAAAATTGGAGAGTCTTTTTGGCAAACAAGATGGGCTAAGAGGCCACATTCTCGAAAATGAATTGGTTTCCCTACAACCTAGCAATTTCGAGACCATTCAAGAATTCTTCTCAAAATTTAAGAACTTGGTTTTGCAATGCAAGCATTGTGGCATCACTAAAACTGATGAACAAATGGTGCTCTCCATTCTGAGCAAACTAGGATCTCAGTTTTTAGTCTTTGTATCTACCTTCCATTCTGGACGAATGTCAATCCTTGGATGGGAGTTTCCAACCTTATAAAACTTCACTGAAGCTCTCATTCAAGAAGAGGACAAATTGATTCAAATGGGTGCCATCAAGGCCTCCAAAGATCAAGCTCTTCTAACTGGAGGAGCAAGTGGGACGAATGTGAAAGGGAAGCAAAAAGACAAGAAGCCATCTAAATCCAAGCTGAATGGTAAGTCAAGTCCATAAAAAATATCCTCCAGCCCCAAGAAGGACAAACATAAGAGATTTGAATGTCCCTACTGCAAAAGAGGATACCATTCTGAGAAAGATTGCATGCATAAGAAAATAGACCTACTAACTAAGCTTCTTGAACAGAACAAAATTGCTATTCCCAAAGATGCAAATATGTCTGATTCTGGAAGTGGATCTGATGGTCATGAGGATTGCCATGCATTGATGGTTGGTTTTTCAAAATCAAAAGCCCTCCTCATATATTCTGGAGCCTCCAACCACATGTTTGCTTCTGAAGAATCTTTTTCCTCTTTAGATCTCAAAGATGGGCTACTATTCACATGGGAGACAACTCTCAGTTTTCTGCCAAAGGATTGGGTACAGTACATATGGAGCATGGCAAGTTCAACAATGTTCTATTTGTTCCCTCCTTGACAACAAACTTGTTATCTGTATATTAGATGACTCACACCAGATCACCTAAGGAGGTGACTTTTGGTCCCGACACAGTTGAGATCGTAGAAATCTCTACTGGGAAGACTATAGCGAAAGGGTTTGCAAATCATACCTCCAAGGCATATGAGTTCTCTCATTTTCTGCCCTTCTCTCTTCCTACTCCTTCAGAATTTGATGAAGATTCAAGTGACTCTTCTTCTAATGAAGATGAAGATGAAGATCTTGATGTTGAGATCAAAGTTCAAGAACATTCAGATCCAAAACCAACACATGTTCTCAATCCAGAGCCAAGGCCAATATGGGCTCACACAGTCCTTGCACCTATTGAGAACACAGTTGAGGATTCATTTGATCACAGAACTACCAGACTTCAACATCATGCCAACCTTGCATTATGCCATCTACCTCTCCATGAGAGATGCAGCATGATGATGGGGTTCTCTCTTCCATCCCTTGGGAAGACTCCTCATGATCCATTTGCCACAGTTGAGGATTCATTTGATCACAGAACTACCAGACTTCAACATCATGCCAACCTTGCATTATGCCATCCACCTCTCCATGAGAGATGCAGCATGATGATGGGGTTCTCTCTTCCATCCCTTGGGAAGACTCCTCATGATCCATTTGCTCCAGTTGCAGAAAGAATTCCTGAAAGACTTGCTTCGTCCAACACATCCTCTACACAGTGGAAGGCAGATCAGAAGACCAGATCCAGATCTAGCACCTGTTTTGACATCCTATAGGGGATCAGCTTGCCAATTTTTTGCAAACGTTTTCACTGATGAAAGATTCTTTCTTTTCTGCTTAGTATGATGGTTCTTTGAGTTATTTACTGTTCTTTTGAGGGGGGGTATTTTTCCCATGAGGTTTTCCCCATTTCCTCGGTTTATGGATAGTTCTTTTTTTATCATTTATTTTTTATTGTATGGGTGACCTTTGGTCCTAGTTACTAGGTCCCAGGATGGATTAAGGGGGGCTATTAGGATATTCCTATACTCCATCCTAGTCCTACTAGCATTTCAATTATTTTCATTATCAGACTTGCATGCAGCATGCATTGCATGCATCCGTATGCTACCCAGTCATTAGGTTGACACCTTCAGCATCTAGTACCTAGTCTTCCAGCACTCAGGAGCTTATTTCCACTCAGATTGATCCCTCCTAACCAATGATGCGCCCACTTCTCACCCACCACTTGAGAAGGGCACCTTTTCTCACCTACCACTCCTGTTGTACTTCAGTTAGTTGAGTTATCATCAGTTCTTTCCTTGATTTAAGGCTAGATTGACTCTTAACTGACTGTATCACTCCGATGGACCTCCGATGAGACTTGACTGCCCATTCTGACTCCAAATAGCTCCTCATGCACCCTCCACTAAGCCTCCTTCATTCAGTTAGTGCCTCCGTGTGCCAGTTACACCTACCACACTCAGTTAGACTCAGTTTGACTGATGGTTGACAGTTACTTGTGCATTGATGACTCCATCGATGATGAGATAGACTTCTAGTTGTGCTTGTGACACTCCACTGATTTTGGATCTATCCATGCAGGCTAATTCAAATCTCACCTAGTGTATTCAAATACTGAGCATTGTATATTTACGGTTTTACTATTCAAATTAATGTAACATGTTTAATTATTCTGCCTCTATCTGAGCTCCTTTGGATCTATGTTCTACTGCTCTATTCTTCTTCTATTATTCCTAAATTATTTCATTGTGAGGTTTATATCATCTCTTAGATCTACTGTGAGCATTTTCACACTCACCCATAGTAGGCCGGAATATGTGCATTCAAATTATTTTTTTTTAACATTTCCAGGCATCGCCGATATATCGATGAACAATAGTATAGGCCATAGAAACTCTTTCCACACAGGTGTTGAACCTATAACGAAACTTTATGAATTGGTGCGTGGATACTGAGACGATGCTTTGTGGAAATGTAAAATTGTTTTGACGCAGGTGCTAAACCTGCCACGAAAGTTTGTGGATCGCTGTGTTGATATTAAGATGATGATTCGTGGACATACAAAATTATTTCCACGCAAGTGCTAAACTTGCCACGAAAGTTTGTGAATCAATTCATGGATAATGAGACGATGATTCATGGAAATGTAAAATTGTTTCGATGTAGGTGATAAACCTGCCACGAAAGTTTGTCGATCTTTGCGTGGATATTGAGACGATGATTCATGGAACTATAAACATTCATGGAACTTGTAGAAGCTGAACGTCGATATAGAGACAAAATGTCGTGGTAGGATTTATCTTCCATATATCTGAGAACTGTTGTGTAGTTGACACGTGCCCACCAAGAAGCGTTGCTATTGCCACGATGGGGATTTGTTGTCCCTATATCCATGAATGTCGTTCCATGAAAAAATGAAACCCCAATCGTTGCAACAGGGACGAAAATTCATGGCAATTACAACGAAAAATCATGGCAAATTTGACCATATGTACTAGTGTCTCCAAGAACATCCAAGATGTATCTCTTTTCCCCTATATTATCCTATGGTATCCTACAAAGAAGCGCACAATGATGATAATGAATACAAGTACAAGAGAAAAAAATTCTATCAAATTTGGTACACGAAAGAGCAATGAAGTTTTAGATCCAATTTTGTGCTAGAGAGATTGAAATATCTCTCAATAAGTTACCCCTTTAAATCTATTTTCTCTTTTTTATTCTATTTGGCTTAGAATTAGCCTAGTTTTCAACATGTCTACCCTAGACACTATGTCAAGTCACACTTTCAAATGACGTCACTTACAAAATGAGGATATAATTTCTACAACATTTTGTGGTCATCGGAAGTTGCATTTAGCTTATGCCTTTTATAGAAAATTCTTGGCATGACAAGGGGAAACATGATGTGTTGCATCTTTTACTCGCTTATTTATGTCAGCTTGTAATATGAGACCAAGATTGAAACTTTGGAATAAGATCACAAGATAGGATATTTATTTCTTACTTGAAATATACAAGCACGTGGGGACCATATAAAAATGACGTAAAATAAAGTTTGATGTGTTAAATTCCTCACACCATTCTTATTGGTTAAGATAATAAATTTTCTTTCTCCTAGCTTTGAGATAATTACTTGGAAGATGTAACCAAATTTGAGAAAGACCACTCATGAATATTAACCTTAATAAAAATGATCTTATGAAGAAAAAAACTAAAGGAAACTCCAATATAGTCATTTCCAATTGATGAGGATGAAGAATATTGTTGATTCTTGCTATGGTGTTTGATAGTGTCATAAGTGATTTACCCATCTATTGATAGTGGATGGATTGATGATAGTTTATTTATAGATAGTAGTACCTGCGAAGAATTGACTCTCTGATATTTTTATCTGTAACTGATTAGACTATCCATGTATAAAATTTAAATCCTCATTGTCTAGAGAAATGACATTGGTAATAAAACATTTTTTTGCTTGAATGATTTGGTTTAAGTCTAGGTGAATTATAATATGATAATGAGACCTTATTTTTTGTAAGCCATAGGAATAAAATGATAAGATGTTCTCTAGTTAAGGGTACCCTTTATTTTGAATGTGTCCAAATTTTAGAGCTATTGGTTCTCTCCTATATATTTTCCATTTTTTATTATAGGTTTATCAATTTAAGGGTGGATTCAACTACAATCGAAGTTCTCACTTGTTGTGAGAAAACAACCGAGTAGTGACTGGTTAATGGTTAGTTAGAGGAGGTATTGTGAAAGAGGGTGAGGATGATTTTGGGTACCCCGGGCATGTTCTAAAACTGTTTTTTCTTCATATATCAGTAAATAAACCACAAGAGATACAATTTGTGTGTAAGAAGGATTGTGTGAATATGAAATTTTTACATGATACGGGAGACTCGAAATCCTTTTTCTTCAGCATTGATATATTGAGATATAGAGTTGTAGAACAAAGGCATTTATTAGAGATAAAAATCATTTTTGCATCAATGGTAGGTGGCTTGAAATATGCATCATGTTGGAATATTCACACCATCATTTTTATATTTTTCATGCCTGCATGCAAATTTGCATGTTGCATGCTTTGCATGCCACTACATGCATCCAGTCATCATTATGGTTGACTCCCTAGCACCTAGAGTTTGCTTCTAGCTCTCCAAAGCCTGTCTTTGGCCCCATTTGGCCTCCTACCTACCTAATGCACCCTCCTTGACTTTTCTACATGGCAAGTGCACCTTTCCCACCTACCACAGCTAGTTTGGGAGCCTTTGCTCACCTACCACCAGTTATCACTTAGTTAGGGCGCCTTATCTCACCTACCGGGAGTTATCATTCAGTTAGTGCATTGATTTAGTAGTTCTTCCACTGAATGCTTGTAGCTTCTATTTAGCTAGTTCTGGAGTTCCACTTGACTATTTGACAACCTCATGCACCCCCCTTGGAGTCTCCATTCCCTATTTATGCCTAGATGGTTCTGTTAGACTCAGTTAGACACACTTGACTGACTATTTCCATTTATGATTGATACTACTATCTGGATGATGTATCCATTGTTATCCAAGCTAGACTTTGATCTATACAACCTCATGCGCCCCCCTTGGAGTCTCCATTCCCTGATTTATGCCTAGATGGTTCTGTTAGACTCAGTTGGACACACTTGACTGGCTCTTACCATTTATGAATGATACTACTGACTGGATGATGTCTCCATAGCTATCCAAGCTAGACTTTGAGCTCAGATTAGAATGTCGTACTTGTCTAATTCGAATCCTATATGATGCCTCATCATAGATTATTGTATCACATTCTTTACATTCATTATTCATTGTATGATATTGTTATTGTTCATTATTCTATGTTTATGAGTGATTATTGAGTGCATGCTTCTCTTCTTCTTTGCAACATTCTTGACAGTTTGATTGTGATTTTGTTACAGTTGCTAGATCCCTGCAGATTATCACATGGTATCAGAGCAATCAACAACTATTCGAATTGCAGCCATTGCAACATTTCTTTGAGTACCTGTCTTTCACTTGAGCACCAGAAGCCTATGAGTTTCCACAGCAAATCTTGGTGCTATTACTTGAATTCATTGGAGAAATACAGTGAGGTCTAGCCAGGTGTGAAGGAATTAGTCTATGTTCTCAGTGTTCAAAAGGTAGTGTTCAGTCAAAGTGTAGCATTCTCCATCAACAAAAACTCTTCTTGTTATGCAGGTTTATTCACTCGTTCAGAATCTTCTTCAACTATTCGAATTTCTCTGTTCAGATGGATCTAAAGCTCACATCTTCCAAATATGTTGAGTGGAAATCCAATATGGCTCTCTTCATGAGATCCAAGAGCTTCACCCGAATACTCAACAGAACAATGGTATAACCTCTCAGTGTAGTTGAAAACTCCAAGTACTTGGATAGGATTGATGAAGTAGTTGGTATCCTCCTTCTCTCAATTTATGAATATCTTCACTTCCATGTTATCGATCTTACATCTCCTAAAGAGGTTTGGGACAATATCGAATCACTTTTTGGACAGAAAGATGATATGAAATGACACAAATTGGAGAATGAACTCATATGTTTGAGTCCTGACAGCTTCAAATCTATCAATGCCTTCCTCAACAAGTTCAAAAGCTTGATATCACAGTTGAAAAGATATGAGATAGTGAAAGAAGACAAGCAGCTTATACTTTCCATTCTCTCAAAGTTGGGGCCAAACTTCTCAGTTTTTGTCTCTACTTTCCAGTCAACTAAGTTGTCCATTCCAAGATGGAAGTTTCCCTCACTTGATGACTTCATCGAATCTCTTACTCAAGAGGAAGAGAAGTTGATCTCTATGGGAATGATCAAACCCAAATTGGATTTAGCTCTTACATCTCTAGAGAGAGCGAATGGTAAAGGCAAGCAAAAGATTTTTGACAAGAGATCGAATGATTCAAGGCCTACAGATAGTCCACACCAGTTAGATGAGGCTTTGAACTCAAGGAAGACCAAGCATTCTCAGAAGGAAAAATCAAAGTGCACTTATTGTCATATAGGGTTCCATCCTAAGAGTTCTTGCATGAGGAAGACCATAGATTTGATGGCTCAATTACTTGAGAAGAACAATCTTCCTGTACCAACATGTGCAAGAAAGAAAGATCCTGATACTGAATCTTCTAGATCCGAAGGCAAAGAAAGATGTCATTCTCTCATAGAAAGTGCATCAACTGATTCTTCTTTCATCATAGATTCAGGAGCATCATGCCATATGGATTCCTCCAAAGATATCTTCTCTAGTTTCGAAAGCTCTATTGGTCCTTCCGTCAATTTGGGCAATGATTCAGAAGTATCCTCTCAGGGGATTGGAAGAATCGATATTGATCTGATTACTTTTCTATGTGCTTTATGTTCCTTCTCTTGCAGCTAATGTCCTTTCAGTGTATCAAATGACTCATACTGGATATCCCAAAAGAGTGATCTTTACTCCATATGAAGTCGAGGTACAACACATGGTTTTAGGGGAAATCATTGCAAAAGGAGTTGCAAACCATGAGACAAAACTCTATGAGTTTTCACACTTCTTACCTCTCTCAAAGAAGTCTGCTCTTCACTCTCATGCTCATTAAGAGAGTAGACTATCTCATCTCAACCACAAGCTAGGTCAAAATGTGGTTGGTGGTCTTCTAAGTGGCAAGTTTGCTCATGGCACCTTCGAAGGTTGTCTAAAGGGAAAAGATACATCAAAGGAGATTGAGAAAAAGAGGACTCTTGAAGAAGTGCGAATGCTAGATCCAGATCCACAAGAACCTGAAGATCTAGCACCTATTTGTCCAACTCCTATTTCAAAATGGGCCTCCACTACTGCATCCTCCTTTGATCTTAATGAAGATCCATCATCATCTAGTCCTAGTTCTTCTGATAATGATTATAGTCATGATGGTTCAAATGAGGACTACATGCATATTCTAGAGCAGTTTCATGACATCAACATTTTTGGATATGTTCCTTCTTTGAGTGATGATGAGCCAGTTTCACTTGATTCTCCTCATGAGATTTCAGATTCAGAGTTTGCATGTGATGATCCAGTTTTACTTGCTTCTCCTCATAATATTTCAAATTCATAGTTTGGATGTGATGATGCATCTTCACATGATATTCCAAATTCAAATGGAGATGATGATCAGGGAATGCTAGACCTAGATCCACAAGAACCTAAAGGACTAGCAACTGATGATGAAGATGAGAGAATGGGAGATCCAGATCCACAAGAACTTGAAGATCTCTCACCTATTTCTTGATGGGAAGCCACTTCTCCCTGATCAGCCAGAGTAGATTTTCAGCATGGAAGGTTTCATCCTTCTCACATTGTTGATCCTCTTCCTCGATGGGAATCCACTGCTCCCCGATCAGCCAGATCATATTTTCGGCATGGTAGCTTTCATCTTTCTTACTTTATTGATCCTCTTCTTTGATGGGAAACCACTGCTCCCCGGTCTGCTAGATCAGAGCTTTCACATGTAAGGATTCATCCTTGTGAATTTCCTGATCCATTTTGGATCTATCGATCCTTCTTTGAGAAAGAAGGACACTTAACTCCTTTAGGGGTGAGAGATTATAATGCTTCATTAGCATCCTTCAACCTATTTTTGAGGCAAGGATTTCTTCCCACTGGGTTTTCCCTCTTTCCTCACTTAGTTTATTTAGATTGATTGTACGGGGTGACCTTTGGTCTCAGTCACCAAGGCCCTATTTTTGTGTTTTCAGTTATTATCTCATAGTATAGCTTGCAGGGGGGTGTTGGAATATTCACACCATCATTTTTATATTTTGCATGCATGCATGCAAATTTGCATGTTGTATGCTTTGCATGCCATTGCATGCATCCGGTCATCATCATGGTTGTATCCCTAGCACCTAGAGCTTGCTTCTAGCTCTCCAGAGACTGTCTTTAGCCCCCATTTTGCCTCCTACCTTCCTAATGCACCCTCCTTGACTTCTCAACATGGAAAGTGTGCCTTTCCCACCTACCACAGCCAGTTTGGGCGCTTTATCTCACCTACCACCAGTTATCACTTAGTTAGGGCACCTTATCTCACCTACTCGGAGTTATCATTCAGTTAGTGCATTGATTTAGTAGTTCTTCCACTGATTGCTCATACTTACTGCTTGTAGCTTCTAGTTAGCTAGTTCTGGAATTCCACTTGACTATTTGACAGCCTCATGCGCCCCCCTTGGAGTCTCCATTCCCTGGTTTATGCCTAGATGGTTCTGTTAGAATCAGTTAGACACACTTGATTGACTATTACCATTTATGACTAATACTACTAACTGGATGATGTCTCCATTGTTATCCAAGCTATACTTTGAGCTAGAAAACCTCATGCACCCCCGTTGGAGTCTCCATTCCCTGATTTATGCCTAGTTGGTTCTGTTAGACTCAGTTGGATACACTTGACTGGCTCTTACCATTTATGACTGATACTACTGACTGGATGATGTCTCCATAGCTATCCAAGCTAGACTTTGAGCTCAGATTCGAATGCCCTACTTCGCTAATTTGAATCCTATATGATGCCTCATCATAGATTATTGTATCACATTCTTTACATTCATTATTCATTGTATGATATTGTTATTGTTCATTATTCTGTGTTTATGAGTGATTATTGAGTGCATGCTTCTCTTCTTCTTTGCAACATTCTTGAGAGTTTGATTGTGAGTTTGTTACAGTTGCTAGAGCCTTGCAGATTATCACACATCCAGAGTTGACTTAAATGTAGATAACGAGCTAGTGTAAGGATAGGTGGAAGGTGACTTTGCATGCTCTACATAAACCATGTCATTTAAAGGTAATGAACACAACTTTATCGCTCATTTTGTTGTAACACCATAAGCCGATTTTTGGTGTACAATTGACATCTGTATGTGATGCATCGAGGAGACATAAATATGGCCAAAATCTTAAGAAACAACAATTGACCATGTGATTTGTAGGTATTGTATGTATCCAACAACCTTTGATGATGTAATCTAGAAGTGTGAGTTCATCACTACCTTCTCCAAATAATCACTAAAGCCATTTCGTAGTGGAACCCAAGTATTTTCCCACAATCAACAATATAGTTGTAGAGGAACCTTTTATCCCTAGCACATCTTCTCTATACAATGATTGTGTATGTGGGATTTCACCGACCTCCCTTGAGTTGAGAAGCAATGGAACCTCAACCCTAAAACTATCTATCAAACTTCTCACCTTTCATGTGCTCTCGCTCATCTAAGTTGCACAACCAAGTTCACTCAAATTTTGTTAAGGTATAAAAAACTAGTTTTCTTGGGAAGTTCTATTAAGGTACATCTAACTAACACTTATAAATGTTGTTCCCTTTTCTTTCTTAAGTACTTATCAAGTTTTTTTGTTATTTTTCAAGTTGGTCATCATAGTTTATTCTATTGAAACACAATTAACATAATCTAATGGAGGTCAAGTAGTTTGTGGCCAAACGCTAATTCATAAGTGCTATCATTGTGGACACCCAAGTTAAAAACCCAAAAGATATGAAAGTTGCAATAATGGGAGAAATACATGACAATGAAGATGGGATTAAAGTACCCAATCTATCAAAGAAATAGGTTTATCTCAAAACAAACATAATCTAGGTCACTGATATGGGTGTGTTCAATACCACTCTGTGGGCCATTTTATGTAGGTAATTTAAAAGTAAGCATGTTATGAAAAATATTATTTTCCTTTCTCATTTTGAAAAGAAAATGCTAGACAACTCTATCAAGCATAAAGTTAACTACTTTTCACTAGCTTGTGCAGAGATTGATATGTCATTAAAGATTCTCTTCAACTATAATATGAATAATTTATAACCATTGTCATTTATATTGCTAATTTTTTTTCAATTGTACTAGAAAATATCAAATTTCACAAGATAATTAGCTTGTAAGTCAACCCAAAGTTGACTACTCTAAAGCATAGTAGCAAGGTTTATCCATATTGGCATTTTTTGTACATAAATTTGGCAACAATACGAAATTAGTTAAAATTATGCACAACATGGATCCAGTAAGGTCATTAATCCATAGCATCACACAAGAGAAATCTCTCCAAGAACATCCAAGATGCATCTCTTTCCCTCTATCTTCTCCTGTGGTTATATCTTCATGATCCCTAACATCCAAATCCTAGGTTTTCCTCATGAACCCTATCATCTCCAAGAGAGGTAGAAAGTACTCATTGGATTCAACAGCAAGCTTATGTTAATCAAGCTCTCCCCACTAGCAGTATTGTCTTTCATAGGGTTTGCAAAACCTAGGCTTCCATGTTACATCACACAATTACATGGCAAGAAAACTCTAGTTCTAGAATCCAAGTCTACATGTCCATCCTAGTATTTCAATCCTCAACCTTAGGTATTATACTATTGCATCATCGCATGCACCAGGACCCCTAAGGATCATCGATAATAAAATAATTCCATGATACTTTCCTAGCACTACATCCCAAAAGATCAAGGTTCCAAAATCATGTTAGGTGTTATCTCCACTCTCCATGTATTCTACTAGGGAAGTGACCTTAGTGTTAGAACAAGAGGCATAAGAAGCATAATCATATTTAACATCATGTTCTTGTCTACGTTTTACAATGTACATGTATAAAAAAAAACCTAGTCCTCACATGAGCAATCCCTATCATCACACAAGAGAAATATGCCCAAGAACATCCAAGGTGTCTCTCTTTCCCCTAATCTTCTCATGTGGTATCTTCATGATCCCTAGCATCTAACTCCTAGGGTTTTGTCATGAAACATATCCTCTCCAATATAGGTATAAAGTCCTCATTGGCTTCAACAACAAGCTTATGTCACTAGAGCTCTCCCCACTAGAAGGATTGTCTTTCTTAGGGTTTGCAAAACCTAGCCATGTTACATCACACAAGTACATGGCAGGAAAAAACTAGTGCTATCATCCAAAATTATGTTAGGATTTAGCTCTACTCTCCATGTATTCTACTAGGGTAGTGACCTTAGTGTTAGAACAAGAGGCATAAGAATCATCATCATGTTTAACACCATTTTCTTCTCTAGGTTATACAATGTACACATATAACACAAACCCTAGTTGTCAAGAGAGAAATTCCTAGCATCACACAAGAGCAATTTATCCAAGAAAATACAAGATGTCTCTCTTTCCCTTAATCTTCTCCTATGGTAGCCTCATGATCTGGAGCATCTAACTCCTATGGTTTCCTCATGAACCCTGTCATCTTTGAGACAAGTACAAATAAGAGCACAATGATGGTAATGAATAAAAGAACTCCCTCATCCCTTATATAAACAAGTAGGCGAGGGGGGATAACATAAAATAAGGACATGTGTCCATACAAGTAACCAACAAGAAACCCCACATGGAGTGATCTACAATACAAGGATGTACGTGCATCAAACTTGTTCGTATGATGGTGGATAACAAACCTATAAATTTCAAGTAATTTTGAGAAAGTGTTGTTAAATTTTTAGTATTAAATCACAATACTATAGGATCTTTGCTGAGAGAATAACATCTATAGTATATCAATGCATGACAATCATAATATGACAAGCATCACAAGCATCACAAGAATCAAAAGCATAGAGACAAGAGACACAGAGTTTCCGTGGGGAAAACCCTAAGGTGAAAAACCCCACAACTTCCTCAGAGATAGAGAGAGCAATGGCTCAACCAAAATACAACCAAATAACACTGAGATAGTCTCCTAGCAGATGATCCTCCTCCTCCTCACTAGTGCGCCACTTTTCAGAGAGAGAGATAGTTACTTTTCCGAGTGAGTAAAATAGAGATCTCCTATCTCTATTTATACTCACCTTTTTGCCCAGTGACCTACTGGGGCCGACTTGTCTACTTTGATACACCCACATTCTATTATATATTAATCAGGGCCGACCCCATAAGGTGGTCTAATAACCCATCGGCAAGTACACACACTTGCGACACTTGTCAATCCACATGACGACACTTCCTTATAGAGGAATAACACATCTCTTATAAGGGTACAATAAATATAAATATAATATACAGATGAAATACATTCCGAAGTTACATATACATCAACACTCCCTCTTAACTAGGAAGGTATTTATCGACACAGATCTGCTAGACAAGTCTTCTTCTCTGGATCATCGTCATCGATGCATCGTCATCATCATAGTCACTGCTGCTACTATCTCAACCAATCTCTGTCTCTACTCGTCATAGGAAGTTCTACAGAGCCAGTCCTTTTTCATACTGGATGTAGGCCCACCACCTGCAGGTCTTCGTCATCACTGGCCATACTGTGGAATCCTCAGGACTTTTACGTGAGTCACAAAACCTCGAAAGAGCATCCCAGGCTATTACGAGCACACATCTCTACCTATAGGATCTCCCAGGGCAACGAATTACATGTGACCTCACCACAAAACTTCGCAAGAGCATCCCAGGCTGTTACGAGCACACAGCTCTACCTATAGGATCTCCCAGGGCAACGAATTACATGTGGTCATGGAAAAACCTCGCAAGAGCATCCTGGGACTGATTATGGGCACACAGCCCAACCTATCGGATCTCCCAGGGAAACGAATTACATGCCATAGGACAAAACCTCGCAAGAGCATCTGCCAGATATCCCAGGGCGCTATTATATGCCATAGGCAAAACCTCGAAAGACTATCTGCAGATCTCCCAGGGCAACGAATTACATGTCCTCCCAGAGCAAAACCTCTAAAGAGCATTTGCCAGATGTCCCAGGGCACCGAATTACATGCCATAGGCAAAACCTCGAAAGACCATCTGCAAATCTCCCAGGGCAACGAATTACATGCTCATCTGCACAACCTGATCCACGTCCATAGAGTATCAACCTAATACTCACCATACATCATCGTGATGTATCCATGATCATCCTGATCATCATCACTGCAACGTCCTGCTGCATGTCATCTGGAGCAACATCCTGAAGCTCGTCATCTATGATCATCCTGATCATCACTGCAACATCCTGCTGCATGTCATCTGGAGCAACATCCTGAATCTCGTCATCTATGATCATCCTGATCATCACTGCAACATCCTGCTGCATGTCATTTGGAGCAACATCCTGAAGCTCGTCATCTATGATCATCCTGATCATCACTGCAACATCCTGCTGCATGTCATCTGGAGCAACATCCTGAAGCTCGTCATCTATGATCATCCTGATCATCACTGCAACATCCTGCTGCATGATCCACTTGATCATCAATGCATCTACCTGATGCATTACAAGTATCATACATGATCCTCCTGATCATCAATGTATCCACCTGATACAAATAAATGATACATATCATCATACATGGTCCTCCTGATCATCAATGCATCTACCTGATGCATACCAAGTATCATACATGATCCTCCTGATCATCAATGTATCCACCTGATACAAATACATGATACATATCATCATACATGATCCTCCTGATCATCAATGCATCTACCTGATGCATACCAAGTATCTACCTGATACATATCATCATACATGATCCTCCTGATCATCAATGTATCCACCTGATACAAATACAAATACATGATACATATCACCATACATGATCCACCTGATCATACAATGTATCCACCTGATACATATACAGATACATGGTCCAAGCATCCAACATGATGCATACATACATACATAAAATGATCCAACTGATCATATCCAACATCCACATGATGCGTACATACATACATAAAATGATCCAACTGATCATATCCAGCATCCATATGATGTGTACATACATACATAAAATGATCCAACTGATCATATCCAAGCAGAAACCAGAACATCATCCTGATGCTCATCATCCAGCGCTTACATCCACAGCCATGTGAAGGATCCTCCTTCCAACATGCTTGGAATGGCTTCATCAAATGTGTCCATCACTTCTTCCTCGAAGTATCCTCGATCTGAAGCACGCCAAGCCTCTCTCTGAAGTACTCGAACTTCACCCTGGCTAGTGGCTTCGTCAGCACATCTGCAATCTGCTCGTCCGTCGCAACATACAGGAGCTTCATAGCTCCTCTCTGCACCATATCCCTGATATAGTGATATTTGATCTCTATGTGTTTCGACCTGTCATGAAACACTGGGTTCTCGGACAGCTTCACACAACTCTGGTTATCACAGAAGATACCAGTAGCCTCCAACGGGATATCAAATAACTCAGATAGTAGCTTCTGTAGCCATACTGCCTCACAACTAGCTGAACAGGCTGCAACATACTCTGCCTCAGCTGTACTCAGTGCTATGTAGGACTGCTTCCTGCTAAACCAAGAGATCACACCTGATCCCATACTGAAGCAACACCCAGATGTGCTCTTCCTGTCTGCAGCACTGCCAGCCCAGTCTGAATCAACATAACCCTGCAGGTTAAACTTTTGATTCACCTCATACCTGAGCCCATAATCCACTGTACCCTTTAGGTACCTCAGAACATGCTTTACAGCAACCAGGTGAACACTTCTTGTATCTGTCAGGAACTGGCTCAATGTGTTCACAGCAAAGCAAATGTCTGGTCTCGTGTTCGTCAGGTACATCAAGGACCCAATCATCTGACGATACATAGAGACATCAACTGGCTCAGATGAAGCATCACATAGAAGCTTCAGATTCGATGCCATTGGTGTGGCCATGGCCTTGCAATCCATCATCCCAAATCTCTTCAGGATATCTACTGTGTACTTCCCTTGACCAAGGAAGATCCCACCTGCATTCTGCCACACCTCCATACCTAGGAAATAGTGCATCATTCCCAAGTCTTTCATATTGAATTCAGCTGCAAGCTTCCTCTTGGTATCCGCAATCAGTCTGTCATCTCCTGTCACAAATAGGTCATCCACATACAGTAGTAGAATCACAGGATTTCCTTCCTCAACCTTGTAGTAAAGGTTGGAATCTGCTTTACTCTTGGTAAATCCCAAACTAGATAGGAAACTTTCCATCCTACCATACCAAGTTCTGGGAGCTTGCTTCAAGCCATACAAGGCTTTCTTCAATCTGCATACATATGATTCCCTGTTATGTATTTCAAAACCGAGTGGTTGTTCCACATATACTTCCTCTTCTACTACACCGTTTAGGAAAGCAGTCTTGACATCCATCTGGTGTATCTTCCATTTCATTGCTGCAGCCAGGGCAAGTACTGTTCTGATGGAAGTATATCTGGCTACAGGTGCAAAGGTTTCTTCATAATCTATTCCCTCTTTCTGAGAGAATCCTCGAGCTACGAATCTTGCTTTGTACTTCTCCATGCTGCCATCTGCAGCATGCTTGATTTTGTAGATCCATTTTGAAGTCACAACAGACTTCTCTTTAGGTCTTGGGACAACATCCCAAACATCATTCTTGATTATTGATTGGTATTCCTCGATCATAGCATCCTTCCATTCTTTCTTTTCCGCTGCCTCTTCATAACTGGAAGGCTCTTTGTTCATGATGTCACAGAGTAAAGCAACATAGCTAGTGTATGATCTGGTTCTCTTCTTTGCTCTGTGTTCTTCTTCTGGAATGCCAAATCTTTCTGCATCATGAATGAGCTCTCTAGCCCATACAGGTTTCCTCTTGTGAGAGTTATCCTCACGGGGTGGATCAACAGGTTCTTGTGGATCTTCAAACTCACGAACAACTTCTGGAACTGCTTCAGTCATGGTAGTGTCCTGAAATCTTGTTTCCTTAGGTTCTTCATAAACTTCGGTAGGTGCCTTCCTTGATTTGATGAATGCTGAGTTTTCATCAAATGTTACATCCCTACTGACATCAATTTTCTTGAACCCTGGAAAGTATATTCTGTAAGCCTTCGAGCTTTCACTATATCCCACAAAGATGCCCTTCTTTCCTGAAGGATCTAGTTTAGTCCTCTTCTCTTTTGGGACATGAGTATATACTGGACAACCGAATATTCTGAGATGGCTGACTTCAGGTTTCTTACCAGAAAAGACCTCTTCTGGTGTCTTGTTGTCCAATATCTTGTGGGGTGTTCTGTTCTGCACATATACAGCTGTTCTAGCTTCTTCTGCCCATAGATGCATAGGAAGATCCTGGTCATGCAACATTGCCCTTGCTACTTCCATGATGGTTCTGTTCTTCCTTTCTGCAACTCCATTCTGTTGAGGATTATAAGGAGCAGTCAACTCCCTCTTAATCCCTGAATCACTGCAAAGCTTCTTGAAGTCATTTGAGGTGAATTCTCCACCATTGTCGGATCTGAAAGTTTTGATCTTCTTGTCAGTTTGATTCTCCATCAAGTTTTTAAATTCCTTGAATTTGTCAAGCACCTCATCTTTGCCTTTCAAGAAGTATACCCAAGTCTTTCTGGAGAAGTCATCAATAAATGATACATAGTAAACATACCCACTTAGGGAACTAGATGACATGGGGCCACATACATCTGAGTGGATGATTTCCAGAATGTCTTTTGCCTTGCTTTCACTGCTTGGGAAAGCCTTCTTAGTGTTCTTTCCTTTTGCACATCCTTTGCAGACACCTTCATGCTTGGTCTTGATTTCAGGAAGACCCTCTACTGCCTTGCTTGCAATTGGAAGTGCCCTATAGTGCATATGAGCAAGTCTTCTATGCCAGAGTTCACTTGGCTCCATGGATTCATGTACCATGGCATGTTCAGGTTGACCCTTCAATTTATACAAGCCTCCATCTTGCTGTCCAATCACTACTGCATCATCTATGTTCTTTCCCTTTGGCCACATTAGGACTTGGCCATCCACAAATGCAACCCTCATGCCTTTTGCATCCAATGCAAATATGGAGAGTAAGTTCTTCTTGAGTCCAGGTACATACAGTACTTCTTTCATCTTCAATGATTTTCCAGAATCTAGGTTGTAGGAGGCTTCACCACTTCCTTTGATTGGATATTGATAATCATCCCCAAGTTTCACCTTATGGGGTGATTCATGTTCAGAAAGGTTCACAAAGGATTCCTTGAACCCAGTCATGTGTTTGGAGGCCCCACTATCAATCAACCAATCATTACAACCATGGGAGATGGTACCAGTGAGTGCAGAGATCAGAACATACTCTTCTTCACTTGATGAGTCATCATCACTACTACTTTCTGCCTTAGCCTTCTTCTTTGGGGGTTCATCATCTTCGGCAGCATGAGCATGAAACCTTCTTTTGCTGCCCTTCTTCTTCTTACTAGAGTTGTTGTTATTATCCCTTTTGTTCTTAGGACAATCTGAAGCAAAGTGACCCTTCTCATTGCATGTGAAGCATCTTAGGTCTTTCTTGTTCTTCTTTTGATGGGATCTATTGAGGCGAGAGAGATCCTTCTTGGTTTTGCTTCTTTTGGTGTGAGCTGCAAGAGCTTGATCTTCTCCTCCCATCTTTTCCTCACGAGCTATAAGTCTAGCTTCTTCTTGAGAACATTCCTCCCGAAGTCTACTGAAAGAGATCAACTTCTTCCTTGCACAAATTCCTTGAATAAAGGAATCCCATGACCTGGGTAGGCCATTTAGAGTAGTCATCACCACCTCACCATTCTCCACCATTTCATCTACTGCTTCTAATTGTTCCTTGATTTGAGAGACCCTTGAAAAGTAAGATTGAATGGTTTCTCCATTCTGAAACTTTACTGCTTTCAATTGGTTCCGCAGGGTCATCTTCCGATTTATGTTCTTTCCTTCAAATAGCTTGGTCAAGGATTCAAACATCTCCTTGGGTGTCTTGAGAGAAGACACATGGGGAATGAGATGGTCTTTGATAGAATCAGCAATGATTCTCTTTGCCTTGACCAAGTTCTTCTTGTGCAATACCTTGGCCTCTTCATCCTCTGGGATAGGGATGTCTTCTTTCACATATGAGTCCAACTCATTCTCTTCCAGGATTAGCCCAATCCTATACTTCCAGGCTCGGAAGTTATCAACCCCTTCAAGCTTATCCTCAAGCTTGGTGTGGAGAGACATCTTTAAGAGTACTTCAAATGGAAATAGAAAAGATTTAGAACTTACCACTTGAAGTGCTAAAAACTGGATCTGGTCCCGGATTAGGGTTTGTCAGAGAAACCCTAAAAATTCAAAATGTGAATTTCAAAATTCCGAAAGGATAGAAAGATGCACCTTGGAGAGCTGATCAGCCTAGTACATTCAGAATTTGAGATCAGCAAAGTCTTGCCCTTCAAAATTTCCTTTTTGTCCTCCTGGGTTCACTAGGGAGAGCCCTGAATTAGGGTTTGAGTTTCCCGGAGATCTACCCAGCCAAAAATCTCGATCCAAAGCTCAAACCTTCGATTTTTGCAAGGAGCTTCCAGCTGTACCTTCAGTTTCCAGAAATTCCTATTTTTGTGGAAACCCTAATTTTTAGGGCCAAATCTGAAAATGCTCGGAACTGAATTCTGATTGGACAGATAGATGCGCCTTGATGAGTAGATCCAATCTACTATACTGAATTTCAAAAATCTGTGGAGAGAAACCCAATAAACAAGGAATACAAGCTTCCGTCACTGCAAAATGTCTTCTTCTCAGTTAAGCTCTGATACCATGTTAAATTTTTAGTATTAAATCACAATACTATAGGATCTTTGCTGAGAGAATAACATC
This sequence comes from Larix kaempferi, assembly GCA_027924585.1. Classification (NCBI taxonomy): domain Eukaryota; kingdom Viridiplantae; phylum Streptophyta; class Pinopsida; order Pinales; family Pinaceae; genus Larix; species Larix kaempferi. The sequence continues at coordinate 16,431,080 of BSBM01000127.1, forward strand.
TACAGTATATCAATGCATGACAATCATAATATGACAAGCATCACAAGCATCACAAGAATCAAAAGCATAGAGACAAGAGACACAGAGTTTCCGTGGGGAAAACCCTAAGGTGAAAAACCCCACAACTTCCTCAGAGATAGAGAGAGCAATGGCTCAACCAAAATACAACCAAATAACACTGAGATAGTCTCCTAGTAGATGATCCTCCTCCTCCTCACTAGTGCGCCACTTTTCAGAGAGAGAGATAGTTACTTTTTCGAGTGAGTAAAATAGAGATCTCCTATCTCTATTTATACTCACCTTTTTGCCCAGTGACCTACTGGGGCCGACTTGTCTACTTTGATACACCCACATTCTATTATATATTAATCAGGGCCGACCCCATAAGGTGGTCTAATAACCCATCGACAAGTACACACACTTGCGACACTTGTCAATCCACATGACGACACTTCCTTATAGAGGAATAACACATCTCTTATAAGGGTACAATAAATATAAATATAATATACAGATGAAATACATTCCGAAGTTACATATACATCAACAAGTGTCAAATTAGGTCAAAATTAGGGCATCATGTATACAAGAAAGAGATAGTGAATGAGTTGTACAAGGATCAATTGGGTTTATGTTATATTTGTGAGTGCATGTTGCCATAAAGCTTGTATCACTCAATCTTTTCCCACTAACAACATTTTCTTTCTTAGGGTTTGCAAACCCTAGATATGTTATATCACACAAATACATGGAAAGACAAACATATTGCTAGAATCCAAGTCTACATGTCCATCCTGGCATTTCAATCCTCAATCCCTAGGTATTATAATCTTGTATCATCGCATGCACTAGGACCCCCATGGATAATCAAGAATACAAGAATTCCACGATCTTTCCCTAGCACTACATCCTGAAAGATCAAGGTTCCAAAATCATGTTACGTGTTAGATCCACTCTCCATGTATTCTACTAGACGAGTGACCTTAATGTTAGAACAAGAGGAATAATAATCATCATCATCTTTAACATCATGTTCTTCTCTAGGTTTTACAATGTACATGTATAACACAAACCCTAGTTGTCACAGGAGCAATTCCTAGCATCACACAACAACAATATATCCAAGAACATACAAGATGTCTCTCTTTTCCCTTATCATCTCCTAGATGATACCCAACATCATGAATCCATTTGAATTGACATTTTCACGATCCGACTTATGGTTTTTGTTCTATGTCCAGTTGTAAGTAGCTCCCTAGGGCCATTCAGGGACAACTTGTGAATTTACTCTGGGGGCATGAAATCCAAAACAGGAATAAAAAATGGGTTCCTTCATCTCCCATAGATGTGTTTGGCCATTTTGGAAATGGTCACACTTTATATGGTATCCCAGGATATTTCAATTCAAAAATTACCCCCTTGTGTAAAATTGACATTGGACCTCACTAAGCAAAACCCTACTTCCGTAGATGGTATAATAAGATAGTTTATGGGAAATTGAAACATGATAGAGGAGTTCCATTGGATGAAACATGGAATCTTTAATCCATTTGAATTGATGTTTTCACAATTTGAGTTATAGTTATTGTTCTATAGCCAGTGGCAAGTAGCCCCATGGGGCCATTCATGGACAACTTGTGAATTTTCTCTACGTGCACGAAATCCAAACTGAGTAACATAATTGGATTCCAATAGCTCCCATAGACGTGTTTGGCCATTGTGGACATGGTCACACTACCCATGGTCACCTAGGATACTTCGATTCAAAAATTACCCCCTTGTGCAAAATTGACATTGACCATCGCAGAGCAAAACCCTACTTCCAAAGATGGTATAACAATATTGTTTCTAGGAAATTGAAACATAGTAGAGGGGTTCCATTAGGTGAAACTTGGCATCCTGAATCCACCAGAATTGATGGTTTCATGATCCGAGTTATGGTTTTTTTCTATGTCCAGTTGCAAGAAGGCCCCTGGGGCCATACATGGACAATTTGTGAATTTGCAATGGGGGCACGAAATTCAAACTGGTTAGCATAACCGGGTTTCATAAGGTCCCAAAGATGTATTTGGCCATTCTGGACATGGTCACATTACCTATGGTTTCTCAGGATATTTCAATTCAAAAATGATCCCCTTGTGCAAAATTGACATTGGACCTTACTAAGAAATACCTTAGTTCTGGAGATGGTATAATACGACCGTTTTTGGATAATTGAAACATGGTAGAGGGGTTTACTTGGATTAAGATGACATCCTGAATCCATCAAAATTGATGGTTTCATGATCCGAGTTATGTTTTTTGTTTTATGTCCAGTTTCAAGAAGCCCTCTGGGACCATTTAGGGACAACTTGTGAATTTGCATCGGGGGCATGAAATCCAAACTGGGAAGCATAATTGGGTTTGTCAGCTCCCAAAGATGTGTTTTTCCATTTTGGATGTGGTAATGCTTCCCATAGTATCCCGAGATATTTAAATTAAAAAATATCCCCTTGTGCAAAATTGACATTGGCCCTTACTGAGCAATACCCTAGTTCTGGAGATGGTATAATACGATCATTTTTGGGAAATTGAAACATCATAGATGGGTTACCTTGGTTGATACCCAACATCTTGAACCCATCTGAATTGACAATTTCATGATCCGAGTTAGGGTTTTTTCTATGGCCAGTGGCAAGTAGCATCTTGGGTCCATTCAAGGACAACTTGTGAATTTGATCCGGGGCACAAAATCCAAACCGAGAAGTATAATTGGGTTTCATTAGCTCCCATAGATGTATTTGGACATTGTTGATGTGGTCATGCTACCCATGGTCACCTGGGATATTTCGATTAAAAAATTACCCCCTTATGCAAAATTGACATTGTCCCTTACTAAGAAATACCCGAGTTCCAGAGATGGTATAATATGACCATTTCTATGCAATTGAAACATGGTAGATGGGTTCCCTTGGCTGAAACCAAACATCTTAAATCCATTGGAATCAATGGTTTCACAAATTAATTTATGGCTTTTGTTATATGTCCAGTTGCAAGTAGCCCCCTGGGGCTTCAGGGACACCTTGTGAATTTTCTCTGAGGCACGAAATCCAAACCGGGTAGCATAAATGGGTTCCTTCAAAACCCCCATAGATGTGTTTGTCCATTTTGGATGTAGTCACACTACCCATGGTCTCCTGAGAGATTTCGATTCAACATCTACCCCCTTGTGCAAAATTGGAATTCAACCTCACTGAGCAAAACCCTAGTTCCAGAGATGGTATAATATGATAGTTTCCTGGAAATTGAAACATAGTAGATGGCTTATCTTGGTAAAAAAAAACCCTAGTTCCAAAGATGGTATAATATGATAGTTTCCTGGAAATTGAAACATAGTAGATGGGTTATCTTGGTAAAAAATCGACATCCTAAATCCATAAAAATCGAGCGTTTCATGATCCAAATCATGGTTTTTGTGTTATGGCTAGTTACAAGGAGCTCCCTGGGGCCTTTTCGGGACAACTTGTGAATTTGCTCTGAGGGAACGAAATCCAAACCGAGTAGCATAACTGGGTTTCATAATATTCCACTTATTTTTTTGGCCATTTTGGACATGGTAACATTTCCCATGGTCACTCAGGATATTTCAATTCAAAAATGACCCCCTTGTGTAAAATTGAGATTGGCCTTAACGGAGCAATACCCTAGTTCCAAACATGATATAATACGATTTCTTTTGGGAAATTGAAACATAGAATAGGGGTTCCCTTGGATGAAACTTGACATATTGAATCCATCAGAATCAACGATTTCATGATCCAAGTTATGGTTTTTGTTTTCTAGCCAGTAGAAAGTAGACCCCTAGGGACATTAAGGGAGAACTTGTGAATTTGCTTTTGGGGCACGAAATCCCAACCGAGAAGCATAACTGGGTGCTGTCAGTTATGGCATATGAATTTTTCCATTATGGATGTGGTCAATTTTCCCACAGTCTCCCAGGATATTTTGATTCAAAATTGACCCCCTTGTGCAAAATCGGAATTGGCCCTTTCTAATAAAAAACCTAGTTTCAAAGATGGCATAATACAATTGTTATAACCAAATTTGGCACTTCTCCGTCCATGATCACACTTGCATTTTGTGCTCTCATGATGACACTTCCATGAAGACACTTCATGAATTTACTGTTGGTCACACAAAAGGACACTATGGATGGAAGAGCCATATTTTGGAGCTCAGTAAGGTATCCTTAACTTATTCATGGTTTATCTAGTAGTTTGGGAGCTTCTAACCACATTTGGAGACCAAAACACCCCCTCAAAAGGCCTCAAAATGGCATTTTTTGTTTGTTTTTCCACCCATGTACATGTTGCACATGGCTCACTTGCATGTTGTGCGCACCTTTCCCCTTTATCACCAATGTGTGCCTTTAAAAAACTCCAAAAAATATAAAAAATATCGAATTAGGGGCAGTTATGTTATGTTGGAGAAATTCGCACTCCCTTCCTCATCATTTTTGCCCTAGATCCTACGAAACCCTAATACATTTGATCAGAGGTTGGGATTCTTTGAGAAGAGAAGCAGTATATCCTTAATCAAAGGTTTCATGAGGTGCTTGAATAGAAAGAAGGTAACTTTGTACTTGCTTCTTTCATTAATGAAAGAATAGACATTCTTCCATTTCCAAACATTTGTGTTTATGTTTATCTCAGATTTGTTTGGTACTTGTTGTTCATTAGATTAAATTTTCATGTTCTATTTGAACTTCAATCATTTATTTGTATTCAAATATGTTTGAGAAAGGTTTTGAATTGGTTTTGCAGTTTCCTTGATTGGATATCAAGAGTGGAGTTCAAGTATTCAAGGAGAAAGCTAGGATCAACCTTCAGAAATAAGGTACAAACCCTATTAACTTTCAAACCCTTTGTTTACTTTGCTTGTTGCAGAATCCTAGATGTATTTTTTTTCCCAATCCTAGTATGTTGGTGGCCTCACCCCAACCATAGGACTATTTTCATAACAAAATAATTGGCGACTCCATTGGGGAGAATCTTGTCTACTTTGGGGTTTTCAAGGCTATTTTTCCAGTTTGCTTGAAGGTTTGAGTCTAATCTCAAGTTAGGAATGGTGTCATGGATTTAATAGACCCTTCCATTGTCAATTTTTGAATTGGATTTTCTTTTTTGGAGACTTCCAGTACCCATGCACAGGTGACCCTTATGACAGGTGCATGTCTGCTAAATACATGTTGGTTGGATTCTTTGGAGTCTTTGTTGGTCTTTGGTCTATGTAGGACCCCTTGGAAGTGTTAGTCCTACCTTTTGATTTCTCTTAACTTGATTTTAGGGATCTTTTGGAACCAATTTGGGCTTGTTTGGACCCAAGTTGGATCTCTTTGAACCAATTTAGAACTTCTTGACCCAATTTGGATCTGTTTGAACCTATTTGGTCCTGTATGAGTTGATTTGGAACCAATTAAGGTTGTTTGAGTCAATTTGTACCTTTTTGAGTGAAAAATACTCTTTTGGTATGGTTCTTTAGCTCTTTGAGTTTCTATTCTTTTGGTCATTCCTTTGAAGTGAAAGCTCAAGGTTTCTTTAAGTTGTTTAGAACCTTGACTGCATTTGTTGTATGCATACCTTAATTTACCAAACTGTGTTTCTTAGTAGGTATTTTTCCTTGTTCGATTCTAACAGTATTCATTTGTACTTTTCCCAACTTGGCATGCTTACATGAATGAGAAGTATAGTGTTTATGGATGCTTTTACTGTTTGATGAGGAGATTAGGAGCCTTTGCATTCATTTGATTGTGTGTTAATTTGAATTTGGTTTTTGTTTCTAATTTTGAAAAAAGGATAAAAAGTTGGTTCAGTTTGAGTACTTTGCAAGTATCTTGAAGGATTTAGGATTGCCTTATATTGAAAACAAAAATATATTTTGCATAATTAGTTGTTTGGGTAGTTGCATGCTTATGTATTAGGGTTCATTTTGCATATAGGTTGTAAAATTGAAGTTTTTTTGCATATAAAAGACCAAAACGTTGCATTTCATATTGAAAACTTGCATTTGCATTCTGAGTCATATATTTAGAACGCATTGGAAAGAAATTGAAAGTGAAAAGTACATGATTGTGGCAAGTACAGTACTTCATATTTTAGTTAAAGAACATTCTTTCTTTAGTTTCACTTGTTTTACTTCTTTTGAAAAGTTTTTGAAATTGCATTCTATGCAAGCAAAAATAATTTGAGATAGGATCCTACATTTTCTTCTAGTTAGAAACACACCTAATAGCTAAGATAATATTTTGGAGGTAGGGAGTTGATATTTAACTCCTCCAAGATCACTTAAAACTTGTTAAACATAGGTGTCTTTCATAAGGGAGAAAATCAAACACTGTAAGGGTGTGGCCAGGAAGCTCCTCTACCACAGAACTCAAGCATGAGGTCATGTGAGGTTAAGTTGCAGAGAGATCCCTCCAATACTTAATAAAACATCAACCATGTATTTTGCGTGTACATAGACTTTCAACAGTAGATGGTGCTATTGTAGAGTTTCAGGCTTAGTTATCCTTCCCATACGCATGATCTCGACGTGCAACGGTTCCCACAGACACTGTCTGCAGATTGGTAGCCATAGAATCTTGTCTTTAGGGTCATACACAGGTGCTAGCATAGGATTTTTTGAGACCACCTTGGGCAGGCCTAGTGACTGGAGCATTAGTACCCTTGGAGGGTATTTTCCAGATTCATCTGGTAAAACACTTGCACCAAGAAGGGAAACATGCCCAGCCCTAGTAACTGCTCTCTAATATTCATTGATTAGGCTTGGGCCCTCATCATCCCAGGATGATATTTGGGAGATCATATATGAATCTTCATTGGATTGTGCTTGCAACCAAGTACTCTTTTAGTGTGAGAGTTGTTTTCTTGTTTGAAAATTTTCAGGGACTTTTTAGAGTGTGCTGTTTGATTTTATTTTTTTGTAGAATTTCTTATTAGTGTATTTTGTGAGCCACTGTGGCCGATCAACCTCCGTGTAGATATCGAAGAATCCAAGGGAACTCTCTTGAACAAAGAGAAGTCCTTGTGTCAAGGTCAAGACTGGATTATTCCGATCCACCCCCTTAGGGGGCAGAAAAGGAAAATCAGGAACATCAAATAGAACAACCCACATAAGAAAACAATTCTAGGTCAAGTGACTATGAGAGTTCTTCTAACGAAGGAAATTTTAGAGATACCGAGGAACAATTAAATAACTCTCCTAAAGTCCATTATCCTCAGTCTGAAGAGAATTTAGGTCTCATTTCTATTAAGGACCTCTCATATCCATCTAGTCTTTTGAACCTGCCACAAAGTCCTAGTTTTTTCCAAATAGTTGGTATCAACATTCCTAATCCATTGTCTAGGTAGTTCAATATGGAAAACAGAGAACAAGTGTTTACTTCAGGGGAGGTAACTAATCCACTTAGTACTACCCTTGTAGGAGGAATTAATTTTAATATGGAATCCACAATAGGATCAGGATGGTTCCCCCATCCTTGATTATACTTACTGGTACTAGTTCGTTAACTCAACTGAGTTTGAACCCTTTCTCTTTTGGATGGCCTTTTTCAAGTTGTCAACCTATGCCTGCTACTATTCCTCCTAGTTCAACATTGACCATTGCTTCAGGTAGTGGCCCATATATCCCTTTCCATAATTTCCCACACTTCAATGGACACATGTTTTTTCCTAACCCACCCTTCAATGGAGTTGTTTCTAATTCGACCCTACTCTAGTTAAGATTACCTTTCCAATCTGTTGGAGGTATGATTTCTTGTAACCCCTTTGGAATAAATGTGTCACAAGGTAATTCCTTTATAAAAGGGTTCCCCAGCACTAGATTTCCATGGGGGAAAAACACCATTCAAGGAAATATCCCTTTTTATGGAATGGGAGTTTCCAATATGGCTAACCCTGTTGTGACAATTTCCTTAAAAGGAATCCAACTATTATGGGGGGATGAGAGGGAATTTTGGAACAAATTATCCTTCTTTTCAAAACCATCATGGTTAGAACTTTGGAAAACCCAATCTGCTTTTCACTAATTCTAGAAATGCATATATTCTGGGACAACCATATTCCAACACCAACCAATGGAAACTAATGCTCCCAGAACCTAGAATACAATGGCTCAAACAAAGTTGCCATTTTTGGCTACTTTGAATTTGCCTGATATTTCGAACTTGACTAAGGATCCAATGTTACATGACCCAAGATGGCCACCCCTACCCACCAAAATTCCTTCATACATTCCTAAGTTCGAAGGTAAACCCAAGGAAGACACAACTAACCATGTGATGAATTTTCATCTATGGTATTCATCCAACTCTTTGATGGATGATTATATTCGATTGCATCTCTTCCGAATAAATTTAATTGGGGTAGCGGTGAAATTCTACTTTGAGTTACTACGAACATCTTTTCAAACTTTAAATGCAGTTGTGATGGTATTTTTAAACCTCTTCTAGCTACTAGTTTGTTATGAAACTGCGACCGAGATGTTAACTTCCTTTTGTCAGGATAAATCTACTCATATCTCTGACCATATCCATGAGTGGAGGAGGAGATGTAGTTTTATCAAGGCTTAGATACTTGATGAATTTCTTACTAATTGGGTCATTAAGTGACTGCAACCTATTATTTCAAAATATGTGTCTCTTTTTGGGGTTCAGACCAAAGAGCAGGCTATTATTAAAGCCCAAAAATTGTATTTGGTTTATTACCAATCCAGGATGCTGTATGAAATTATTCCCACTACTCCTTGAGCAGAAGTTGACCCAACAAAACCCATCCCTACACCTCATGCTGATGGTGTGATTGGTGTAGTTGAGAACAATCCAGTTAGTCTAGGTAATAAATCTGCAAGTCAAAATTTTCCTACAACTGGTCAGAATAACACACAGAACCTTAAACCCAACTCTCCTTCTGATGTTCTGCCAGTACAAAACTCTCAGGGAAACCAACATCCCGTAGGGAAGAAAAATAAGAATAATAAAAATGGGAATAAGGGGAACAACAATGCAAACAATAATAACAACACTAATGCTGGTGGGGCAAGTAATGAGAAAGCTAAGATGAAATTTCCTTGCTTTTTATGTAAGGAAGATCATCTAACTTATCAATTCCCTAAGATGGAGATGGCCCAAAAGCTATTGGACTAGAAGGAAGGGTCCTCCCAACCTGTTTTTTTATCTAACCAATTTCCTCAACATCAGCAACAGATGATTGTTGGTGCTCACCAAAACCCTGTAGCCTCCCAAGGGGGAAACTAGGGAACCTCCTCTCAAGGGGGAAGTTCAGGCCCAGGTGAAGTTTTCATGTGTGAACGAGACCTTTATCTCCAGAAAAGGAACAAGAATTATGAATCTAATTCCTTTGGATCCAAAGGTAAGGAACCCCTTAATGCCGATAATAACAATTATTTGCACATAGAGAAACCTACCAATGACACTATGCCTAGAATACCAAACAGTGTTCTTAAGAAACACACATATAATCCTAATGCGCGTGCTGCTCAACATTATAGTATAGTTGATTATTTGGCCCAGGCTCTGTCTGCAATGTATATGCTTGAGGTAATCCAGATTTGTCCAACTCAAAGGAAGACCTTACTTTCAGCTTTAGGAGCTCTAGATCCCGCGGACAGTCAAGTGATTTCTTTGAATTTTGAGAATTGAAAGCCTTGTCTACCCCACCATATTAATTTTCAGATCCAAGTTGTATCTGGAAACACTTATAAGATTCATCGGATAGTTTTAGATGAGGGCGCCTCCACATGCGTCATGTATTTATCATGTTGTAAGGCTTTAGGATCACCTAACATGGTTTCTCCTGTCACCTTGTTGAAATGTTTTGACGGACACCTTTTCCAACCTCATGGAATTATCCTATATTTTCCTATAGATCTAGGGGAAAAAGTATTCAAGGTGGATGTGGAAGTGGTTGATTCCCCACTTGATTATAATTTATTACTAGGGAGAAGTTGGACTCAAGCTATGATGGCAGCAGTCTCTTCGATCTTTCGTGTCATCAAGTTTCCACACGAGGGAAAGATTGTAACAATTGACCAACTTGCCTTAAACAATAACAAGTTCAAACATGATCGTGGATCCAATATTCCTTTAGTATCCCATTCCATGAGGAATTGTGAAAATATTGGTGTGGGGATGTATCCTTCATTACTAGGAACTATTAATCTCCCCCCACCTAATTTGCAAGTTAATGCATCTCCAATACACACAAATTCAATAGTTGCCACAACTTCCACATACAAGGTGTCTCAACTTAATAATTTATACTCTAACAACCTTTGGAAGTGTTCATCCTCTGAAGTTGAGTGTAGTCAGATCAACCAACCCTTATATACCTTGGTACAATATTTGCTACTGATAAGAAGCCTTTAAGTTGATGCTTACCTTCTTGGGACTCGGTCTCGGTAGTTGACCAGGTGATCCACCCAATAGAGTCATTGGAGCCTGCTCTCCACCATGTTAATCCAACTGAATGCTTGGACACATGTTCTATCTGGGATGTTATACTTCCTTCTGACAAAGTATTCCTAGAGTCTATAATATGGCCTACCATTCATTTGGTTTATAGTTGCAATTAAGTCCAACTTTACCTTTGAATTTTGATATTACTAATTATAAATCCTTAGACACTATTACTGATGAGTCTTTGGACTCCCCCATGGAGTTGCAAGTCGGTTTTCTTGATGAGTTTGATTATGTTTGTAGAATTTTCAACTCCCGCAATAATGAATTTGTTCTGGATATATATATTTTGACATACATGTACATTGTTGTACTTAGGGATACATGTACATTGACAGGCCATTTAAGGGCAGGCTACTTTGCCATATTTTGTATTACAAACATTCAGCTATCAATGCATGATACAATATATTGCATATTTTCTCTTGAGTTTCCACTTGTTCTTGTGATGATTTATCTCTTCCACAAATTGATAAATTATGCTATTGAAATTTATATAATTACATTTTAAGCAATATTTATTCTCTTACATTTTAAACCCATAAATCATTAATGTGTAATGCAAAAGTAATCATATATTAATGTAAACCATCTTTTACCATCTTTTACACCATATTGTAAATCATCTTTTACACATTAATACAAGAAAACCATATTTTCATTCATGGGTTCCTATGTGTTTTATTATTGCAGTAGTTGATTAGTTTAATTTTTATTTCCATTGTCGCACTCACATATATTAGGTTGATTTGTTTATTTCTTAGTTTTTACCCATTTACATGAATTGCTACTAAGGGTTCCTGAATCCTTAGTAGGTTCTCTTTAGCACGAGCTGGTGTGAAAACACTAGCTACACATGGAAAATGAAATACCTAACTAGTTTAATGATCTTCCTTGATAATGTTGTTTTGATGAAGGAAAACAAGATGTTCATGGTCCTATGTTTGTAAAAAGGATAGAATATCCTCATATGAAAATGTATTTAAAATTGAATGTACTTGATTGATACAAATGATTATGTAATGGTTGTTCATTGTTATTTGGAAAGTATTCCCCCATAGCTTAATGGAAAAGGTTCATGGTGACTTTGATCTAACAAAGCTAGCAAGGATCATAGGGATATCATCGATGAAACATCGCCTCCATTTTTTTATATGGAACTTTGAATTCTTAAAAATGACATTAATTAATCAAAATGAAAATATAGTGGAACACTAAGGAGATGTTAAATGACGTGGCACACTAAGGACATAGAAATATACTAAGGGTGTAATGTGGTAGGTTTGATTTCCACTCTTTAAATGTGTAGTTCTAGAATCAAAATCAAAATTTTGCAAAGTTGACCCCTTTGTGCAAAAAATGCACAAACCCTTACTAAGTAAAACCCTAGTTTCCAAAATAGACCTAAAAGATGACACATGGGCCATGGACCTAGAGGAGAGGGGCACCCCTAGCACTATCGCGATGTCCTGAATCCAATGGATTTGATGGTTTTTCGATCCGAGCCATGATCATCATTCTATGGCTCGTTCCAACTCGCATCCCAAAGGATTTCAGGGACACCTGTTGGATACCTACCGGGGGCATAGAATTCCAACCATGCAACAAAACCGGGTTTCGGGAAGTCCTGCAAGTGTGTCTAGGAAGGTTCCAACTAGGAACGCTAGCCATAAGTCCCCGATTGATGATTTTTCAAAGTTGATCCCTGTGCGCAAAACTTGCAAAGTCCCTTACTGAGCAAAACCCTAGTTTCCAATATCGACCTAAAAGATGAGACCTGGGCCATGGAACCAGAGGAGAGGGGCACCCCTAGCACTATCTTGATCATTTCTTGAATCCAACGGAGTCAACGGTTTGGAGATCTAAGCCACAGTCATCATTCTATGGATCGTTCCAACTCGCATCCCAAATGCTTTCAAGGACACCTGTTGGATACCTACCGGGGGCATAGAATTCCAACCGTGCAACAAAATCGATATCCGGGATGTCCTGCAAGTGTGTCTTAGAAGGTCCCAAGTGGGAATGCTAGCCATAAGTTCATGGTAGAGGATTTTGTGAAGATGAACCCTATGTGCAAAAATTGCACAGTCACTTACTAAGCAAAACCATAGTTTCCAAAATCAACCTAAAAGATGACACCTGGACCATGGAACTGGAGGAGAGGGGCACCCCTATCACTATCTCAATGTCCTAAATCCAATGGATTTGATAGTTTGTCGATCCGAGCAAAGACCATCCTTTGAGTGAGATTTATTTCTAATTGTACTAAATGCATCTACTAAACTTTTAACAACTACTGAATTTTGAAATTGAGGGCCCCTCTACTGAATTTTTTCGTTTTTCTTGTTGTAGATGGGTAGGAACAACTATGGCATCATCTATGGTTGGAATTGGATGAGTTTCCATGGAATTCCTTTGATTCCACATGTCCAATCTTTTCTTTTCTCTAACTTCTTCCATGGTTTCTTGAGGATTCTCTTTCCTTGCCGATTTCCTTGTTCGATTGCGTGAATTCCCCATGACCACAATGAGCAATACTAAGGAAAAAGATTCTAGAGGTGTGCTCAACTATGAATATCCATATTCTTTCTCAATTGTGAATATAGGTTCTTAAAGCTTGCTCAATTATGAATATAGATACTTCTTCAATTGTGAATATAGATTCCTCAAGCTTGCTCAATTGTGAAAGTAACTTCTACCTCACTTGTGAATATAGAAAATTCTTCATTTGTGAATATAGGTTCTTCAAGCTTGCTCAATAGAGAATGTAGATTCTTCTTCAATTGTGTTCATATAGATTATTCAAGCTTGCTTGAAATTGTGAATATATAGATACTTAATCAATTGTGGATGGAAATTCTTCAACCTTGATTTTGATTGTGGATATAGATTCTTCCTCAAACCTGAATTTAGATTCTTCAAGTTTGCTCAATTCTTAATGCAGGTTCCTCTACAATTCTGAACATATATTACTTAAGTTGTTTGATTGTGAATATAGAACCCTCTTCAAGCTTGCTAATTGTGAATGTAGAATCCTCTTGAAGCTTTCTAATTGTGAATGTAGAATGCTCAATTCCCAATGCTAACCGTAGTATCCTCTTCAAGCTTGCTGATTGTGAACATGTGTAATTCTGAACATAGAGTATCAAGCTTCCTCAATTGCACAGGTTTCTTTGCAGTGTTGTCGGGGAGACAAAACGGAAAATTCGAGGATGAAATAAGCAGAGTATTCAGCTGAATTTTGCAGATCCAAAACGCACTAGCGTTATGGATTTAAGAAACACATTAGCGTTTCTTAAATCTATAACACTCACGTGTTACTTATATGTTAAAAAATTCATTGCCAATTAATATTTTTGGTGCACGGCTACATAACGTCTAATGGCAGAAAATGCGTGAGCTTTTCTTCATCAATAAATGCGCTAGCGTTATGGTAATCTACACAATTTTCATTTTCCTCGAATCCTTATAATAATTTCTTCCCAGGAAAATAAATTTCCTTTATTTCCCTAGATTCCTCCTTATCTTGAAAGGTTTTGGGCTTCATGGTGTATGGGTTAGGAGGTTAAATAGGGCTTTGGTGTTAGGGGCTAAGGGTTAAGGGGTCAAGGGGTTTGGGGTAAAGGGACTTAGGGGTTAAGGGATTTAGGGCTCCATGTTTAGGGGGTTAGGTTTTTAGAGGTTAGACATTAAGGGATTAAGTGTTTGTGGATAACCTAGGGCTTCTAAAGGCATTCGGTTTTAAGTGCTTAGAGATAAAGGGGTCTAGGGGTTAAGAGATTGAGGGCACTAATGTTAGGTGGTTAGGGGTCAAAATTTTAAGCATTAAGGTTGAAAGGTTTGGGGTTAATCATTTATAGATAAATGGATAAAGGAGTTAACATGTTTAAAGATTTAGATGTTTAAATATTTAGAGGTTAGGTCATCATTCTATGGATCATTTAAGGGATCTAGGTTTAGGAGGTTAGGGTTTTAGAGGTTAGACATTAAGGGTGCAAGTGTTTGTGGATAAAATAGGGATTAGGTGTTGGGTGTTAAGTGCTTTAAAGAGATAAAGGGGTTTAGGGGTTAAGGGATTGATGGCACCAAGCTAGGGGGTTAGGGTTCAAGAGGTAAAGACTTAAGGGGGAAGGGTTTAACTGTTAAGGGTTTGTAATAATTAATGGATTAGGGGATTACTGGTTAAGGACATGAGGGTTAGGGGATTGGTGGCTATTTAAGGGGAGAGGCCTTCAAGGGTTAGTAGATTTATAGGATAAGGGTTTTAGGGCTATAGGGTTAGGATGTTAGGGTTGAGTTGGTTAAGGGTTAAGTGTCAAGTGTCAAGGGGTTAAAGGATTAAAGGCTTGAGGGTTAAGGGCTTAATGGCCTCTAGGAGATGGGGAATTAGGATTTTCTAGGGGTTGATGGGTTTTGGGATTTAGGGATTATCGGTTAGGGGTTTTAGGGTTATGGAGTTAATTAAGAATTAGGTGTTATGGGTTAAGACTTTAGAGGTAAAGGCATAAAGTTGTTAACAAGTTTAAAGATTTATGGGTTAGGGAGTTAAGCAGATAGAGAGTTTTATGGGTTATGGGAATTAGGGGTTAAGGAATTTAGGGATCAATGGTTAGGGGATCGGGTTTAATGGGTTAGGGGTTAAGGCCCAAGAAGTTAAAGGTTTAATTGTTTCTAGGTTTAATGGATTAGGGATTTAGGGATTTGGGTTTTAAGTAATATGGGTTAGACTTTTTAGGGGTTAAGGGTTGTGGGATTAAAGATAAAGTGGCTAGGGGGTTTAGGAGCTAGGGGCCTTAGGGGTTAAATGTTTTAGCGAATGTCGAGTAAAATATCCACTATCTATTTCGACATTAAATTGTCACCCCGGGGGCTCGTAAGATTAGAGGTGTTGACACAGTATGTGCAGGACTGAAGCCTAAATTACCCTAGCCTAACCTAAATCTGGTAATTTACCTAAAATTGAGTAAGGGTTTTGAACTATCAATCGACTTGTCAAATAGACCTTCAAATGGCATTGAATTCAGACACTACATACGACACTCACTAATTAATCTAGGATTCTAAATTCAATTTCTATTCTAGGAAATGCTTTAATCTTAAAAGGAAATTAGTCTATGAACTTTGAGAATCTCATTACTATTCTAAATTCAAAATATGATGATTAACTAGAAAATCATTTACAAATCTATCTAGATTTCTAATTCTAAGTCTATACTAACAAGCGATCAAAGTAAGACTAATTTTCTACTGTCAACAGAAAGTAGGATTATTCTAATTAAGGAAACTTTTGAAAACAATTAAGCTAAGTTAACTTGTATTTCTAATCTATTCAAAAGCTTCAAAAAAATACTCGTAAATAAATTCTATCTATTTGAGCATCAAACACAAGACAAATCTACCTTAGTACTATAGTGAATTGAACTATACACTAATTGAAAACTTGCAAATAAATCTGTATATAAAGTAGAACAACACTACTATGTTTTTATAGTAGATCTAATTGTAACTACACCATTTGATCAAGCTTCTAATGATAAACAAAAAACTATTATATTTCGACAGGAAAACCTAAGCTAATGAAACCTATACTAATCCATAATTAAAGCATGAAAGCGAATTAGAGACTATTGTATTGTAAATCAAAAAGCAACTAAACTACTTGCATTCGAATAAAAAACTATTAAGCAAACTAGACCCTACTGTATTGTGAAAAGAAACTAAACCACTTGTATTCAAATTAAAGAGCTATTCTCTATTGCGTAGTAACTAAACAAAATTAAAATGTAACTAATTCTTCAAATGAAAACTACATAATTGACAAACTATTCTTGAGTTCAATACGCATCAATATAAAACAAATTCAAATGCTTGGAAAACAAATGCTACTTCAAACCCTATCTAAACTAGAAGTATGAATGTAATGACATAAATCAAATGATGGACTGAGATCTCGTTATATTTATATGGTGAACTCATATGGACACAAAATGCACGAAATAGAAGCAAGGGCGTTTACATGCTATATAGAGAAACAAAGGAACAATATTACAGTCACACAATTTAATATGTAGAACTTTTACACAACAATAAAAAATGGAAATATAGTAACTAATGTGCACAATGGAAGCAAAAGGAAATACACAACACTATGCACTGCCACTGAGGGTCCCTTCCCAGGAGGCAACGGTCAGTGATCTACGAACTAACCCGTCACAGAAGAAAACGAAATTGAACCTGGAACATAACAACAATTCAATATGATCAAATTTCAGAGTTTGTACATTACCCCCCCTTTGAGCAAGGCTAAGAGCCTATATATATAGGATTTTATACATCATAGATTAATGCCTGGAACTGAATCCATTAAAGAGAAAACTAAAGAGATGCGTTTGGCATTAATTTTCCCAAAAACGGATTCCTTTAATTCTGCAACTAAGCTTCAAGATTCTCAGAAGTATGGAATGTATCTCGTTATAGGCCGGAGGTCACGAACCATGTGGGTCATGTGGACAACAAAACCCATGTCCCCATTTATGCCATTAATGTCTCTAAGTAGCCAAACCAATGATTTCATGTTAAGATTTAATATGCTAAGACAGAAAATAGCAGCATTACATTCCATTTCACAATAATAGCATATATAGGATCACTGAAGAAACAACAAGCATAGCATAAACACAAGAGACACAGATTTATCCTGGGAAACCCCCATGGGGTAGAAAACCCAGCAAAGCTTCCTCAATATAGATGACCAGCAATATACAAAGATGCAAACCAAAGACATGATCTCCTCCTCCACCATAGCAGACCTATTCTCCACAAGTGCGCCTCTCTCAAGTGAGTGAGTGTATCAAATGAGGAACATACCTCCTCTATTTATACACTACACTGACATGTATTTTACACAAGTACATGTAGGCTCATATTTAACCATTGGGTTAAATACCCTATTATAATTGACTGGGCCGACCCCCACATGGTGGGTTTAATAACCCTAGTTACCACAACCAATTCAGAGGAATAAACATCTCCGGATTCATAGTATAATCACATCGGAGGTATGGAACATCTCCGGAATAAATAATATACAAATATAATATTCTTAGAAGTTACAATATTCAACACTCCCCCTTAACGAGAAGGATATTATAACAACATCTGCAGGAGCAACGAGTCATACATCATACATGATACATCTATATATCATTGGAAGCTTTCTTCAATTCATCATCATCAGTAACTTGACTAGTTACTGGAACATCAACATCATCAGAGTTGATAGTACTCAATCATCAGCATCGTCATCACACGATCAACAGCATCGTCATCATACGATCATCAGCATCGTCGTCAGCATCGTCATCACACGATCATCAGCATCATAATCAGCATCGTCATCATACAATCAGCAGCATCATCATCACACGATCATCAGCATCGTCGTCATACGATCAGCAGCATCGTTATCACACAATCAGCAGCATTGTCATCACACGATCAATCCAGTTCTCTTTAGGACCTATGTCCAAGGATGATGCGATCCAGTCATGTACCTTTTGAACCGAAGTCCAGGGACGATCCAGTCCTATCATGTACCTTTTGAATCGAAGTCCAGGGACGATCCAGTCCTATCATGTACCTTTTGAACCAAAGTCCAAGGACGATCCAGTCCTATCATGTACCTTTTGAACCGAAGTCCAAGGACGATCCAGTCCTAACATGTACCTTTTGAACCGAAGTCCAGGGACGATCCAGTCCTATCAATTCTCGGAGACCTTATGTCTACGGCTCAGTTCACAGGACCAAAGTCCAAGGATGATCCAATCCTTACCGTACATTTAGGACCGCGTCCAAGGATGACTTAATCCTCAACCGTACATTTAGGACCGCGTCCAAGGATGACTTAATCCTCAACTGTAAATTTAGGACCGCGTCCAAGGATGACTTAATCCTCAACCGTACATTAAGGACCGCGTCCAAGGATGACTTAATCCTCCACCGTACATTTAGGACCACGTCCAAGGATGACTTAATCCTCCACCGTACATTTAGGACCACGTCCAAGGATGACTTAATCCTCCACCGTACATTTAGGACCACGTCCAAGGATGACTTAATCCTCCACCGTACATTTAGGACCACGTCCAAGGATGACTTAATCCTCCACCGTACATTTAGGACCACGTCCAAGGATGACTTAATCCTCAACCATCCACCAAGGACTTCATTCTCGAAGACATACATCTACGGCTCTTCTTTAGGACTAAAGTCCAGGGATGATCCAATCCCCTCACATGTTCACCAAGAACTTCATTCTCGAAGACATACGTCTACGGCTCTTCTTTAGGACTGAAGTCCATGGATGATCCAATCCCCTCACATGTTCACCAAGAAATTCATTCTCGAAGACATACGTCTACGGCTCTTCTTTAGGACTGAAGTCCAGGGGTGATCCAATCCCCTCACATGTTCACCAAGAACTTCATTCTCGAAGACATACGTCTACGGCTCTTCTTTAGGATTGAAGTCCAGGGATGATCCAATCCCCTCACAACATGTATAACAAAACATGTATCCTCATCATCAAAACATGTATAACCAAAACATGTATCATCATCATCGAGACATGTATAACCAAAACATGTATCATCATCATCAAAACATGTATAACCAAAACATGTATCATCATCATCAAAACATATATACATCTATCATCAAAAGCATGTATATCTAACATCAAAAGCATGTATATCTAGTATCAAAAGCAAAATATAAGAGTCCTAAATCTAAATAATTCTAGGTAACTAAATGCAGTAAATAGGTAACCTCATCATTGATGAGATGGACTTGTTATCAGATACTGTGCTACTCCCCCTTTCGAGGAGGGTCCTTTTGAACTACACCAAGCTTGTCTCGGAAGTGTTCAAACTTTACTCGAGACAGAGGTTTGGTCAAGATATCAGCAATTTGATCCTCAGTGCTTATATACTCGAACTTGATAGCTCCTCTCTGCACCATATCTCGTATATAAAAGTATCGGATCTCTATGTGTTTTGACTTATCGTGAAACACAGGATTTTCAGTCATCTTGATGCAGCTTTGATTATCACACATAATCACAGTGGGATCCATTTCTAAGTCAAACACTCCAGATAAAAGTTTCCGAAGCCATACTGCTTCACAGCTGGCAGAGCAGGCAGCTATATATTCTGCTTCAGTAGTACTGAGGGCCACACTAGATTGTTTCTTGCTGAACCATGAGATCATGGCAGATCCAAGACCATAACATCCACTTGAAGTACTTTTTCTATCTGAAACACTACCTGCCCAGTCGGAATCTGAGTAACCATGTAATCTGAGTTCATGACCTCCGAGATAATATAGGCCAAAATCTAATGTACCTTTTAGGTACCTCATTACATGCTTTGCAGCTATTAAGTGAACCTTTCTAGGTTCTACTAGATACTGACTTAGGGTATTTACAGCAAAGCATATATCTGGCCTAGTATTTGTTAAATACATCAATGACCCAATGATTTGTCTATATAGGGTTAGGTCCACTAAATACGATGAGTCATTAACTAATAACTTCAAGTTGGAGTCCATGGGAGTGGCCATGGCTTTATACTCCAACATATCAAATATTTTTAGAAACTTCACATCATACTTACCTTGATTTAAAAGATTCCTTTTGGATCTTGCCATACTTCTAGACCTAAGAAGTAGTGCATTAATCCGAGATCTTTCATTTTCATTTCTGCAGCCATTTTCATGACCTGTTTCTCATTCCTTGTTAGAAAGAGATCATCGTCATACAATAATGGTATGATAGGTTCATCATCCACAAACTTAAGGTAAAGGTTAGGAACAACTTTACTTCTGGTAAAGCCCGAGCTTTGTCATGAAGCTGTCAATTGTCCATTATTCACACTATGCATTGAGTGATCTTCTGCATATCTATCTGTGCCATCTCTCGTCAGATGGGTCTACTAATATGAGCCTCAATATCATTCGAACTCTGTGGTGAGTTCCTTCTTGCATCCATGTCATATGTGTATATAAGCCATATGCAACCTTGTAGCAAGGGTTGAGATCCACATCACCCATGATGATCATTAAGCTCATCAATTGACTACCGATCCTGGGTACCCATACAGAACCTGATTCACACTTCTTCTTTAATTACATCATTAAGAGAATGGTCTTATCTAGTCCCTTGGAGCAAAACATCTCATCATGATTCTCTTCCTCATTCTAAGAGAATCTCTTAGCCACAAGCTTTCTATAGTGTGTTTGATTTGTAAATCTTTTGTTGAACATCCATCGCTTGTTCAGAGTTCATCATTCATCATGATCTTTCCTACAAATCAAAATTAAGTACATGATTAGTAATACTTCATAATCATATTGACATGATAACCTATTATGCATACAGATATCATTTACGTAGTTATGCAACTATTTTGACCAATACTTTGGCACAACACTTTCCCATATCCTGTATGCATACAGTAGCTATCTAGATGCCTTCCATCTCTACCAGAACATACTATTGAGATTGTGCACAGCTCTCAGCATGTCAGCAAAGAGGTTTCATTCTAGACAAGCAACAATGGAATGTTTGTCCAACTTACCAATCATATGCATATTAGTAGTATACTGTTCAATGCTTTATGAATGTTTACACTCAGCATGATATATTCTAGGAATACAAAGATGCATACAGGAAATATCATGTACTATTTCTAATAACAACTCAAATACTTATCTTTTATGTTTGTGTGGTTGCCTCCCGCTTGATCTTCTGTATGTCTCCTAAACTTCTATTCATTCTGTACCACTCGTGAGTCTTTGTCTTCATGTTGTCATGGTCATGGAACTTGATTTGTCTTTTGTGATGTACCTGTATCTTGTTAGCAGACGACATCAACCTCACACAACACCATAATGCATTAGTACAATCATATATCCCTAATCAATGAATGTCTTTGATCATTTACATGCATTCATACTGTTACTAGGGTGATAAGACAATTAAATAATATGAAGACAAACACATCATGAACTTAATCAAGAATCAGATTTCAAGACATACCTGAACCTCCTTAAGTCATACTTGTCGAGACTTCTTGTAGTCTTCTTATGTAAGGCCTTAGCCTCAACTCCCCCTGAAACTTGATCTGGAGCTTGATTAGGGTTTGCTAGAGAAACCCTAAAAATTCAATCTTTGACTTTCACACTTTCGAATGAATGGAAGGATGTGTCTTGCTGAGCTGATCAAACTAGCATACATCAATTCCAAAATTTGACCCCTCAAAATTGCCTTTGAAACTTATGGATCTTTTGGACAGGATCCCGAACTAGGGTTTGATGAAGCCCACCCTTCTGCTCAATCAAAAGGTTTGATCCAAGGCTCTAAACTCTTATTTTTCTGAGGAGCTTCCAGTCGTGGTTACAGACTTCAAAAATTCCAACTTTTGCTGAAGCCCTAATTTTCCATCTTTCCGATCAAAATCCCGAGCTAGGGTTTGATCAAGCCCAGTCTTCTACCCAACCAAAAAATTTGATCGTGGTCTCTAAATTTCGATTTTCCTGAGTAGCATTCAGCCGTGGATTCCGATTCCAAAAATTCTAACTTCCTCCGAAACCCTAAATTCCGGAAGCCATGAATAAAGGTGCTCCAAAAATAATTCTGTTTTGATAGAAATATGTACCTGATTGTTTCTGCTCTAACTCTGCAATTTTTGCTCCACAGGGTCTAAAAACTTTTTTTGCAGTAGCCTGACCTGTCATCTTTCCATCCTGACAGGTCTGAACTCAATTGGATTCTCTGAGAGAGAGTTATGCCAAGTGTTGCAATGTGACCTATTTATGGGATAAAACAGGAGAGCAAACTTGTACGGTGTGCCACGTGTCACTGTTTGAACTTCGCCCTCTGAAAATTTTTCCTGAGATAGATCGCTCTATTATCTTTCCATCCTGACAGGTCTGACCTCAATTGGACGCTCTGAGAGAGCGTTATGACAAGTGTCGCAACGTGACCTGTTTATGGGATAAAACAGGAGAGCGAACTTGTACAGTGTTCCACGTGTCCCTGGTTCACCTTCGGCCTCTGCAAAAAGTTTCCTGAGATATTACAGTCTGTGCACTACCTGACACTTTTTACGAAATTTCATTTGGAGCTTCCTAGCCCAAGTTATGACCTTTTTTCCAAGGTCACCTGATTTTGACTGAGATCTGGAAGAGGCAGAAACCCTAACTTGTACTGATCATAACTCATAAAGTACAACGAATATGAAGGTTCCCTTTGGAAACAAGGTACCTGGGAATGTCATCTTTGACCTGTAAACTTTTCAGACCCTGAACCTTCGCAGAAATGGATTTATAGCGAAAGTTCCACGATGACTGGTTTTTGCTATGTAAAACCCTAACCTTCAAATTGTCGTAAGTAAAGCAAGTGTCGTAAGTGCCATACCTTGTCTTCCTTCAGGTTAGCTCTGATACCATGTTAAGATTTGATATGCTAAGACAGAAAATAGCAGCATTACATTCCATTTCACAATAATAGCATATACAGGATCACTGAAGAAACAACAAGCATAGCATAAACACAAGAGACAGATTTATCCTGGGAAACCCTCATGGGGTAGAAAACCCAGCAACGCTTCCTCAATATAAATGACCAGCAATATAAAAAGATGCAAACCAAAGACATGATCTCCTCCTCCACCATAGCAGACCTCTTCTCCACAAGTGCGCCTCTCTCAAGTGAGTGAGTGTATCAAATGAGGAACATACCTCCTCTATTTATACACTACACTGACATGTATTTTACACAAGTACATGTAGGCTCGTATTTAACCATTAGGTTAAATACCCTATTATAACTGATTGGGCCGACCCCCACATGGTGGGTCTAATAACCCTAGTTACCACAACCAATTCGGAGGAATAAACATCTCCGGATTCATAGTATAATCACATCGGAGGTATGGAACATCTCCGGAATAAATAATATACAAATATAATATTCTTAGAAGTTACAATATTCAACATTTCATAGGTACGAATGACAGTTTGAATGACTGTATGTATGCGAATGGCAGTTCGAATGGGCGTCCGAATGACCTGTAACTGCAATTAGTTCAAAAATACGGATTCCTGGATGAATTTGTGTTGGGTTGTTGGCCACATTGATTGCTGGGTGCTAGGTTCAAATTGTGGTTGAGTTCTATTGGTGTCATCACCATCCATTTATGAGTTTGTGTGACTGTGCGTTTCCATAAGATGTGCATCCTCCATTCTCACGTGCGTGATTTTTAGTTCACGACCTGCACATATGAAAGTTTGTTAGTTAACCAAAAAAACAAAGTATGAAATGGCAAGTATATTCATTTGGCATGATTTATATTTTTCAACTTGAATTTTTAAAACAAATGGTTTTAAAAGGAATGATATATATAAAAGAACTTTACCACTTAAATAACCAATTTCAAAGGAATTAAAGGGTGTTGGCCACTTGACATACAATTTAAATAATTAATAAATTATTATAATCCATGTCATAATCCATTTTGAATATTATATGTGTTTTGGTTAATTTGGATATGAGTGGGTTTGAAACAGTGAGTGATTTAAAGTTAAACAATTGTTTTAATATTTAATTATTTTAATGTTTAATACTTTTATTTTGTTATTTTAATTTAAATCAATGTTTAAAACTCATATTGATGTCATGGTTTCAATTTGTAAGACACGGGTAAGCCAATCCAATAAACCAACAAGATCAACAAGAATTGGAAGACATGGGTAAGCCAATCCAATAAACCAACATGCAATCAAACCTAGTTTAGAACTCAGAATCAGATGAAAGGTCGGATGAAGGGTTGGATGGAGTACCGAAATGCTTATTATTTGCACAATATTGCATTTAACACATTAAAAATAACAGACTAGGTATTTATTTCATTTACAAGATTTTAAGTAATAAAACAAGTAAAAGATAGCCTTATTGAAGGTTGATGTACTAAATGACAGTAAATGTGTCGGGAAAGTAATGGAAATAAAATCATAAAAATGGACAATTTTTGAGCCGATCCTACCCCTAGACCGAAGATATGGCATGTCCTTGGGCCATCAATGAATTAGGACTGGGTTGTATTCTCTTATGTCAACACTGGATCAACGACACTCAGCAGGCAATTCTAAAAAGCCATCATTATTCTAAAAACTAGAACTTTTTCGAGAAAAAGAAATATTCATGCTATGACCAAAATAATATCATACTAAATCATATTCTACATGCAAATTTATCATCTTATGCTCATGAAGACAACATATAATCTATGATAGGGGATTTTCCTCATGTCTCCCAAAATAGAAAACATGAGGGTATAGATGGTCTATAAAGCGTATAGGAAACCGGTCATCCCTGATTCATATTTCAAAGACTTAATTCCAACCAAGGAATATGGATAAAGTTCACATTTTAGTTTGTTAAATTTATATGGTTATGGGTCCCACTTCTAGGATGGTAATATCCTAGATATAGTTTGAATAAGATAATAAGGTCTAATTTTAACTTACAACTATTCTCTAATGACAAATGAATGAATGGCTTAACTATGTATATGTGCACTTAGGGTATTCGTTTAATTGAGCCATATGTATAGCAATATGTCTCTTTTACCTGGCATTGCCCCGCTGCCAACAAGCCTGTTCAGAACCCCGATGGGTTTACCTTAGTACCATACAAGCATAGCCCTGCTGCCAGTGAGCCTGTTCAGTACCCCAACAGGTTTGCTTGTATTTATTGAAATTCCTTATTTATGATTTTACTCGGCATGGACCCGCTGCCAACAGGCCTGTTCAGTACCCCAGCGAGTTTGCCTCGTAACTATATAATTATTAAAGTATGAGGAAGTCAGTTGGTACTGGAGGATATTAAGTTTTCTAAGCACATAAATCAATTAAATTTAACCCATGAGTAACGTTATTTATAATAACCTGAAATTATAGCTCATGCCAAAAGAGAATGACCTAAAGATGTCATCTAGTCCCCAAGTCTATCCTCTTCATATAAAAGTTTAATAGTGTTCCTCCATAGGTAAAAATGTCACTTACTCTCATGCTACTATTTAATGAAGATACTTAAATAACAAGCTTTGATGACGAGTCGAGGACGTACAAGTGACCTATAGGTATTAGATAGACTCTAAAATTATGGTAAATCCCCATGATATTTAAAGTTGGTCTTGATCAATATGTATGTCTGAAAATAAAGATTTTGAATTGGTTTGGTTTAGTCATTAACATTATCTTCTTCTTAGTTCCTTTATTGAAAAATAAAACAAAAAGTGAAGTTGCATTAATCTTTAAGCTAAACATGCAACTTTTTATTTATATACATATTTTCCTATTCTACCCAAGAAGAAAGAAAATATTTCTATTCAAGTATATGAACTCTTCCAATGTAAACAAGTGCGGAGCAAAATGAAAAACATACCTTTATCCACATATGAAAAAGTTACAGCAGTGATTACCTGGATGTGGAAAATCAACCGACTTACTTGTTTCTGCATCAGAAGGTGTTGAAGGAAGGAATGGTATTGTGGCCTCGTTACCTCTTGGAACCATCTTTCGATGTAATCCTGATACTCACCTTCCTTCCTCATGCCATGCAGGTTCTATTCTTCTGAATGTTCAATTGCTTGAGTACATGAAGGATCTGTCGATATATATGTGGAGCACTCTTCAATTCTAGGTCTCTCTCCATCGAATGTAGTCTCCAAGTTTCCGATTTCCTTGGTAGATTGGCAAGGAGGGTCGGTTTGTAGCTCATGGGACTGTGGTTCTTCTATTATTTCCGGAGAGGTAGATAAATTCTTTACTTCTATCAATATGTGTTCTTCTTGAGAAGAAGAAATTGAGATCCCAGCTGCTGCTAGGATTTGAGAGAGTTTTCTTAAACTGATGGTCACCTCTGGATCCATTTTGTTGGTTGATAGATCTTGTCTCGCACAAGGATTAGTGACGGGGGTTCTTACTGCACCCAAAATTTTTATGTGTTTTTCATGGTTCTAATCAAGACTATCTTCTACTAAAACAAACTTGCACAAACCAAACACACCACACTTTTATGAAATAAGACACACATGAAATTAAATTGCGGAAAGTAAACACACCCAAACTTGCTAAAAGAATAACACACTTGCATAAGGGTAAATTGCAGGAAAGCAAAATACCTAAATTTTCATAATAAAAGCATACGTGCATGAAATTAAACTATGGGAAAGTAAAATATCTGCATTTCTGGAAAGAAAAGCACACTCGAAGGAAATAAATCAAACTTTGCATGAAGTAAACACACTTGTGTGGAAAAGGAACAACAAGGCTTTGGGGCACCCCACTATAGTGGATGCACAGGTTCTTACATCTCGTCTTACCATTCCCCCCCCCCTTGTTGTGTAATGTAAAAGCAACCTATCTACCTAGACTCCAACCCCTTTAACACCTCCCCGGAAACGACGCCAAAATGTCGAGTAAAATATGCACTATCTATTTCAACATTAAATTGTCAACTCGGGGGATTGTAAACTTAGAGGTGTCGGCACAGTATGTGCAGGTCTGAAGCCTAAATTACCCTAGCCTAACCTAAAGCATGTAATTTACCTAAAACTGAGTAAAGTTTCTGAACTATCAATCAACTTGTCAAACATACCTTCAAATGGCATTGCATTCAGACACCACATACAACACTCACTAATTAATCTAGGATTCTAAATTCAATTTCTATTCCAGGAAATTCTTTAATCTCAAAAGGAAATTAGTCTATGAACTCTGAGAATCTCATTACTATTCTAAATTCGAAATATGATGATTAACTAGAAAAGCATTTACAAATCTAACTAGATTTCTATTTCTAAGTCTATACTAACAAGCGATCAAAGTAAAACTAATTTTCTATTGTCAACAGAAAGCAAGATTATTCTAATTAAGGAAACTTTTGAAAACAATTAAGCTAAGTTAACTTGTAGTTCTAATCTATTGAAAAGCTTCAAAAAAAAATCGTAAATAAATCCTATCTATTTGAGCATCAAACACAAGACATATCTACCTTAGTACTACAATGAATTGAACTATAAACTAATCGAAAACTTGCAAATAAATCTGTATAGAAAGAAGAACAACACTACTTTGTTTTTATAGTAAATCTAATTGCAACTACACCATTTGATCAAGATTCTAATTATAAACACAAAACTATTATATTTCGACAGGAAAACCTAAGCTAAGCAAACCTATACTACTCCATAATTAAAGCATGAAAGCAAATTAGAGACTACTGTATTGTAAATAAAAAAGCAACTAAACTACTTGCATTCGAATAAAAAACTATTAAGCAAACTAGAGCCTATTGTATTGTGAAAAGAAACTAAACCACTTGTATTCAAATTAAAGAGCTATTCTCTATTGCACAGTATCTAAATGAAATTGAAATGTAACTAATTCTTCGAATGAAAACTATATAATTGAGAAACTATTCTTGAGTTCAATACACATCAATATAAAACAAATTCAAATGCTTGGAAAACAAATGCTACTTCAAACCCTATCTAAACTAGAAGTATGAACGTAATGATAGAAATCAAATGATGGACTGAGATCTTGTTATATGTATACAATGAGCTCATATGGACACAAAATGCACAAAATAGAAGCAAGGGCGTTTACATGCTATATAGAGAAACAAAGGAACAATATTACAGTCACACAATTTAATATGTAGAACGTTTACATAGCAATAAAAAATGGAAATATAGTAACTTATCTGCACAATGGAAGAAAAACGAAATACACAACACTATGCACTGCCACTGAGGGGCCCTTCCTAGGAGGCAATGGTCAATGATCTACGAACTAACCAGTCACAGAAGAAAACAAAATTGAACCAGGAACAAAACAACAATTCAATATTATCAAATTTCAAAGTTTGTACATTCCCTCTCGTTTGAGCAAGGCTAAGATCCTGTATATATAGGAGTTTATACATCAGAGATTAATGCCTGGAACTGAATTCATTAAAGAGAAATATGAAGAGATGCGCTTTGCATTAATTTTTCCAAAGACAACTTCCTTTAATTTTGCAACTAAGCTTCAAGATTCTCAGAAGTCTAGAGTGTATCTCGTTACAGGCCGGAGATCATGAACCATGTGGGTCATGTGGACAACAAAACCCATGTCCCCATTTATGCCATTAATGCGTCTAAGTAGCCAAACCAATGATTTCAGAGGTGCGAATGACAGTCTGAATGACTGTGCGTATGCGAATGGCAGTCTGAATGGGCATTTGAATGAGCTGTAATTGCAATTAGTTCAAAAATCCGGATTCCTGGTTGAATTGGTGTTGGGTTGTTGGATATATTGATTATTGGGTAGTAGGTTCAAATTGTGACTGAGTTCTATTGGTTGCATCACCATCCATTTATGAGTTTGTGTGACTGTGCGTTGCCATAAGATGTGCGCCCTCCATTCTCACGTGCGTGAGTTTTAGTTCATGGCATGCACATATGAAAGTTCGTTAGTTAACCGAAAAAATAAAGTATGAAATGGAAAGTATATTAATTTGGCATGATTTATATTTTTCAACTTGAAGTTTTTAAACCATTAAACAAATGGTTTTAAAAGGAATTATATATATATATGAACTTTACCATTTAAATAACCAATTTCAAAGGAATTAAAGGGTGTTGGCCACGTTTACATATAATTTAAATAATTAATAAATTATTAAAATACATGTCATAATCCATTTTGAATATTATATGTGTTTTGGTTAATTTGGATATGAGTGTGTTTGAAACAGTGAGTGATTTAAAGTTAAGCAATTGTTTTAATGTTTAATACTTTTATTTTCTTATTTAAATTTAAATCAATGTTTAAAACTCATCTTCACTTTATGGTTTCAATTTGTACATGTAGGATCAACAAGAATCATAAGACACAGAATCATAAGACACAGGTAAGCCAATCTAGTAAACCAACATGCAATCAAACTTAGTTCAGAACTTAGGATTAGATGAAAGGTCAGATGAAGGGCCGGATGGAGTACCGAAATGCTTATTATTTGCACAATATTGCATTTAATACAGTAAAAATGATATATTAGGAATTTATTTCATTTACGATATTTTAATTAATAAAACAACTAAAAGACAGCCTTATTGAAGGTTGATGTACTAAATAACGGTAAATGTGCCAGGAAAGTAATGGAAATAAAATCATAAAAATGGAAAATTTATGGAGACCATCAGTGCTCTGGGGTTCTGGGTTTAGCGTGTTAGGGTTTATGAGGTTAAGAATTAATTGTCACATCCCCGGTCACTTCGGTTCCCCTTAGAGGCGATGGGAGACAACCCTTGGATCTACTTGCTAATTTTTTTTCTTTTTCCAAGCAGTCCAAAGGTTCCGCAACTATGCACCTGCACTGATCTTCAGTTCGCAATCCAAAATCGAAAGTCGGAAGTCGGACTACAAATTATGACTTTGATGAATTCATCCCTCTAACTTCTGCATTCCCCAATCCGTAGTGCGGGGATCGGAAGTCGGAACACCAATTCACTGCACCGACGAAAATCTCCTCTTTGACTTCCGCAATCCGCAATTTGCCTTGTGGGAATTGGAAGTTGGAATCCAAAATCGCACGTCGTCGAATAAATGTGCCTTTGAGATCCGCAACCCACCATTCCATAGTGCGGAAATCAGAAATCGGAGCCCCCAATTACATAGCATCGAAAACCACATCTTTGACTTCCACAGTCCGCCATATGCAATGTGGAAATCAGAATTTAGAATGTCAATTTCACCACCTCGCCGAATTTCTCACCCAAATTCCGCAATTCGCAACCTAAGTTGCAAAATTCGGAAGTCGAAAACCTTAATTTATCAACTTCAACGAATTAGCTTTTTGAATTCCGCAATCCGCAATGCAGAACTCGGATGTCGGATATCCAACTTCGTCAACCCAAAAAAATTACCTCCCTGACTTCCGCAATCCGCAACCTACCTTGTGGAACTCGGAAGTCGGAACCACCATTTCATAACCCCGTAGAAAATGCCCTTCCGACTTCTGCAATCTGCAATCTGCATGCAGTTTCGAAAAGTCGGAAGCCCAACTGCCCAATTTCTCCAACCCATAACTTCTTCATCTTAAGTCCATTTTGGGAAAATCTGGTACCATTGGAAATCTCTTGGTGAGCACTATGCAGATGCATGGTCTTCATCCACACATAAGAACATTGAAACTTCCCTTCTTCCACTCCAAAATATGGCCTTAAACCCCATCTATGCCTCATTACCACTCTGTGAGGAGTTCTGCTCCAATCTACCATATCCTCTCTCCTTCAACTGGTCCATAGGGGTCATGAATATGACAGGGGGTGTCTGTTATTCCCCACAGTCATGACTGAAGTATTATGCACCTCGTGGGCCTTGCACTTAGTCATATTCATCAAAGAAACATTCAAAGACTTAGCCCTATTCATCAAGGGACAATTCAAAGACATTATACTATTGGAAATGAAAATGTGTAGAAGCATACTCAATGAACACAAAGGAATGAAACATTATCCACACACATAGAATGGGATACATCAGCATATCTCTCCTAGACATATTGATGAAATAACGTGCAGAGACTTATCCCTACTCATCAAGCATAAATACATATGAGTACCATCATAAGGATAAGAATGTAAATGTGAAAGAGCAGGTTAAATAACATACACAACAAATATTAGCCATATTAACACATAGTGAAATGAAATAATGTATTCACACATATCTATCATACATCATTTAGCTTCCACCATTCATTCAATAATGAAACATTGCAGGACACAGGATAGCATGATTCAAAGCACATAAAACACTTATCTTCTTCCTTGAATCTCCAAGCAAACTGGCTATGGACTACAACGTTCCAACCCAACCATAGGTCTCTTCCCAGCTTGTATTATTTCAACACTCAGATACCACCCCTGATATGGGGCTATGTATCCACTAAGGAGGGACTAGGAAAGCTCAATCACAGCCTTGGTTCATAGTCAATCAGGGTCATCCAGCACATAGTTGATTTGTCAAGCAAGTGGGGAGGCAGGTAAGGGTTTTCTAGGTCAATAAATGCATCCATAGAGCTATAGTCATATCCCAATTCCCTCAGACATTTCAGGCATCCCCATCACCTCCACTCTCAGCCTAAGTAAGGTCCCCTTCTCTGCTGCTTAGTCCATAGGGAGCTCCTTCTCTTAGCACTGACCTGGTAGGTGTGGTTGATCCTACCTGTTAGATCAAGGTAACTGATCCCTATATGAATCTACCATGCAGTCTAAACCCTCTTGGCCTCTTCCCACTGTGATCCACACTCGGATCTTCCTTCACATTGCGGTTGAATGGCTCTGTCCTGTAACAGGGTCTCGTCTATCCAATCCGACTCTCTCATGAACTTTCGGGCATCTAAAACTCTTAGTTTTCGCTCCAAGGGTCGGGTATGTGGATCCTTTATCGAATTCCACCTCCCACACAAGTTTTCTCGGTGATTTTGGCTCTGCAAATCATCGCCTCCCTTAGGATCCCGATATCGGTTCCCTTCCTCTATACTCCGTCTGTGATGTGTGATAATTGAGGTTGGTTGGTAAAAAATGGGATAGGGATCGGGGTGAGTGAATTCCCAGGAGGTAGAGTGGCTTATGGGACAAGCGATCAAAGTCTCATACCCTGCCTTTTGGATTTCAAGGCTGTCCCATACTCCATCGACCTCATGAGCAGTGCTCTTCACCCACTTCCTTACAACAACATTCAGTGGAAGCTAGGACAATCAAAGGGGTTCTCAAGGTGACATATGGAAGCCTAGGGTTCCATTCCACAACCCCCTCACCACTCGCTAGTGGATACACATATCACCCTCATTTAGTTGCATCCATAGCCAACCCTTGGTATTTTTATTTATATGGTATTATTTACATCATTTACATTTCCCATGGCTTACTAGCACATGGTCACCCTAATACCAAATACTTGCCTCTTCAAGGTCGAGCATTCACTAGCGGGCCTTGGCCTTGAGCTCCACGCTAGGAATCATACATAACATGCATACAATATTTACATTACAGCCAACATATCCTAATGGTCAAAATGGGAGTATTACAATTCCCCTCCCCTTAGAATAACACCTTCCTCGGTGTTCCAATACTTAGGAATACATATACAGTTTACACATGTCCAAAATTTACAAAAATGTTGCATTTCTACCCTGCATTTTACCCTTTACTTTGAAATTTCAGGACCAAGTCCTTTGGCTTCCACAAGCTGCTCCTATTGGCTATGAACTTCCAGCTCCACAGGTGGGCATTGCTCCACAACAATCCCTTCCTTCTCTTTACCTTCCAACTGATCCACAAGTCCGGAAACTTTATGGATACTATCTTTCTTGCTACTCTTTGTTGGGAAGTTGCAGAGGCAATGATTTCCCCCACATTCCCAACATTCCAATGGATACTATTTCTTTACCTACTCAATTTCCTTTGGGTCTTCCCACCTGGAAAGTTTCTTAGTGGATCGATTGGATGAATGCCTCTGCATTGATCCACTGCTTTTTGCTTCCAAAATTATTTTTACCTCCCTTTGCAGTCAAATAGAGTCCTGCAAAACCTCGTGGTTCATCTCATTCTGTTGCTTTTGTAGCTTGAGCATCTCTCTAAGATTCTCTTGAGCCTTGGAAATTGTTTGAAGAATATTTTCAGCCAAATCCAATAACTTTTGGTCTACTGCCATGGTCAATGTGCACAGTTTCCAACACGTTGCTTGCTAGCACCACTTCTCTTGTAACAGTTGCAATCAATTGATTTCATTTTTTCACTTGTGAAATTCCTGTTAGGCCAAGCATATCATAAACATTAAAATCAGTCAATTATTTGCCCAATTTTCATGGAGAGTCCATGCTTTATTCATGAGACTTCCACACATTTCATGCTTTCCCAACACACTCATGAACTCATCCATGCTCATCCTTTCACAGGGAATTAACTATTTCAGCATTTACAATTCATTTAAGGCAATAGACACAATCAACTTTCAGCTATAACATGCATTCAACAATTTTTGGTTTTCTAAATGAATCAATCAAAAGGAAAGAGAAGAGTAAGAGTTTCCCCCTCTTATTCTTGTCCCAATCCGGAGCCACACCACCATTGTGGTTCCATGCTCCTTAGCCTCTTTCACTTCAATGTGAATGCTTGACTCGCCCTTTTTGTTTTGGCGATGACACTTAGTGTCTAAGGTCTATCCAAGGCCTCTCAACCAAGGAATCTTTCCCCATGGTTTACCTACAGAACCTTGGCTGCTAGGACCCACACAAGTCCACTAGCACCATTTTCCATTGTTGCTTCTACTGAGATTTCTAAAACAACCACATGTCCAAATGCATCCTTAGGATGCCTTCATAGTTCGTGCTTCCTACAATGACCTAGGTTTCCACAAAGAAATAACAGTGTATCAACTTAGTTATTATAAGACTTGTTCATGAAAATTTTACATTATCTGGAATACGAAATAGATGAAAATTAGATACTTATCTCCATTGGACATTTCCGCGCTATTTCACAGGTTCTTTCTATGCTTTACAAGCCATGGATCACCTGTGGAATGAATGTTTGGCCAGCACACATGCTACTCCACAATATCCAAGTAGTCAATGCCAAGACAATACACAGACTGGGCTTATCAAGCATTTTTGGTGCCAAACCAGTCCCATACCTGGTTTTCCCTCTCCATTTCCAAGACAACACTTCCGTCTGGGTCAACAGGCCAATGGAAGGAAACTATACCATGACCATTTCTAGTTCAAGGCTCTACTACAAAGCCATAGAATCTCAAGGATTTTCTAGTCGGTCTCTGCACCCACCTCACTGCTGAACCAATAGGGATTTTATGCCATCACCAATATCACCACATTCCAACTCACAAGGTCCAACCAGCATACTGATTGGATTTATTAGGCAATGGAAAAACCACTCTCACACATAAGGATGGTACTCTTATTCACTTTGCTTCTTAGTATGTAGCACCAAGTTGCATCTATTTCAACTGATGACACAAGATGGGTAACCAAGATCGTCAGTATCGCTGATATAAAATTGTAAACATTTTTTTTCATAACATTCACTCTTTAATATTGAAACACCGGGAATGCGTCCATTCCTTTAGGGTGTAGTCAATATTGAAAATCCTAAGATAGCCCAACACTCGAAAGGTGTGCACCCCTTTCCGATGTGATCCATGTAGGCCCTAATCATATGCAAGTAGTCCGAAATAATAGAAATAAAAACCTGCTCTTCCTATTAACTCTAATAATTAGACATGCATATTCTTAGCTAAGGTTACAAAATACTCATCTGTTTTGCATATGTATCTTTCTCTTCCTTCGTGAGGAATGGCGGATTCCTTCTCTGAGTTATCAGTCCCTCGGTTTTCCACCCCAAACCCTCTCACATTCCATAGACAACATATGCCCTACTGGCATAATGTTTTATTTATTTTTACCATCTCACCCGCTTGTTTACCAACATGCAGTTCAACTGAGATATTCTCAAAATATCCAATAGCGTTTCACTTGAAACCCATTTCCAAAGCATGGGATCCTTCCCATGGAGTTTGGATTTTGCAGGCCATCACACATGGTCTTCCTGCAATGTGTCTTCCTAACACACTTCTCAAACAACTAAACAACCATTAGTAATTTATTAGCAAAATTCCAAATCTGAGATTGGAAAATGTGTTTTCTTACAACAATTTATTTGCAACCATGAGATCATTCTCATAAACTTAAATTAGAAAATTTCCAGATCGGTTTCATGTAGAAATCATATTTGTGAACCATGAGATCCTTCTCACAATATTTGGCCTTTGCACATGGTAGATTCCATCCTTTAAGATGGACTTACCCACATGGTCATGCTCAAGACAATCTACCTGAAATCTGAAAATTTGAATCAGTCCAAACACTTGTAAGTTTTCATGCATATAATGTTTTCATTACTGCAACGGTCACCGAAGTGTTTCAGAATTATAACACTCCATAATTCAAAACCATATATATCTATACTTTATATGCATCATTATCACATTGAAATTGCAAGATACCATCACACCATCTATGAAATTTAATAAAACTTTCCATACTCATTACTTCAAAACCATATTATTTTATGCAACTCTGTCCTACCAACAGAGCATTTTGGTGGCCCATCAAACCTGACGACCTTCTTCATGCACTCACTCTCCTGCATCCATAGTATCTCATGAAATGATTTCAGAATTACCATTAATTCATTATTTCATCTATTGTTTAATTTCCATGAAACTTACATCACAACCATGCATCACAACATGTGCACCCACACCTATGCATTCATATTTACAAGACTTACATAATATTTTAAGGTGCATTTACTCGATGCATATCCACAAGATTTAAACAAAATATTTTTAATGCATATCCACTCAATGCCACCTTGCATTGATTCACAAATACTATGCTATCATGTCATGCATTCCACCATATTGTTTTGGAAAGTATGGCCTAACTAGGACTATCTCACATAGCATGCACTACCATACAGGGCCATAAGTCCTTACCTGTTGTGGTTATTAAACTCATAACCAACATATACAAATGACATGATATAATTTCATATGAATGAATTCTAACTTTACATGCATACCATTTTATGATTATTAAATAAGGTTCAAGGGATTCTTACCCAATCCCCTTTCAACACTTACAAAATTAGCATGAATAACCATTACTTGCATGGCCCCCATTAACATCTTTGATGTTACTTGATCAGTTGGCCTCTTACCAAGGACTACACAGTCCTTCCACCAAGTTCTTGATCATAGATTTGTGCTCCAACCTTTCTTCATAAGGTTGCTGGTCACATGTAACAACATCATCAACATCTTCAGCCATGCTTCTATCACCTTGGTAAAATGAAGAACCACCCAACACAACACTTTCATAATTTCTCAAGAAAAGTGTAAGCAAGGCATCTCAAAAATATTTTCTCCATATCTTGGTGCAACATTGCAAGAATCACAGGCATGCAACATAAGCGTTTCCCGCAATCCCTTTAGTGGATGTGCATCCATTTTAGTTGTGCATTCAAATTGAAATGCAATATGCTCATTAACAACTTTTACCAATATGCAATACAACATGCAAGCACAATCAAGTTCACATGCACTATGCCTTATCTCATGATATGCCTACTATGCATACACAGTTCATCTATCTAATCTCTTGCATTTTCAACATTCCTATCCACAATTTCATATATATATAAAACTCAAAAAATATAATTATTTCAACAAGAGAAAATTTAAGGAGTTCTCCCTTTCCAATTCCTCATCTTAGTGTGGAATTCCTCTCCCACATCATGGCTTGGCCCAAGCATCCCCAATGCTACAACCTTGGGCTCTGATACCATTTGTCATGTCCTCGGTCACCTCGGTTCCCTTCATAGGCGATGGAAGACAACCCTTGGATCTACCTCCTATTTTTTTCTTTTTCCAAGCAGTCCAAAGGTTCCGCAACTCTGCATCTGCATTGATCTTCAGTTCACAATCTGCAATCCGCAATCGGAAGTGAGAAGTCGGACTACAAATTACAACTCCGACGAATTCACTCCTCTCACTTCCGCATTCCACAATCCGCAGTGCTGGGATCGGAAGTCAGAACACCAATTCACTGCTCCAATGAAAATATCCTCTCTGACTTCCGCAATCTGCAATCCTCCTTACGGGAATTGGAAGTCGAAATCCCCAATCGTACGTCGCCGAATAAATGCGCCTCTCAGATCCCCAATCCACCATTCCGCAGTGCGGAAATCAGAAATCGGAGCACCTAATTACACAGCGCCGAAAACAACATCTACGACTTTCGCAGTCCGCCATCCGTAATGCGGAAATCAGAAATCAGAACATCAATTTCACCACCTCGCTGAATTTCTCACCCGACTTCCACAATCCGCAACCTGCATTGTGGAATTTGGAAGTCGGAAACCTCAGTTTCTCAACTTTTATGAATTACCTTTCTGAATTATGCAATCTGCAATGTGGAACTCGGATGTCGAAACTCCAACTTCGACAACTCGAAAAAATTACCTCCCTGACTTCTGCAATCTGCAACCTGCCTTACGGAACTCGAATGTCGAAACCACCATTTCGAAACCCCGTAGAAAATTCCCTTCCGAATTCCGCAATACACAATCTGCATGTGGGTTTGGAAAGTCGGAATCCCAACTTCCCAAATTATCCAGCCCATAACTTCTTCATCCTAAGTCCATTTTGGGAAAATCCGATACCGTTGGAAATATCTTGGTGAGAACTATGTAGTTGCAGGGTCTTCATCCACACCTAAGAACATTGACCCTTCCCTTATTCCTCTCCAAAATATGGACTTAAATCCCATCTATGCCTCCTTACCACTCTGTGAGGAGTTCTGCTCCACTTTGCCATATCCTCTCTCCTTCAACTGGTCTAGAACGGTCATGAACACCACGGGGGTGTCTATTCTTTCCCCATAGTCATGACTGAATTATTCTGCACCTCTTGGGCCTTGCACTTAGTCCTATTCATCATAGAACCATTCAAAGACTTAGCCCTATTCATCAAGGGACAATTCAAAGACATTATACTAATGGAAATGCAAATGTGCAGAAGCATTCTCAATGAACACAAATGAATGAAACATTATCCACACACACAGAATGGGATACATCAACATATCTCTCCCAGGCAGATTGATGAAATAACATGCAGAGAATTATCCTTTCTCCGCAAGCATAAATACATATGAGTACCATCATAAGGATAAGAATGTAAATGTGCAAGAGCAGGGTAAATAACACACAACATAAATTAGCCATATTAACACACAATGGAATGAAATAATGTATTCACACATATCTATCATGCATAATTTAGCTTACACCATTCAGTCAATAATGAAACATTGTAGGACACAAGATAACATGATTCAAAGCACATAAAATACTTATCTTCTTCCTTGAATCTCCAAGGAAACTGGCGATGGACTGCAACGTTCCAACCCAGCCATAGGTCTATGCCCATCCTTTATTATTTCAGCACTCAAAGACCACCCCCGAGATGGGGCTATGTATCCACTAAGGAGGGACTAGGCAAGCTCACTCACAACCTTGGTTCATAGTCAATCAGGGTCATCCAACACAGAATTGATTTGTCAAGAAAGTGGGGAGGTAGGTAAGGGTTTTCTAGGTTAATAAAATCATCCACAGATTTATAAGCATATCCCAATTTCCTCATACAGTTCAGGAACCCCCATCACCTCCACTCTCATCCTAAGTAAGGTCCCCTTCTCTGCTGCTCAGTCGCTAGGGCACTCCTTCCCTTAGCACTAACTTGGTAGGTGTGGCTGATCCTAACTGTTAGATCAAGGTAACTGAGCCCTCTCTGACTCTACCATGCAATCTAAACCCTCTTGGCCTCTTCCCAGTGTGATCCGCACTCGAATCTTCCTTCACATTGCGATCGAATGGCTCTATCCCATAACAGGGTCTCGGCTATCCAATTCGGTTCTCTCATGAACTTTTGGGCGTCTAAAACTTTTAGTTTTCACTCCAAGGGTCGGGTATGTGGATCCTTTATCGAATTCCACCTCCCACACAAGTTTTCTCGGTGATTTTGGCTCTTGAAATCGTGGCCTCCCTCAGGATCGCGATTTTGGTTCCCTTCCTCTCTGCTTCGTCTATGATGTGTGATAACTGAGGTTGGTTGGTCAATAATGGGATAGGGATCAGGGTGAGTGAATTCCGAGGAGGTATATTGGCTTATGGGACAAGCGATCAAAGTCCCATACCTTTCCTTATGGAGTTTAGGGTTGTCCCATAGACCATCGACCTCATGAGCAGTGCTCTTCACCCACTTCCTTACAACAGCATTCAATGGTAGCTAGGACAGTCAAAGGGGTTCTCAAGGTGACATATGGAAGCCTAGGGTTCCATCCCATAACCTCCTCACCACTCCCTTGTGGATACACATAGCCCCCTCATTCAGTTGCATCCATATCTAGCCCTTGGTATTTTTATTTACATGGTATCATTTACATCATTTACATTTTCCATGGCTTACTAGCACATGGTCACTCTAATACCAAATACTTGCCTCTTCAAGGCCGATCATTCACTAGCGGGCATTGGCCTTGAGCTCCATGCTAGAAATCATACATAACATGCATACAATATTTACATTACAACCAAAATATCCTAAGGGTCAAAATGGGGGTATTACATTAATGGTGAAGGGGTTAAAGGGTAAAAAGATTATAAGGGGTAAATTAGAGATTAAAAAGACTAATGCACAAGCCTAAGCAAGAATTCCAAAGCTGAGAGAGGAGTGATCAATCTAGAGGGAGAGAGATCAAGCAAACATAGATCTTTCATACAAACGAAGCGCACACATGAAAACGTAGAGCGCACAAGCAAATGCAGGGCACGCTAGCACAAGGGAGGTCGCACATGCAAACATAGTGTAGAGGTAAATAATTATTTTACCTATATAGGGTAAACTAGAGCTTAGATGGATAATGGTTAAAGGATTACATGTAAACAATTAAAGGAATTAAGAGGTTTAGTAGTTAGGGGATTTCATGGTAAAGGGATTAAGGACTCTAGGCTTAGGGGGTTAGGTTTTAAGAGGTTAGGAATTAAGGTCTAAGGTGTTATAATGTTAATGGATTAGGTAATTAGAGGATAAGGACAATAGCAAGGGGAGATAAAGGGTTAATTAAGGGACTAGGGATTTAAGGAGTAATACCTTTATAGGTTAATGGATTTAGGGATCAACTATTAATGGGGTAAGGAATTATGTGTTAAGGGATTAGGTGCTTAGGGGTGTAGGGATTTAAGGGGTTTGGGACTTAGGACTTATGGGTTTAGGCCTTTAATTTCCCTCCCTGATCATTACTCTCCCCAACTCCTTTAATTTATGTCCCTTTCCCCCCCTCTCGTATCTCTCTTCTCTCTCTCACCCCCTTTATCTCCATTCAACACATAAAAACATAATTTATGAAGTTCATAATGCTCGTGCGTTATGTAAATAATGATTGTGTGTTATGTGAATAATAACGCTCGTGCGTTTTGGATATACAAAAATGCTAGGGTGTTTCTTCTAACACCAAGTGCATGAAACAAATATTTGAATTTAAACAGAATGCGTGCGCATTCTTCAGCACCTAATAACTGCCTCCTCAAGATCCTGCATGTCATCCATAGTCATATGTGGTTGGTTCGGACTTACCAAACATGTGCTATGGAATTTACTGAACCATAGCTAATTGGGAATTTCCACCATTTTTCTCAATATGCTTGTCTTTCACCGCTCTCTACAGCATGACATACATGACCATTTTTTACTAAATTTTAGGCATAGATAGAATTTTTTATGCAGATTCCAAATATGTAATTTTCTAAAAGAAATATTGATTTTTTCTATTTGTTTCCTAATTTTCTTGTGTCATCACTCCTTAAGTTAAAAAACATGTTGTTAGTGTTTATTCAGTAACTTTTTCATTTCACAACCATTTAAAAAAGAAATTGTATGTTGCACTAGTATACACCAACCTCTACATGCTATAAAAATCCAAGTCGAAATAACTACATTAAGACCTTCAAATGCCGCACCCACATTTGACGTACCGTTCTCAAGGTTTGATCACTTACATAATTAAAAAATAAAATAAAAATTAAACATTTAATTTTGGAAAAATAGTGTTGCACTAGTGCTACATGTTCTATACATGTCTACCAATGTTTGTAGCTCGAAACCATCATTTAGGCACTCAAAGGTTGCACCCACAAAAACATATACCTTATCATTTGCCAAAAAAATAAAAAAGTGACTGTTAGAAAAGATGAAATTTGACATAGTTCTGTAAATTTTCAATACATAAAACTTATATATTCGAAAACTTGATTCAATTTCCTACATTTCGTCTTTTTTACTCAATGCAATATATCTTGTGTAAGTATCTCGAAAAAACAAAGTAAGTTGAGGGATGCCTGATTTTTCAGTTTTCTATTACATATTAAGGAGTTTATCAATTCATATTTTAATAAACCATACATTGCACTGACTTCAATCTTTGAGTTTCCATATCATTAACATTCTTTCACATGGAACATAGAATTCTCATCAAACATTTGTTTGTGAAATGCTAATCCAAATTTAAAAGTTTTGATTATGTACTTCTATGCACTTTTTTGTTTTTGTGTAATAAAATTTGAACAATGTTACAATGAGACGATATCTTTATGTTAATTAATATTGTCAATTCTAGAAGTGATTTAATATAGACTTCTCATCAAGCATTTGTTTGTAAAATTTTAATCCAAGTTTAAAATTTTTGATTATGTACTCATATTTGTTTTTTTAATAAAATTTGAACAATGTTACAATGAGATAATATCTTTAATTTTAATCCAAGTTTACAATTTTTGATTATGTACTCATATTTGTTTTTTTAATAAAATTTGAACAATATTACAATGAGATAATATCTTTAAGTTAATTAATATTACCAATTCTAGAAATGATTTAATATAAACTTCTCATCAAGCATTTGTTTGTGAAATACTAATCCAAATTTAAAAGTTATTATGTACTTCTATGTACTTTTTTGTTTTTTTAAATAAAATTTAAACAATATTACAATGATATGATATCTTTATGTTAATTAATATTGTCAATTCTAGAAGTGATTTCATATATTAAGAGAAAAAAGTAGGTATTCTTTGAATTGCCATATCATTAACATTCTTCGGAATGTAACACAGACTTCTTATTAACATTTGTTTTTGAAATGCTAATCCAAATTTAAAATTTTTGATCAAAATTTTTGATTATGCACTCCTATGCACTTTTTTGTTTTTTTAATAAAATTTGAACAATGTTACAATGAGATGATATCTTTATGTTAATTAAAATGGTCAAGAAGTGATTTAATATATTAGGAGCAAAAGTGTAGGCATTGGAAAAGTTAAAAGTTGAATTATCATGCAACATCAA
This sequence comes from Larix kaempferi, assembly GCA_027924585.1. NCBI lineage: Eukaryota > Viridiplantae > Streptophyta > Pinopsida > Pinales > Pinaceae > Larix > Larix kaempferi. The sequence continues at coordinate 16,473,753 of BSBM01000127.1, forward strand.
AGATAGGAAGGGTTTTAGCAATTCCTCGACCACTTGGACATAGCTTTTTCTCAACACAAAGGCTTATCTTCAAAATCTATATTACTTGAAAGCATATTTGAACATAGATTTTTCTCAACACAAAGGTTTATTTTCAAACTCTATATTACTTGAAAAAGGATATTTGAACATAGCTTTTTCTCAACACAAAGGTCTATCTTCAAATTATTCTATATTAGTTTAAAGCATATTTGAATATAGCTTTTTCCCGACACAAAGGTCTATCTTCAAACTCTATATTACTTGAAACCATAGTAGCATAATTGAGTATGAATATGAATACAAATACGATTGGTTATATACAAACCTAGATCTATCAAGCACCGAGAAGGATCCAATTTCTTGAGGCGTAGGTTTAAGTTTTAATTTTTCTATTTTGGACATAGATTTTTTTAATTACTTTTCATAATTTTTTATTTTATGAGTAGACATGAATTTTTTTAATTATGATAATGTTACATTATGTTACAACATCTCCTCCATACTAGCTCGCTCCTCTAGGTGCAATAATACTTTTAATCAAATATTCACAAATATACAATAAATGTACATAGACATTTATATAATAAAATCAAACATATATTTAAAAACCAAAATATAAAATCTCAACAACTTGGGATATGCGAGTGTGAGAAGGCAACTAGTTATTAATAATTATTTTAATAAGAAAGTATGAAATTGAATGGTATTTTTGTTTAATAGTTTTAGTGTTTAAATAATTAAAGTTTTTTGTTTTTAAATTAGTTTTCCAAAATTTAATTGTCCACTAGTAAGAATCCATATCCATATTACACCTACAACAAATATTCTATAAATTCAAATTTGTTCCGAATTATCCTATACGAAATATTGTCTTATTATGCTATTATGCTTTAAAGAGTATATTTTCTATACCAAACACTACAATGCTTGAAAAAAAGTATTTTCTATATCCGAACAAACACAAAACATCTTAATTAAATTTGTGGTATTGTTAAACCCCACTCAATAATAAAAGAAAGTAACACAAAAAAAACAACTTATTTTTGGATATGATGAATCAATCAACCTAGTTTTAAATAAGAAAGTGATCATTTTAATATTTTAAATAGCATTGCAAAATGTATATACATTAAAGATGAATATGTTTTTAAAAAATACTTCATGGTCTCATGAAAGGAAAGTGGAGATGTTAGCACACTGATAACATAAATGAACCATGGGCAAGTAACAAAGAATTTCCCACATGATTCATACTAACCATGAATGGATGTGTTGAAATGCCATCTAATTAGTATTTAATCTTAATCCTTTATAAATAATTAAACATTTTTAATGGTTGTATAATTTACTATAATGATTTGGTTTATGATTATTGATGTTAGTTTGGTTTATGATGATTGATGTTGTCTTCAATGTGTATATGTCTATATATATGAAAAAGAGAAACTAGAGAAAGTCACTTACATGACAATAATCTGCCTATAATCTTTAGAAAAAGTCACTTACAAGACAAGAATCTACCTATAATCTTTTCAAAGTGAACATACACATGCTCAAGTGTAATTGGGGATACGCATGCTCATGTGATACTCAAATCAAGTCCAATATGAAACTCAAATCTTCTTATCTTACCCAATTTCTAAACTAAATTTCATAATCTAGAAACTTTACTACAGATTTAAAAGACTTTCTCTCTCATATATATTGTGAGACCCTCCCAGCAATGGTTTGAGTGGATAGTTAATGGTGCTCTGACATCGAATCTCTTCATTAAACATGTCTTGTCATTCAAATTTGATTTGAGTGGATAGTTTATGGTGATCTGACATCGAATCTCTTCATTAAACTTATGTCATACTTCAAATTTTAGTGATTGATTTACCGATTTCCCAATTACGAAGGTTCTAGCACCTTGCTACCTTCTATTTTTTCTTACAAAGCTGGAATGCTTTGAGCTTCCGTTGGCTTTCAAATTTCGATACATTTGTATTTTTTTAGTCGCATTGAAAAACAATGTTATGTCTTTGTTCTATTATGCTATGAGCAGGGCAGCCTCAGACACTGCACCAATGTCTATTAAAACCTTGAAGCAAAAGGATTTTGTGGTTCAAGTGGAGTAAAGTCTTACAGGACACTACGGGTTTCCAGACGTGCTCTTTCTTCTTCTAGGGTAAGCAAGTCGAAAGGAAATTTCCTGAAAGAGCTCGACTCCAAGATTTAAGATAAGCTTGAGTCTGTCAGTTCCATACAGGTAAAGCAAATCAAGACACCTTTAAAATTTCAGTCTTACTGATCAGAAGATCTTCATACAGTCATTCATCGTTCCTTTGTATTGAATTTATTGGTAGGATTTTGATAGTGAGGGCACAATACCCTTCGAGATAGAAGACAATCAGGGTCATCATTTGATGACTTTGCAGCCGAAATTTCAGACAGAGCATATAAAATTAGTTGAAGTTATGCAGTTTGGGTTGGAGTATGGAATGAATAACTTCCCCATTTCGGGATATAATGTGGATTAATTCCTACATTGGATCATAGTACTATATGTTTGGTTTCAAATATTTATCAACAAATACAAGTTTTGATGTAACCACAAACCTTACATGATATCAGCGTTTAGAAGAAGATAGAACCTAGGTCAAATTAAGGGAACGTCCATTCCCTCGAGTTCAGTTTCTTTGGATATGCCAACAAGATTGAATGGATGCCATGGACATTGTTTAATCACAACAAATTCCATTGAATGTAGTAGAGAGGACGCGGTATGACAGACCAACCACTAGGTAGATTCACTGCACAAAAGATTTCTAAAGCGATCTCATTGAAGTGAAATATGGCAATTTCGAATGGCAATTTTGAATTGGTTTTATTACGCCATAAGGCGTACTTATTTCAATACATGGATTGGGGTTGCATGCTTTTAATTGTATTTATGAACTCGGTGGTCTTGATTTCATAATGAGTAATATTCATAGTCGTCTCCATCAAACTGATGGTGGAGAAGATTTGATAGAAAAAATTCCTTGTAAGTATTAAGAGTCAAATGTGCTTTAATTGATATAATTAATGTTGATTAATGAATAGCCATATCTATCATAAATGTTGGCTAGGTTACTCCAACTCTGCCATAAGTTACTCCAATTCTGCCATGTGCTTACTTCTTTTTTATTTTTTGAATGTTTTTTCTTTTAAATGCAAATACGATAAGAAAATGGAAAAAAAGAAGTTTCTATAATTTTTTTAATTTAAATAAAAATGAAGAAAATGGAGAACCCTTAAACAAATACCATGATGGGTCTTAATATTAGTATGGAGGGTATACTTCTAAGATGAAAAACTTAAAAAAAAAATCACATTTCATTTGACAATGATAAATTAATTACACACTTCATAAAAAAAATTTAAATAGAATATTATATTTTCAACCAAATTTCTACCACTAAATAAATCAATAAATCCATATTATCACATCTACAAGAAACATTGTTTCAATAACAAACACACTAAAAAAAATAAAAATAAAAATGGAGGAAAGATACACATCTACATTGAATCCTTGTTTAGAAATCATTGGTGTCCAACTCATGAATATTTGCTTGTAAATAGTTTATACCCAACTTAGGAATCTAGCGTAGTTGAACACAATCATGTTTTCCTTTCTTTTCTTTTTAATTAACCAATACCAATTCAAAAACTCATTCTTTGTAACCTTTTGTGTGGTGGAACTAAAGGTGAAAACCCCAAGTATGCTTGAAACCCTTTCTCTAACAGTGCATCTATTTATCCAATATTTTTACTTCAAATTAAATGGAAGTTCGGATCTCGGTTTCTAATATCTAGACTTGAACCTTTATAATATTGTATTTAACCACTTAGATATTTGGATGACGGTACCTCATCTCTACAACCTGATATTTTATTCAAAATCTCATTTTCAATTACACATGGCTCCCTCTAAGCTCCCTCTCTACACTCTCTACTCTACCCACACACACATTCCTTCTAAGGAAAAGATATTCATTCTTATATAACATTTACCCGTTTTCAATTTTTTAATTTGCAACATTTGGATTTATTGGTCTTTGGTGGGATGATTTAGTGCTGCTGAAATGTATTTATAGAAGTGGGCAAATACTTATTAGCATTAGTGAGAAGCATGGGCTATTCCCTATAAGAAATACCTACTACGAAAAATGCAACGAGTAATTGAAGAACAATCGATTTGTTAAATGAATGCATGTATAGTAAGTAGTGAACATCTATCACGGTGAGTTATTTGGTAGTTTATAAAGGAAATTATGGTGCGACAAAACCATTCTTTTCTTGTAATGGTGGATGGGACAAAAACTAATCTTAACGGGTGAGCAGAGCATTGTGTCTTGACACGATAGGCTATCTCGAGGAATTGCCTTGAAGTGATACAAAACCCTTGATCAACACATTACATGCTCAAAAATTAATAGAGAGAAAATAACTCGTTTATGATCAATAGAAAGTAACTCATGTAGATATAAATACGACTGAAGAAGAGAAGAGTTTTATTCAGACTACCAAAATAACAAGCAACCAAATGAATCATTTTCGAACCCAAATTCCACTTCATCATCTTCATGGGTATGCCATTTATACAAAGAATTGTAGTGGAATTTTTCCATGCTCAAAATTGTCATGAAGATCATGAATTAAGCAATTTGATGGTAATTTGATGTGAACCAAAGGAAACTCAGTAATGAAGACTCATACATTCAGGCTGAGTAAAATAAATTAAACTTGCTTGATCACTAACCTATCAAGTTTGTCCTTTTGTTATTAAAGAAATCAAGAAACAAATAAATCTCAAAACTTGTTGAGATTAGATATGAGAATAGTGGAAGATAAGTTCGTAACAATGCTTTTGACTATGAATAAAAAATATTTGACAACGAGTTTGAAACTTAACACTTTTTATGTAATTTTAATATAATTATTGCACTTTCTCATAAAATATCAAAATTAAAAATTATAATTTTTTTTTTATGTCCCATTTTTCTATAGTACTTCTAAGACTTGCTGAGAACGCTTTGACATGCTGTGACATGTTCAATTTCAAACCCTCTGTGCTAGTTGAATAATATGGTGCAAGACTTTTTGTTTAGTAAAAACGCTTTACGTCGTAATTATTGAACTTCATTAAACAAATATTATTACCGTACATAATTATTATAATACATCACTAAACTTCGCCACATCTTCAGCACTTAGTTTTACTGTTTCAAGATATGGACATTTTGATTACTTCGCTTAAAAAAAGCACTTCAATATTCTGGAATCTAAGTAACTAATTTGAATCTACCAATCTACAGTAACGGCAATCTCAAGACTATGAGAACACTGAAGGAATCCATACTATTACTGGGACATTTTTTTGGGGTTCGTTTGTTACATTTCATTACTAGAATTTCTCCATTCACATAACTGGCATTAGTATTCCATATAACATTAATTAATAAATCACATAGAGTTCCTTCGCGGTTTGTTACTATTGTTGGGCTTGGCGACCTGGCTTGACGGCATCGCATGATTCTCATCAGTTTTTACTCCAAGCTCATTCAAGACGGGCACCGAAAACTGGCTAGCTTTCTGTTTGCGGTTCCTTGATTTCAACATGAAGTGCTTCCATGGTAATGCAGACAAAATACTCATCTTCCGTGTAGAAACTTTTTCCAGCTGCTCAACTATGCGTTGGCACAGCTTCTCAAGTGTGGTGAACTCTGCTCTCAATTTCTCAATTTCCAGTCCACTATCAGCTGGCTGTGTTGGCTGTGTTGGCCAGAGGGCGCTACTCTCTTCATCTCCATAGTCGGTCTGCACGCTAATTCCCTTATTACTGGGTAATATACAGTGCGTCTTGGTGGGTGTGAATGCCCATCTGACGCGATCAGTGTCTGTGGAGGCTTTCCATGAGATAGATTCCACACACCTCTGCTCGATGTTCAGATTCTTGGCCCATGGAGAAAGGCCAGAGCAGCTTTGAAGCACGGTAATACAGTCCAACCATGAAGCCAGTAGAATATAACTGAGAAAGGATTCTGTTTTCGATATTAAGTTCCCTTCTTCCAGATCCTCTGTCATTTCAAGATACTCAGCCGCACAGCGTAAGGAAGCGACATTAGATGCAGTAATCTGTATTGGATTCGATCCATAGCAAAACTTTGCAGCTAATTCAAAGGATTCTGCTCCTCCTGGAAAGCCCACCAGCTTTATATGACCATTTTCAGTGTCTCGACATTCAAAGACAAGCTTGTTCAGCCGGCCGCTTCTTGAAAGCAATGGAAACTTTCAAAAGAGAAACGGCAATCCACTATTATCAGTTTCAGCTAAACATTCCATTAAGTGTCGAGAGAAAATGTTCCAACGACACAAAAGTAAATCAAGAGCTCTTACTAAATTGGGGATTTCTTTTTAAGATGTTTTAGATTCAATAAAAGCAGTAAAGTTTAATCAATAATCAGTGACTGTGATACAAGACAAATGCAAACGGCTCAAGAACAGAACTCGTAAAACTTTAACCAACTAGTAGCCGGTGGAGTATCAGAGAAAACTGAAATTATATTGAAAAACTCAATGTAAAATCACGTTAGAAACAAAAATTTCAGGAGATAATTTACTATACAGTGACGTTCCTAATTGAGGAAAAATTGCAGAGATTACCTTATGAAGATGAAGGATCACACCGTCAACCTCCACTATTAAGTCACTTTGTAGCTTTGTAGCTGCAAACCTATGAAAACGCAGTTTTTTTCAAAGCAATTAGAAATCTAAGCTGCTAAATTTCACCAGTTAACATACAGAAGGCAAAATATTTCCAACACAAACATTACAGACAGAACTGAATACCTCCACCGCTGAATATCTCAAGGTATTTTGTACACAGAACTGACTGGTATATGTAATTGAGGCACTTACCAAGATTGCCTTTTCCTTGTTATTAAGTTATTGATGCTCATCTTGGTTGTAGTGTCCCAATTCTATTCTATTGCATTAACTCTTCGTTCAATAAGAATAAGAATTAATTGGGCTCTGGTTGACTCCATGTTATTGGGCGTTGATTTATGTGAGTCGTTCCAAGCTTTTTGAGTAGCAAAAGCTAAAGTGACGTATGCAATACGGTACAGTGGACATGTCATTGATTCTGGTTCTGGGCTGTATAGTGTATACATAGGTGAACATTATCCAGCTTGCGGCAGGACATTTAATGCTGGAGTAACCAGTTGGATTATGTTAGCCCGGCTGTATAACTGGTAATGAGTAATTGGATATTTTGCTAAATCTTGGTAAACTGGTAATAAACAAATTCAATAATTAAGTTTTCTATTTTTGTGTATTTCAATGATTAAGTTTTCTACTTCTTTTATAGATCTTCTGAATTCACAATCAATTTATTTTTATATACAAAATGATTTACAGTAAAAAAAAAATTCTAAACGCCTGACTTTACAATATTTGTTTTCCTGACTTTTACAATATTTTTTTTCTAAAAAGCCGATTCTCCTACTTTTAATATATATTTTTTACTCATGCTTGTTCAATTAATTCTGAATAAAAAAAAACGCAACATTTAATGCTAAATTGTAAGGTAAGTAATGTTATTGATAAAAGTGAATCCAATCAATGTCCAATGGCAGATAATTGAAACAATAGAAATCCAATGGAGATCCAATGATAGATCAACTAGCTTCAAATCCCATAACATATACACCACTCCAAACAGCATTTAATTTTAAACTGAAAGATAATTAATTTTACTGAAAGTTAATTGTTGTCAAACTGGTTGGATCTGAAGCAATAGATATCCAATGACATTAATTCATTTCAAATCCAGTAACTTATAATTCAATAACATATATACCACTCTAAGCAACATTTAATGCTAAATTGGAAGGTGAATAATGTTATTAAAAGTACACAATTTGAGTACATCTAATTGTTAAGGTCTTTTAAGAGGTGATAGGTTCAAATCCGAAGAAGTTAGGGTATGGACATCTCTATAGACTTTAGTAGTTAAATGACTTCACTAGGGCAGTTCCCTTGCCCACAAACAAGGTAATCCCATACACCAAATTGGTGTCTAGCCTGGCAATAACTTTTAAAATAGATTATTATACTTGTAAGAGGTAGCTCAAGTGGTAAAGATGAGAAATTGTAAGTCACATGTTAAAATCCCCCAATCTTATCTATAGACCATAGTTGTGGGACGGATACAATATCACATTACATTGCTACACTGAAATGTGATTAATGCTACTGAACTTGCTGTCAAATCGATGAAGTGCAGTGATTAATATTGTTACTGAACGTGTTGTCAAATCGATAAAAGTGGGTGGAATAGATGCAAGTGCAATCAGTCAGACTGAAGGGAGGGAACTTAATGAGCCTGCCAGCTAGCTCTTTGCATAAGACGACATGCCATTTCCATGCATGTCTGTCATTTCTAAGCCAAACTCAAACCTGTCACCCAAGTCGGATGTAACAATCCTTTACTTAATTGCAAATTTGATACAAAACTTTGAATGGATGATGTTGCAGATAATGAGATTCTAGATAAACTGCACTGTAGATACACATTTTTGAATGGATGATATTGCAGAAAATGAGATTGTAGATATTTTTGGTTAAAAATAAAATGTTAATGAAAATAAATTTATATATATGTCACCCACGTTCATGCGGATTGCTTGAGGTGGAAGGACTGTCGCGGCAAATTAACAGTAAAGAAATGATGGGTCCATCTCAAAGTTGGGACATTTGATAACAGTACTATTTAGACATGATGGGTCCATATCAAAGTTACTTCAAAGTTGAGACATTTGATAACCGAAGTGTTTTGCCAGATTTGATATGATATTGTAATAACAGTAAAGACATGAGGGTCCATCTCAAAGGGACAAGTATGTCTTATTACTTAAAAGTTGAGACATTTCTCAAAGGGACAAGCATGTCTTATTACTTCAAAGTTGAGACATTTGATAAACGATGTGTTTTGCCAGATTTGAAATGATATTGTAATAGCATAGTTATTTAATTTGTAGTGTGTTACTATTTAAGTGGTATTAAATATATTAACTATATTTTATACAGTTAATTAAGTAACTATGTTATTACATAAATTATATCATATCAAATTTGGCAAAACACAGCTATATATATATATATATAATGTATTTATTAGAATTTGGAAGTATTGTTAATTTTGACAGTTTATTGTCTTATCTTGTTGAATTTAGGAATATTAATATTTATGATAAAAGTTCAAGATGGTAAAACTTAGAGGATAATCTTATCTATAAATGCAAATTAACTTATCATTGAAAAATCAAGTCTCTTAATCAATTGAAAGCAATTTTAAGCCTATTTTAAAATTATGATTACATTTTTATTATATAAATAAATTTAATAAATTGGATTTTATAAGTGATTTAGAAAGGAATGGAATGTTTAAAAAGGAGATCTTATTGAAAAAGCTCTCTTAAACCTAAAATAAGTTTATAAATTATTTCTAATTTCTGATATTGGAAGGGGCAGTAGTAGTTTTACAGTAATTCCAATTACTCTCAAAACAGTCATAAAGTGAGATAAGACAATAATGAAGTGAGATAAGATGCTAATATCTTGAGCAAAACTATAATATCTAACTTTGATATATACAATTTCATTCAAAACAGTCATAAAGTATAATAAGACAATAATGAAGTGAGATAAGATGTCAATATCTTGAGCAAAACTATATACAATTTCATAAAGAAAAACAATTTCAGTTAAGAAAATTATCATCCACCCATTTTGTTGTTATTTTGAGACGACAGGGAAACAAATTAGTTGAAACGTGATATCACTGCCCACAATCTTGAATACTTTGGTCGGGTGGGAAAATGAAATCTTGTAGATGACAAGTTCAAATCACAGGCAGCCTCACCAATGGTAGAAAAGTCATGATATACAGCAACAAAAAACTTATTTCGTCTTCTCCCAATTCTTCTTTTGTTTCTCGGAGCTGAAAGTAATGAGGCGTTATAGACATTACTATTTTCCAAAGGTAAAGGTAAATCTCATGGAAAATCATTACAACCCACTTAAGGATAATAGTATAATTTGATTGTATTGGCTTTTTTTGTATAGAAATTTAGAACAATTTAAATTCGAATATATTCCGTGTAAGTAAAATACGAATACATTGGAAAATTGAATTTTAAAAAACTAATTTTGAAATACCACATTTTAATTATTTAATCACTATAAAATGTAAATAACATTCAATTTCATATTTTTTTATAAAAATAATTATTACTAACTAGTTGTTATCTCTCACATTCTCTATTCTCACTATGTTATTGAGATTTTATATTTTGTTTTTAAATAATAATTTTGATTGTAAATAACATGTTTAGTTATTTTAAATCTACATTTATGATATATCCATGTATATTTCAATAAAATTATTATTCATATAAAAAGACTACTTTAGTATTTTATTAGTATTTAGTTTTTAAATTACTTAATTTTTCGATACCTAATCATATTCATATCCATATTAATACGAATTATACTACTATAAGATGATAATTAAATAATTAATAATTAGGTTAACTAAAGTTAGGTTATGAAATGAGGCGTCTCCTCAACATCAAATGCCTGAGCCATATTTAAGGCAGGGCCATCATTGTAACATATCATCTTTTATCATTATCATCTAATATATTATTCTTACTTATTATCCAATATGAGAGTCGGATTCGACTATTAACCTAGTGAACGGATACGTTCACTACTTTTGGTATCAGAGCTCGGATTCGGCTCCTTCGACTTGGGCTCGGATTCGGCTCCTACACTCAGAGTTCGGTTTCGGTTGCTACTCGGAATTATCAAGTTTCCTGAGTTACCGGTCCTTGACCGAAACTAGGCTTTTGGCCATTTATTTCAGAGCTTCTCTGACACACCTTCATCACGAGGCTTTTATCCTCCTCCCAAACTCCATCTCTCCCATCGCACTCCCTCCCTGTGTGGATTCCCATATCCCACGTCCACTCCACACCTGCGCTGAGTTTTTTTCGCACCTCCAACCCATCCACCTACATACTCACACACCCACCGAAGCTAATCCACAACCATACTACACTCCCTCCCCTTCTTCCTTACGCCATCCCATGCACAAGCCCTCCGCTCCGGCATACCTCCCCCACCTCTCCTCCACGCTGCCCCCACATCCACGCTCCCTTCTCTGCGTCTGCACACGCCATCTCCACCCACTCCACACCCCCTGCGCTGCACCCGATCTCCCTCCTTCCCCCATCAATGTTCGCCCCTACGCTGTACTCCCTCTACACTACTCCCCTCTGCACCGCCTGCCACCACCTCCTTCTCCATGCTAGGCCAGCCTTCTCCATTCCGTCGCACCGCCCCTACCAACGTCCATCACTCCACCACGAATCTATACACACAAACCCTAATTCAAATTAGGTCAAAACAAAATAATTACAATATAATAATAAATAATTATTATTATTATAGTTGTGACCTTATAAGAAAATAAAAACATATAATAATATTAATTTCAATTATTATTATTATTATATTTATTTTTTGGGCCATTAATTCTTAGAATTAACAATAGTTATTACTATTGAATTTTTTTTTTTTTTATTGTTATTATACTATATAACATTTCAAAAACAAACAAAAATATTAATAATAATATTATTATTAGCTTTTAATAATAATTATTATTATCAAAGGAAAAAAAAAATAAAAAATCAATTCTTTTGAAATAAGAATTGTTTGGATAAACAAAGCAAATTCAAGCCAAAGAAGGCTCATCAAGAAGATCATTCCACCGTCGAAGAAGACATAAACCATGGAAGACGATTTACGAGAAAAATTAGAAGCCACGTTAAAATGTTATCGAAAAGACAACGAAGAATTGCACGACATAAATAACAGTTCATAAATAAGAATTGAATTACAAGAAAGGTACAATGAAATAAAAATATCTAACCAGGAAAGGCGTATAGAAAAATTGTATACGCAAATTGATGAATTAAAAGCCAAAAATAAATTCAATCAGAGGTTAGGAAATCAAGATATAAAGAAGGAAATAAATAATTACGAAGCAAAAATAATACGCTTGAACAAAATCGTTAGCGACAAAGATGAAGAACTAATGCAGTTACGACATAAATTAGAAAGTCAAGAATCAGAGGTCAGCCAATGTCGACAACAGATAAAAGTTCTTCAACAACAAAATGACGACTCTAAAAAGACACATAAGTCAAAGATCGCAAAGAGTAATAAAGCATTATCCAACAATGCTGAAAATTTTTTTAGACTAAGAAGTCATAACAAGATACTAGTCACAAAAATTAAGAAATTGAAAAATAGCCGAAAGATAGAACAATCTATGGACGACATTGAAGGGAAAATTCTAGACAAGCAGGAAGAAAATAGTTGTATCAGAAGTCATAATGAAGATCTTAAGGAACAACTTAAGACATCTGAAGATGACAGAAAATCGCAAGTCGAATTGATTAAGAAGTTTCAAAATGATAACAGGCAGTTAGAAAACAAGTTGGAAAAGATACAGAACAAAAACTTAAATCCTCAAGAGACGAAAATACAACTTCCAACTTAGATCAATGCTCTAAAGGAGACACTCGTAAACGAAAATGATATCGTGAAAGTTCCCTATCGACACCCCAACCATAAAAACTGATATTTGAAAAAGTGGGAAATGTCGAAAGATAATGGTACTAATGTGATCAAATCTCCTGACGACACATCAGTAGGGAATCCCATCAGTCCACAACAAATCAATTTGGGATGGATTGATCCGTCGACATATCAGAAGTTATGTTCGACTCTTAGCAATTCGTATCGACATGTTTTGTCATCTACGACACCACATAAAATGATACAGAAACATTATAAGGCTTTGAGGACAAAGCCTTTCTAAGAGAGTGGCAATGCTATGAACATAAAATAAGATAATAATTAAATAATTAATAATTAGGTTAACTAAAGTTAGGTTATGAAATGAGGCGTCTCCTCAACATCAAATGCCCGAGCCATATTTAAGCCAGGGCCATCATTGTAACATATCATCTTTTATCATTATCATCTAATATATTATTCTTACTTATTATCCAATATGAGAGTCAGATTCGACTATTAACCTAGTGAACGGATACGTTCACTGCAGTCGCTGATAGAGTGATTTTAAAACCTAAACCTAATCTTGACGAGCCATGGTATTTATAGTTAATATGTCAAAATCATCAATGGAATGTATTCAAATTCTAATCCAAATCTTTATAACTCCAAAAACATTTCATAACCAGTTATTTGTTAGGTATTTGCTCTTCAAAAATTTCTATAATTCTTTATTCTGGCTAAGTCTCCATTTGTTCACCATTGACAAAGACATTTCTGTATAATTCTGAATGCAAAGATATTTTTATTTCACAAAGGGCAATACATATCCCCATTTTTGCTATGCAACCTTTTTTTTATTCATGTTATTATAATCAAGATATCTCCATGTCTAGTAGGTTAGAAAACAAATCATGTACACTAGAGAAGGAATTAGACCCAAAATTCATATTGGCATCTTATTTGTCTCTCGGCTTGGAATCCCATCCATTGGGTAAAATAACATGTCAAAAAAGGGAATGTCTTCCTTAAGCCACACACAAACATATGGATTAAGCTTCACCTAATCACCTATCTCTAGTATCATGTTAAAACTTGGGTAGGTCAAGAATCAAATCCAAAACATGGCATTATCCAATGGGTTACTCTACCACTAAGTTAAGAAGATGTCTCAAGACACTACTATGATCATGTCTTAGGATTTATGTAGCCATTAGGGTGTAACTCACCACATGGATCAAAACTCCTTGACACTTGTAAAAAACTAAAAATTCTAGAAATGAAATCCAAACACTATCACCATGAGCATATTACACAACCATTAAGCTATTTGTCCCTTTCATATTCAATATTGACTTGACTCATGGTATAAGTTTAAGACTATGTAAAGAATACACATACTAAAAGTCAAACCCAAGCATTTCCATAGGTGAGAAGATTGCTCTACCATTGAACTACATGCCCACTTTATACTAGTCTACACACTACTTTAAATCATAGTGTTGATTGTTACCTTTAACATATATGTGTTATTATTGAACACTTTGGTATCCCAATATCATATCTCATTCTAAGTTTATGTACTTCCATAAATAAAAGACATGGATATGGGGAATTAGAGAATGTGCATTCACATGAACAACCTCAACATGTTGTGAATTTCCATGCAGGAAACCATGATGTCCACTAGACAAAAAAAAAAAAAAGCACATCATGTGCATTATAGGAATGTGCATGCATTAATAAGTTTTCCATAGTCCTAAGCATGCATGTGTTCATGTATGTATGAATATTGTGCAAAAAAGGAATGTGGAGTCGTCTATTTTAAAATCTTTTCATTGAAAATTGTGAGGCATGTTTGTAGAGCATTCATATATATCACCGTGATGAGGACACGGGAGGTTGACATCACTGCCAGTCAATGTTTTTAAAAATTGTAGTGGCATCGTTTTTTTGCAACTATGATGACCTTATACTTGTTGAATTGTACAAATTTAGAGTTTTTTTTTTAATTCTTAAAATACAATATTTAAATTATGTTAATGTGGAGCATACCTATTGGAGGAGCCTATTCAATGAGTCAATTAGGTCCTCCTCATCAACCAACTAATGGTCATCCCAGTTTCGTGGAGTCGGTTAGGTTGACTAGTGGACAATTAATAATTATAACTATCTAACCGGTTGTATAGTGCATATATATAGGTTATTGATACAAGTTGTGATGTGAAATAATATCATTCTCAATATGCTCCAAAATCCTAGTAGGTCCTTTCAATAACATTTGCAACATTCACTTTCAAGGTGTAAAATTGGAAACACCTTCCAACCTGTCATACTCTAAAAGAATAAGAGTGGTCATCTTTGCAAATAAAGATTAGACTAAAAGCAATAACCAAAAACAAATAAAGTAGAATAATCCTTCTAAGGTTTCGAAGCACAATAGGGTTTCACACCCAACAACTTGAACTAAGTCAATCAAGCATATATCCCATGGAACAATGAAAACCCCAACTCTCACTTCAGTAAGAGAGAGATATTAGTCAAATCAAATTTGATACCATACATTGGAAATTTTAGAAATTTATCTAATGTAAATTCAGAAATTCCACCTCAAACTTGAAATTCCTCAAATCTTTTTCCCATGACAATTCAACCTTAGGGTTGAATATGGAATATAAATTATAGCAGTATATATTTCACTTCTTTCTAACCAAATGCCTATGAAATCCATATAAAATAAACACTGCAAAATTATACTTCAAGGGAACAATGTTTCTAGCCCTTAGAACACACTTTTCAACGTAAAACATATCTATATGTTATTTATTAAAATATATTTATTACATACATAGATTTTTCATCCCAACATATATATGTGTGTTAAATTTTTTAACAAAATTTTCCTTTCTTTGTGTAAAATTGACATAGACGACTAACTCTAGAAACTACAATCATCATGAGGACATAAGTTGAAAATTAGATTTTCATATACACGAGATTTGGAGAACAAAGCATGCTTCATATATACATAAGTTGACATTACAAGTACATACAAATAGCCTAATACAATTTAGTACATTTCATGCTTTGAAAACACTAGCTACCTTGACATGTGCTTGACATCCATCATAAGTAGACATGTTGCCATAAACTCCCCCAAACAAGGAATCAATCCCAATGAAATATTATCACTCCACCAAATATGCATAAGGAGGAAGCATACATGTTGGAAATCCCTACTTGGAATCTACACTTTCATCACATACATGTACAAGAGAAAAAATATAGTCTCCCTATATGTTCTACAGAAAACAAACCCAAGTATTACTAAGGTTTACAAATGCAAAAAAACCGTAGTCTTTTCATCTTATAAGAATCACGTGAACAAGTGTTCGCTTTTCTCTTCTAGGGTTTATGTCGAACCTTAGCATCCTTTATATTCTTATGGAAATACCTTCCCTTAAAATATTTCTTGCATGAACATAAGAACATTCATGCTCAAGACAAGAGAGAAAAAAACAAAGAATAAAAATACATATGAAAGAAACAACTTCTCTCTAGCTCTCACATATCTAATGATCATACCTGAATGAATTGAATGAAAATACTCCCTCCTGCATTTACATATATGATATATGATGGTTTCCAACATTGTTAAATTGGATAATCTCCACTACAAGCAACCTACCTAAACACTAGATAGGCCCAAATGTGTAATGCTCCAACTCTAAGTGATATATTTCAAGCTCCAAGGTAAGAATGTCCATCAAGAAAGGCTCCCAAGGTGAGCCTCCACAAAAAAAAGTCAAATTATTCTACTCCAAAGGTATTTGAATTATTTGATTCCCCCTCCTAATCTATCCAAACCTCTAGGTGCAACACACCTCCACACTCCTCAACCCAAATCTCCTCAAGTCAAGCAAAAGTCCCCATATAAGCACTAAAGCTTACCCATGCTACCTGGGGCTCAACAATATCCTACTAAATGTCTAATAATAATCCTTGAAATAGTTTTTTCTCCCAAGAAAGAAACCAATCCCTCCATGTTTTTCTCATCAAGAATATAACTATGCTACATAGATCTCCAACTCCCCAAGTGCATCTTCACGTAAGCATCGAGTTAAGGTACATCAATCCATGAGAAAATTATTTCTAATGTGTATGTCCATCACTAACATACTATGCACAACACCCCACATGAATTACGTCCAAGTATGGTTTAAAATGTTTTAGAATAACTACAAAACTTAGACAAATTTTGATTTTGTAATTGTAATTTTTATTCCAAAATTTGTGAATTTCAATTCTATAAACATGTCAACATTGAATTACTACAATATCTGTAATGATGCCAATATTTGAATTTATTATTTTATTTGTATATATCATAATCTAATAAATTTAATGTACAACATTTTATTTTGTATGCGCATGCATATCACAATGGCAAATATGGATAAATATATTGAGACTAGGTAGATTTGAAAAAAAAGTGTTGACAATCATTGGGTTGAAGAGTTGTACATTTTCAGAGATATTTATGGCAACTTATTAGGGTGAATACATGAATACAAGTAACAATTTTTGGTGAGGGAAGAAGTAGTGAAGGTTTATAAACACTCAATTGAGCTATTTTAATTTCCTGATTGAGTAGTTTTAGCAGCAAAGACAAACTCTTGATTGAGGGTTTGGTCGAGTTAACGAGATGATCAATCGAACTATTGATATTGATAGAGCCATCGAAATTCATTGAACATTTAAAAGCTTGATTGAGGTATTAAAATATCGATCTAGCCGAGGAGCTAAATCAAGCTCCTCGACTAAGATAGTAGTATGAATCGACCTCAAATGGCCTTGACCAACCAAACTTAACAACCGTGGTTGCAAGATCAATTGAGCATTTACACTACTACATTTGGGACCAAATTCCACACTAGTTCAATGCCTTTTTTCATCATTTAAATGTCAAATGACAAGATACAACACGTTGTTGGAATGTCAATGTTTCTTTTTTGATGTTTTCAATGTCAAACACATGTTAGAAAATATATTTATTCTCCACATCATTACCCTAGATGACACATCACAAGTTAAGCGATGTATAATCCATGTGAAAATCATTGCTTAAGGGACGTGGATTCCAAGTGATGTATACCGCTTAAATGATGTCAAATCCATGTTCATGGATGTTTAGGGTTGTTCCCATGAAGATGGGTAACACTTTTTGGAAAGCAGAGGGCATCGTTATGTTCAAAATCGACCTCGATCGAGATTTTTTTAACCCCTCGATCGAGCTTTAAAATATTGATCAAGGGATTAAATAAGCACTTGATCGAGGTGTTTTAAAATGCTCGATTGAGGGTTAATAAAACCCTCAATCAAACCCAGAACATCGACAGAGGGTTTTATTAACCCTCGATCATGTGTTTCATTTCCAGAGGTCGATATAGCTTCTAAGCTCAATCAAGGTTTTTATAAAGCTCGAATGAGCATCTGGAACTGTTATAACTATAAAAAACAACATCCCATGGCTTAATTCATCACGTCTGTTGCAGAGAAATTTAGTCAAGGAATAGTAGAGAGGGGTTATAGATATAATAGATGAGTCGAAGGGTTATAGAAATCATGGAAAATATGGAGAATGGTCCCTTATACCCATTTGTAGATATGGGTCGAGGAGTAATTGGAGTTATAAATGTGACTAACCACATCTATAACTCCAATTACTTAGCAATCCATATCTACATGTATAAAATCTAGAGGAAGTAGTAGTACTAATACTTTTACTTGATTCGTCTTCAAGGTATTTACTATTACACACATATATCATTGTTTTAGTTGAAATTATGTTTTATTAAATTTGATTATCTTATAAATCGATGTTCGATTTTAATTGAATTCTATGTTTGGGACAATCTAAGAATACTTATTCGATATGAGCTATTAAAAACTTTGATTAAAAAAATGTTTGGGTACCCATATTCGTGTCACACACACGAATATAGACACCTGGAATTTTTTTTAATCGGAATTTTTAAAAGCTTGAGTGAGATAAAAGATTGATTGAGCTTGTATGTAACCACACATAAACCCTCGATCGAGGTATCTAAAAACACACATTATAAAAGCTCGATCAAGGGTTTTTCCAACCTCGATCGAGCTTATAGCTCGATTGAGGGCCTTAAAAACAATCTTTTAGCCACCATTTCTGCAAATTTAATTTTACTAGCATCTTTGCAAGGCCTAAAACCCTGTCATGGGATGCACCTTAGGTGGCAGAATTTATACCAATGGATTCATCAATGAATTGTCTATCCATTGGCATATAATTTACAAGTTTTTGAGATCACATGATAATTATTTTTTATTTTATTTTCAAACTTACACCTAAAAGCCATGTCCACAACTTCGAATCAATGAAAAGAAAAATCATCAACATAAAATGTACAAAACCAAAACAATTCAAAAAATATATACCCCCCACATCAATGCGTCCTCAAAAGGGTATTTTTTGTTTTTTATTTTATTTTTGTAACCAGTAGAAAATAAGTTTACGTGCACACAGATGTGTACAAAATGCAATTAAAATTTTCAATAGTTAGTTTCAAAAATTAATAAAAAAATACTTTTCCAAAATAAATTAAAACAATATCTATGCCTCGGTGCATTTTGTGTAGATTATGTTCATATTTTTTTTCCATAAATTATGCATTTATCACTAAATTATTTTACATGCACACAAGCTGCTTGTTAACTTTTCATGAAATTTACAAGAACACACATATCAATAAATACAATTTTGGCATATTAATTTTTTATTTTTATTTTTAAATATAAGTTGAAAGACAACATAATTCCCTACAATTTTTTTTGTTACATGTCGGAATTCACAAAGCATATACGAGTTTTGAGAGCTTCGATTTAATAAATGATTAAAAAAATCTAATTTTTATCATCACTTTTGACCAAAAAAATGTTACCTATATTCATGAATTGACGGTTAGTTAATGTTCATCAATGTCATTTAAATCATTTAAATGACATACATTCCACAACATTTGAGGACATTTACTCAACGTTCACAAATATCTTTTAATCCACATCCATTCCATGTTTAGGCCACGTGACATACATTGCCTAAGAGATGTGTGTCACATGGACTACATGTCCCTTAAGGTATTTTGGGCACATGGATTACACATCCTTTAAGCAATGCATGTCACATGGATTGCACATCACTTAAGAGAAATTACACACGTCTTTTAAGAAACTAATAATCCACATAACATACATCACTTAAAAGATATTTAATGGAAAATTTAATGCCCATCAAACATCGTTTATTGGATGTGGAATAAGCATTAAAAAATTAAGAATACATCTCATCAGCGACTTACCTTCAATGTTTTGTTTATAATTACTATGTTGAAAAACATCCCTTAATGGATCTTCTTTATACGTTACAAATTCATCATACATACAATAAGCGTGAGTGAATGTAAGGAAGGGGTATGTCATGAGTCACAGGTTGCTTCATAAGAGGTATTTTTGTTGTAAAGGCTTGAAGCTCTATTGTTTATTTGGCCTTGTTTCCTAAATATTCTAGGGTTTACCTTAGGTACGAACTATTAAATGAGGGGAAATATCTAGTAGTTTTTCATGGACATTGAAATCTAGAAAAAAAAAATTATGAGTTTCTAGATCTTATAAAATACATTATGTTTCCCAAATCATTAATTATTCCTCCATATTATCCATTATATCTCCCATCACCACATTAAAATATTTCCTAAAATGAAATTCACACAACATAAGATAATAAATAAAATATAGGCATGAGTCCATATCTAGAAAATAATAATAATTCCACTCACATCATCATCATAAATTAAATCACTCATGCCACAGACACACATAGTGGGCCAATATCCTAGTGTTGAAAAAATAGGTAAATCACCACATGAGTCTAAAATTCAGTACACCATAAACAAACATATAGCAACATAAAAATCCACTTCTATAACTTATGAATACAAGTATCAATGATGAGGAATAGGATTGATGGTGCATAAATGAAGCAGGTTGCATAAAAGAAAACATCTAGATGGGTGCATGTTCTTAAAGGAGATAACTATCCTCATGCTAGATATGAAGAGTTGAGTGGAAAATAACATATGACCTTATAAAGGTAAGCCATCAATATGATCAATAATGGGTGGGAATCAAAGGATTCCATAGTGTCTAGGGTTACAATAGGATTCTATGAAGAACTATGAAGATGCATAGATGGCACTTTGTTGTCTGCTAGATGTTTGCCTTTAGAAATGGTAATTGTTTCAAGTATTGGGGCCTCTACATTTTTAGTAGCAGAGAAAGAAGTAATAAAGATGGAATAATTGGAAGATCCGAAGAAAACTAGATCAAGGTTAATATTTTCACATCCATCATTTCCAACAAAGGATGTAAGGAAATTAGGATTCCAACCATCATTGATTGTTAGGGAAGTAAGATTAATATAAAAAATCCTAGGGTGAGGCTTCAGACCAAGTGGAAATGGAAGCAAAGGATGTTGAGCATTAGAACTATCACATAAGTATAAGTACTACCTACATGCCTCCACGATTTTGAAAAGGAAAAAGGTTGTACAACCACATCAAACATATACAAAGTCCAAATAAAACAACTATGAAAAGATTCAAGTTGTAATATCCCAAAGTTATACCCATAGTAGATAAAGCCTTGGGGACTTGGACATATATTTTGATGTTAGAGTTGTAACTCTAGACATCATGGACAAATGATGTTATGTTTTGACTAAGTGAGACTATATTTGAAATCCAAACTTGTTATGGAACAACTTGTTACAAGAGGGGCCAAGCTTAATGTTACACCATATTTTGCCACCTTGTGAGCATTATCATTCCTTGGCCTCCCTTACCCATTTGTAGACTTAAAACCGTATTTTTGGTTCTCCTTGAACCCATTTTCCCCTATTTTTCCTCCTATACGCGAGCTACTTTAGTACAACTCGTGTACGCGCAGGTTTCATCACTACAGCCCATGTACATCGACTTTTTTGGTAAATGATAGTAAAATATCTATTTTTCACTCCAAAAAGCGGCCATTGTGATCTTTGGCCTTCCATGTATCTTGAAACGACCCAATTCGACCTTTCACTTGCCTTTGGAGGGTTATATATTGAGTTATTGTGATGCATGGAGGGAGGATAAATAGAAGAGCATTGAAACTTTACCGAAATTTTTCCTTGATTGCTATTGCTTGACTCTACATCCATTGATCCTAGTTGTTGTGAACCATTTATGTTCACCTCCCAAACTCTTTCATATCTTGTGAAGGATTTGTTCTTTTACTCATGAGTTTTCCATTGTATCGAGGATCAAAGTGGTGGAGGCACAAGTGGAGAGACCTAGTTCTTGGTTCAGATGAGTTGCCGACAGGAGATTGTATCATGTACTTCTTGTTGATATTAATAGAAATACTCATTTTCTCGTCCATTTATATTGTGAATGATCATTTATTATCATTGGGTACATTTGCTTATATATACCATGGATTATTCTATTGTATATGTTGGCCTCTTTTATATATCATATGCACTTGTTTGTGTTTATTGTTGAGGCTAAGCTGCAGGTTCAAGTGTTGTGATTTGAAAGCTCAACGGAATTCTTCATCAGGCGTCTGGTTGAGGTAGGCCCTTTATTTTGTTCATCAACATTTACATTTATATAGCATATGTTGGGAAGTGAGTTTATTTCTCAAGTCCATCTGTTTGTTGTGGTCTACCCCAAGCGATAGGAAGTTTTTCTCCGTAACAGAATTGGCAACTGTGTTGGGGAGAAGCCTCCATTTGGGGTCTTTTGGGAAAATTTTCCTTGTTTTGGTTCGTTTTTATTTCGGGTTTCTGTGTTGCTGGTAGGTTGTCAGGCTCTAGATAGAAAAAATATGAGTTTCTTGGCCTTGTTACTCATTTTTGTTCACCTATCCTGTCCTGTACACATCTTTGTTGTGCTTTACTCGCATATATGCACTACTGTTGTTTAACCAACCCGCGTACATACACTACTGTTCACTAAACATTCATGTACAACTCCGTTTTAGCCTTGTTTCTGGTATTTGGTTGATGTTGGGTGAGTTCTAGGTGTTCTTGAGTCTTGCTGGGCCTATATCCTGACTATTTCTTGCCTTTTTAGTGATTGGAAGCTCCCCTTTCTTTGTTTTTTGAGAAATTTGTTGTTTAGCCATTTTTCTTTTTTATATAGATCATTTGCTTAGTTGAGTCTTACTTTTTGGGTTTGTTGGGTTATCTGCACTGCATTCTCTGCATTTTTTTTCTGAAAAGTATTGATTCTAGTTGCATTTTCATTTATTTATATTGAAATTACAAAAAAAATTCCTTTTGTACTTGCATTTTGAATTTGAGTGCTTGTGACTTCATTAGCGTTTGATTGGGCATGAAATATTGTAGAGAGATTGCATTTTATTTCTGAAGAAGAGAATTTGCTTTGACTTTCATTTAGTGGCATTCATATTTCTATTGGAAGATGAGTCTAGTGTTTTCAGGTGTGCATATTATTGAGTCATTTCATATCACTTGTTTCACGACCATATTCCTTTGAGTAAGCACAACCAATAAAATTAACGCTTAATTAAAATTGATTAGAACGCTTTTTCTTTTCTAGGATGCACCAACAAGTATAGGTTGTAGAGTCTTGGAATAGAACCTGTGGGAGTAAAAAATCCAAGACTATCAAACAAACATTATGTGTCTAACCAGGGAGCAGTGAAACCCATGGTATACATTGGTTTTCTCAGGAGGATCTACTCAAACCAGCGTTAAGCACGAGGTCACGGGAGGTAGGTTGCAGAGATAGCCCTCCAATACTTGTTGAACCTGGGAGATATATCCAGGATTTGTTCATATCTGGGGACTCTTGAGGGATTTGACCCTTTTGAGTTTCGAGTTTAGATACCCTTCCCATACGGCGGATCCCACCTACGACTATTCGTCTAAGCATTGGTTATACGTGGTGACCTTAGTTTCCTTACCTAGGTATCACATAGGGAATTTGTAGCGGTTATTCTGTGGGTGTCCTGAGTCAGATAGGGGTCAGAAAACACATTGTGTTTACACATTGAAGTCTGAGGGCCCTTATAACTGATTATGTTACCTTGGGTTATAGTTTGGGAGTCTTAGGCCTCTGCTAGGAGAGACATACTGGCTGTAGTGTCAGGAGGTCCCTTGAGCCAGTCCCCTGTTGTGTGCAATTTGGATGTAGCTTCTTTTAGGTGTGTTCTCTGTGACGATTTAGTAGGCCATTAGGAGACACTTATTTGTTGACTCTTTGGGGTCATCGTGGATCGAGATTCGGCTCTCCACCGATCTCATCGATTGGATGGTTTACCAGCTAGCGATCCATTACAGTATCTTCACAAGAGATGTCGGAGGGACTATCGCTGGTCCTTTATTCACATCGCACGAGCTTCAGATAGCTCCCACTATGAGTTCTGCATCTAGCACGTCGGGAGTCCCAGTGACTCCATCCATTGGAATGAAGAGAACTTCCCCTCATTACACGTACTCTCTGAGGACTGGACGTGAGGGAGGTTCATCACAAACCATGCCTCATGGGTTTGGGGAATCCCAACCCATTAGTAGGAACCTGTTTGATGATACATGGTCATTAGGTCATCCGTATAGTTCATCTACGAGTGTGTCGGGTGTTGGTTCCGCATTCGTCTTCATGACCTCAGACCCTTTTACATTCGGTGTGCCCGACATTATGTTGAGTGATATTCCCTCCCTGTCCAGTAGTCACGCTAGCTCTAGCATTGGGGTTGGGGGAACTATACCCCCTTTTACTGCTTATCAGTTCGGGATTAGTCACATCGCTCCCTCTTCTCTGAATGTTGGATGATGGCCTCCTCCTTCGTTAGCCCCTAATGTTAGTGTGAATCCTTTCTCAAGTGGAGGTTTCACGGTAGGCATCCAATCTACGACCTATATCCCATATGTTAACCCGTATTCCTCTGCACTTGTGCCTACGAATGCTTATGTGATTCCATAGCCTCCTCCTCCTCCTCCTATCTCTTTGGTTCCCTGGGGTGGGAATGCACTTATTTCTCATGGCCTTCACTGGGTTGGTTTACTTGCGTCGATTAGTTATATGGAACCCCATTCTTATGGAGGTAACTTCTATGGTTATTTAGCCGGTCTTGGCCCTTATCTCGTTCCCCCCTATGGATCCCCTTCTATGCACATGCCTATGTATCCTTATATGGGTCAGGTGGGAGGAGTGTATTATCCTACTAGTCAGGGCCATGGGCTCTACCAGAGTTCGTCGGAACCTCAAGTGTCGACCTTGGTGTCCACGGTCTCATCCTTGATTTTGCAAAGTCGGTCTCTCCAGGGAGCTTGCACTTAAGCTTCGAAGCCTCAACTCTCGTTCCTCGATAGGTTGAACTTGCCTGATCTTTCTAAGCTTACAAATGATCTGGTGTGTCATGACTCTACATGGCTCCCAATCCCCACCAATCTCACTTCCGATGTTCCAAATTTTGAAGGGAAGAAGGGTGAGGATCCAGGTGATCACGTCACCACGTTCCATCTATGGTGCTCCTTGAACTCCTTAAACCATGATTCCATTCGTTTGAGGCTATTTCAACGCACCCTTACAGGGGCTGCCGAAAAATAGTATGTCGAGTTTCCTCGGGGCACGTATAAGAGCTTCAACGATTTGGCTTTGGTTTTTCTAGACCACTTTCAGTTTCCGGTTCGTTACAACGCTAGAACCAAAATCTTGTCCACTTTCTGCCAGGATAAAGCCACACATATTTCTGATCACATTCAAGAGTTGCACCAACAATAGAGGTTAGTAAAAGCCAACATTCCTCCGGATTTTCTCCTGGAATGGTTCCTCAAGTCTCTGCTCCCTTATATTTGAAGGGCGTTTCGTTGTCCGAAATTACAACTGAAGAACAAGCCATATTTAGAGCCCACCTAGTCTATGCTCAGTATGGGATTCTGTATGATGTTATACTTGATGCACCACGATCAATACATGAGTCCAATCCCACTCTTGGACTGCATTCTGATGGAATTATTGGTTCCACAAGTGCTCATTCTGTAGATATGGTTGTGAATCATATCCAAAACCTGTATATTAACCAGTCTACCCCTGGACAGGCCTTCGCCTCGTCTGTTTCCACCCAGTCGTCCGATGTACATTCTATACAATCGGTGAACCCATCTAGTAACTAGCAAAATGGTGGGAAAACGAAGGGGAAGACTAACCATAGGGGTGGGAAAAATAAGAATAAGAAAGGGAATGATAGCCCTCCTTGGGATGGCAACAATGATGGTGGGGACTACAAGCCCAAGCATAAGGTGAAGTTTCCTTGTAGACTTTGCTCTCAGGATCACCTTACAAATTTTTGTCCTCATATGGAGGAAGCATCTAAGCACATCGCACAGAACCCAGCTGTGCTGACAAATCCCCTTCCTCATCATCAGAATATGGCTTTTTGTGCTTCCACCACTGGTCATGGGACTACTGAAACTTCAACTTCTTCTACCCATGACGGTGGTTTTGGATGTGTAAACATGGTCAAATCTGAGGTTTGTGTTGCTACTCACTCGCGCGATTATGGATCTCCACAAACTTCTTTGGGGAATGATCCCCCTCTACCCGAGACTCCATTGCATATCGAGAAGCCCAACCTTATGCCGCGGGTACCGAAAGGTGTCCTCAAGTGCTCGGCACATAATCCTAATGCCCGAGCCGCCTCGAACTACTCGATTGTAGATGATATGGGCCAAACCCCATGTGCTATGTCGATTCTTGAGGTCCTTCAGACCTTTCCTTCGCAAAGGAACGCCCTTCTATGTGCTTTGGGAGTCCTCTATCCTTATAACCTGAATGTCATCAAGTTTGACATTACTGATGTTCATCCTCGGTTTCCCTATCATGTGTGTTGTTCAGGATTTAAACCTTATAGTGAGGAGAGACACTACCAACTTAGGCGGGGTTGACAAGTAAATACATTCATTATATTGCATTTAGTTCTTACAAATGAAAGAGATTGGGATATCGAAAGATGTACCTTTAATCGATGACTGGTCCTAGCTTTCACTTGATATCCCGCTATGATGAACCTGCAACACAAAGGAAACCTTCCTCAGCATATCTTGACTATATAAATATGATGAATGTTGAAATCAATCAAACATCAACAACAATCAGATACTAATCCAAATGAACATACAATCCAATAGACATTCAATTTGGGACAGGAAGGGTATTTCCACCTTTTTATTGTCAAAGAAACATGAATCAGTACAATTATACCTGATGTGTCAAGATGCTTCTGCAACCGAGTCCTGGGATCCTGCTCTTCACAATGACTTGGGAATTCCTCCAGCGTAAAAACACTTCAAGCCTTCTTTCTAGGTCCCTCTCTCATGGATCCTCCTTGTATTTATGGGACAAGGTAGGGAGTTGGATTCGAGAGGTGGTTGAATTGGGAGGTTGGGGAAGTTGCATAACCAACTTCAACTAATCCAAATTTGTAATCTTAATATATTTTTTGACTTCATCTTAAGATGTACCCTGGTTTCATATAACTAGAGTAGCGTACAGTAAGCAACTTTTGTGCTTTACAACAAGCATTTGCAACATTTTAATTTGTGTATGCTGGTTTTCCTTGAGAAAAGTAGTGTTCATCTCCAAGGTGTACATTGGTTTTCTATACAGAGAGTAGCATACATGTGATGAAATCAATAGAAACAGTAAGTTTCTCAGCTGAAGAGAGTAGTTCCAGTCAATAAGTCATCCAGGTCAACCTATCTCTTCAATCCTTAGTGTTCTTTTGTGTGATCAACAGAGCAATGTGATCACGGACAGAGAAGTGCATATTTGACCTATAACAATGTGGCTTTCCAAGTTCATGTTAGGTGTTTAGATGTGATCGTTAAGCATACCATCGTTGACGGAGGCACTTCCACTTCAGTGATGTCTTTATCTTGTTGGAAGGCTATCGATTCTCCTCGGTTGTCAAAGTCTATGACCATGCTCACTGCATTCGATGGTTGTTCTTTCAGGCCACATGGTATTATCCCCTCCCTTGAGGTCCACTTGGGTGGGAAGTTTGTGCCTATAGAGGTCGAGGTATTTGATCCTCCCCTTGACTATAACCTTTTACTGGGTTGGAATTGGATCTACGCCATGAAAGCGATCGTATCCTTTGTATTTAGAATCATCTGCTTTCCCCACGAAGGAAAAATTGTGATGATCAATTAGCTATCCTTTACTAGTTCCAATCCCATAGCATCGCCGGGATTTGTGGTCCCTCATAACAAGAGTTATCAGCCGGCAACTAAGAATGTTGGTGTAGGTTTATATTCCTCCTTGATGGGATCTTTTGATTTTTCCACACTAATTTCCTTTATAGGAACCATCTCCGATGATGCTCCTTCATCATTTTTCACGTCCCCATTTTGACCCCCTTCGCATTAACTCGTAAATGATGTAAATATTGATATTTAATCATGGTGAGGAGCTCAAGGCCAAGGCCCCACCATTGATTTAGCGTTTTATGTATCAGCAATCAAAAATAGATGCCTGTGGTTCTTGTGCTAGATAGGCACAATGTAAATTAAGACATCATGTAAATACGAATTTTAATGAAAAACCCACAACTAGCTATGCAATGCAACAAAGCGATGGGGGCATGATTCTATAAGGAATAGGGAGGGAAATTATTCAAACCCTTGAGCCAATGGTGATAAGCCAGATGTCAATGAATAAACCCTCAACTACCCATTCTGACTTATGCACCCAATCATTTAATTCTTCCAGAAATTGGTTGAGGCAGTTAATGCCTTGGGAATGAAGAGGCATGGCAGCCAATTTCGTGCATGGGCAAGCCATCAACCTGGGAAAACATACTTTTGCTTCTGGGGCAAGAAAACACCCACGAAATGGTGCCCAAAGCCATTCTGAACCCGGAGTCTTTCCTCCCTCACGCAGTCTGAGCTAGCTGGGCTTTCCCCATCACGTTTTTTACCAATTTCCTGCATTTTTCCATAGCTGGGAGCTCATTTTTGTGTTGCACAGTGGCTGGGAGAAAGGGAGTCACGTTTTGGGGGTTTATAGAGGTCGTTTTTGCACCTGAAATGCAGAAAAACGTTTTCTGAAAAGGAATTTGCTCTCCCAGGCTTTATTCCCCATCTACCAGTTCGTTTTGGTCGCCCACGTTTTTCAGCACTTGTGTTTTTTTGTAGGGTGCATCCCTGTGTTGGTTGGAAATTATGAGCAAGAATTAGGAGTGGAAGTGGACCAAAATTGGCTTGATAAACCTAGTGAGGAGGTAACCTCTCAAGAGTATAAAAAGGGTTGGTTTCTCTTCTATGCACACCTTGAAGAACACTAGAATGGAAGGTATGGCCTGAGGGACTGTGTATTAGTGAAGGGAATACTTCCTTGTGCCAGGTGTGTAGGTATTGTGGGGACCAAGCTAGATAGATCTTGCGGAGGGTGCCCATATCTCTATGGATGATCCCACTAGCTTAGCAATTCTTCCTTCCATTACCTAACAGCCTGATAAACCCAACTGTAGCTTGGCTTGGCTAATTTGGTGTATCTTTGAGCTATGTGTGAGTCTGTTGTTCCCTGATTCCTTGTAGAGATCATGCCCAGCTCGGGGGTGGCAGTGTGTTGAGATATTGATGATCACAACTGGCCTATGGATGGGTGGAACGTTGCAGTTGCATAGCTAGTTGCTTGGGACTACTTATAATTATACATTTCCATATATCTTTTTATATTATGTGAATGCTTATTTAATAAGCTCATGGGGCTAGATGCCCGGTTTTAGCATCACGATCCTCTCCATCGCACTGGTATGATGGGAGGGGACGTGACATCGTTGAATCCCGTACCATTCCATACATCATACTTTAGTGATTTGTGGACTCTATCTTCCATGAGTTCCTTGTTAGGAGACTCTTCACACATCAGAATGGCCATGCCCTTTTCTGTAGCCGAGATTTCTTATCACAATATTCAACAAGTCACTGCAGAGCCTGATCTCTCTTCTTCAAGGACGGAGGAAAAATATCCCGTTACACTGCCTGCATGGGTAGTTGAATCGTCTTGTTCATATGAATTCCTTGATGATACTTTACCTTCAGATGAAGCCATTATTAAGGCCATGAATGATAATGACAAGCCTTGGGAGGACCTCCATCATAGATCTTATTTCCTTCCCAACCTTGATCTTATTGAGCGAGATAAGTTTCGATCGACTCTAGTCGAGAAATTTGGTCACCCTGTGGTTCCCTTGGAGTCGCATGGCATTTACGTGGAAGGAAATATGGCTAATATTTCCCCTACTATCCCTATCAAAATTTCTCGTGCTCTCAAAAAACTCAAAAATGTATACATCGGTGTTGATTGTTCCCTTGAGGAAATCCATATTTACACTGATTTATTCAAATAGTTTCGGGATTTGTTTGCATGGTCTTACGAGGAGATGCCAAGTATTGACCTCAGTATTGTCAAACACGAGATTAAGACTTACCCACATGTTAAGCCTGTTTGACAACGTCTTCCTACTTTTAATCCTAGGAAGGCAGCCGCCATTAAGGAAGAGGTACATAAATTGCTTAAGGTTAGTTTCATCCACCCGGTTCCCCTTACCGAATGGGTATCCAACCCCATTCTTGTGGATAAGAAGCAGGGAACCATCCGTGTCTGCAATGAATTTCGCGATCTGAATAAAGCGTGTCCTAAAGATAACTTCCCCACCCCATTCATAGATCAAATCTTGGATGAGTGTGTGGGAAGCGAAGTTCTCTCGTTTATGGATGGATTTTCGAGCTATAATTAGATCCAAATCAAACCTGAGGATCAACATAAAACTGCATTTATATGCCCTTGGGGTACTTTCACATACCGGAAAATTCCCTTCGGCCTTAAAAACGTCAGAGCTACGTTTCAGTGGGCCATGAACTATGCTTTTCACAATCTTAAGCGTATAGTGGAGGCTTACCTAGATGATCTTGCTGCTCACTCTCGTAGTAGAGTGGATCACCTAGGTCACCTCCATCTTATTTTCAAGAGATGTCATCGTTATAATATTCATTTGAATCCGAACAAGTGCATCTTCTGCGTGAAAACCGGTCGCCTTCTAGGGTTTATAGTCTCGAAAAAGGGTATTAGAGTCGATTCGTTGAAGTTTAAGGCAATACTTCGGTTGCCTCCCTATGTACTTTGGTTCAACTTCAGAGCCTCCAAGGGATGGCCACTTTCTTATGTCGTTTCATCGTGAACTATGCCAGTCTTACTAAGGGTTTCGTGCGATTATTGAAGAAAGACACCCCTTTTATATGGGGTGAGTGAGCCTAGTAGTCTTTCGACACTCTTAATAAATCCTTGGTATCGACCCCTCTTCTTATTCCACCCGACTATGTGAGAGAATTTTTTCTTTATGTGGCTGCATCTCAAGAGACGATTGGTATGGTCTTGGTTCAGGAAGACGATATGCTTCAAGAGCATGTTATCTATTATCTCAATAGAAACCTAGTAGACGTTGAACTAAGGTATTCTCACATGGAGAAACTGGCCCTTGCGAGTGTTCATGCAGTCCAGAGATTACGACACTACATCTTTCTTAGGAAAAACCACAGTTATAGTGCATGTCAATCCATTTCAGTTTGTGCTTACACCACATTTGATTGGGGGGAAGTATAATAAATGGATTGTCATCCTTCAGGAATTCGATCTCGATATTTCCTCGGCGAAGTTTGTGAAGTATTTGGTTTTCGTGGAGCTGATGTCATATTTTCCTAGACTTGATGAGGAAGTGGTTCATCAGGACTCATTCATTGATGAGCATTTATTCCTTATCTCGTCATCAGACCCTTGGTATGGGGACATCATTGTATATCTTTGGACTCTGAAGTTCCCTTCGCATCTTTTGCGAGATGAGCGATGGTGTGTGAGACAACATGCCAAAGGTTATGTCATCGTCGGTGAGACTTTGTATCGCCGAGGAAAGGAATCTCTCCTGCGTCGTTGCTTGAGTCATGAAGAGGAGGAGTTAGTGATGAATGACTGCCATAGTGGGGCATGTGGTGGTCACTTATCCGGGCTTGGTGTAAAACTCAACGTATCTTGCGAACGGATTATTTTTGGCCTACGATATTTAAAGATTGTGTTAACTCCGTAAAGAGATGCCACCATTTTCAGGCGTTTTCTCGGAATGTACGTTCGCATCCTACCCCTCTCTATCCGGTCGTCACTGTCGATCCCTTCACCAAGTGGGGGGTTGATTTCATGGATTGCAATCCAGCTTCGGGTGGGGGGGCATCATCATATCATAGTAGTCGTAGATTACTTTACCAAATGGGATGAGGCCATACCGACCATTAAAGCCGATGGTGCAACAGCAGCCCACTTCGTGTTCAATCAGATCATAGCTCGGTTCGATATCCAGAGAGAGATTGTCACTGACCATGGTAGTCACTTTCAAAATAAGATGATGGCTGAATTATCGCTTAAGCTTGGGTTTAGACACGATCACTCATCTTCATATTATCCCCAAGCGAATGGCCAGTTCGAGGAAATCAATAAGTCCCTTAAGGCCATTCTCCAAAAG
This sequence comes from Larix kaempferi, assembly GCA_027924585.1. Taxonomy (NCBI): domain Eukaryota; kingdom Viridiplantae; phylum Streptophyta; class Pinopsida; order Pinales; family Pinaceae; genus Larix; species Larix kaempferi. Next base: position 16,506,132 of record BSBM01000127.1, read on the forward strand.
ACCATCCAACAAAGCAAGAACAATTGGCATATCATGTTGTATCCTTCTCTGTGGGCTTATCGAACCGCAGTGAAGACTTCCACCGTTTTCTCACCTTTCCAGTTAGTTCATGGTGTGGATTCCATCTTATCGGTTGAATGCGAGATCCCTTCTTTGAAGCTAGCCATATAACCCCTTCTTGATACTTCAGATGTAGAGAAACGCTTATTCCACCTCGAGCAAATTGATGAGCAACGTCGGGATGCTGTCGTGGAAATAGATTCCAAAAAATGTCTTGTCAAGGCCTAGTACGATAGGTATGTTCATCCCTGATAGTATGTCGAAGGCGACTGGGTTCTTCTTTATGAATAAGCTAGTGAACCCCTGGGGGTAGGAAAGTTTAACCTGATGTGGCACGGTCCTTACATTGTGAGGCATGTCTTTTAGAAAGGGCCCTATGTGTTAGAATATTATGAGGGGAACATCCTGAAGGATCCTAGAAATGGGCTCTATCTCAAGCGATATTATTCTTGAGCTGATACTTTGTATACTATTGTATAGTTTCTGTGCATAGTTTAGCTTTCCTTTGGTTTTTTTTTTATTCTACTGGTTCACTTCCTTTTGGTTGACAGATGTCAGCAGAATATGCAGTGTTCTTAGTATTTGCGGATGGCTCCAGCTGTCGTACACATAGGTTAGCCTCTATTGCTTGGGTTATTTACTCGCCTGACAACCAGCTTGTGTCTTTGGGAGGTGCTTGTCTCAATCCTATATCGAACAACAATGTGGCTGAGTATAGTGTTGTCATTGAGTTGCTTCGTGATGCCATTTCACATGGTATCCAATCTTTAGAGGTCCGCTTGGATTCACAACTGATTGTGTCTGAGTTGAATGGCTGATACTGTGTGAGGGATCCTATGCTACTAAGGATATTCTTAAGGGTAAGACTCTTGGAACGTCATTTTGATTTTATTACTTATATTCATGTTCCAAGACGTTTTAATCATATTGTTGATGCATACGCTAATTATGTCCTCGATTGGCACTTGTCACATAATTAAAAGAAGCAAAGAATCACACATTTAACATTCATACATTTGTACACATAATATAGTAGAGTTGAAAAATTCATAGGTTTTTTCATTATCAAAGTTTATATGTCCAAAAAGTGATGTCATAGTACAAAATTGGAGCTCGTAGCTCTCAAATATACATATATACCATACAAAAAATGAGACCCCATGGAATCTAATCCCTAAGTGGAGGCCTTGCCTCCCCAGTAGGATGAGCCTGCACATAGTAGCGCATGACATTGGCTATACGCCAGAGCAGCCACACCCATGTAGTTGGTACCCCTACTACATGCCTCTGCATCGCGTCAGGGAGGTGCTCCACCTTGATCATAGGTACCCTGGTGGTCATGCGAGTCAAGTTGACTTGTACAGTATCTAGTGTGCGCTCCGTTGCTACACCTACTATCTCTTCGCCCCTGCCTCTGTGGCAATGTCGTGGGAGGACTTGTGGTCTCCGTGGACCTAAGTCTTCGAGAAAACAGTCAATCATTAATACATGATATCACACCAAAAATATTTTTTATTCCACTTAAAAAAAATACAAAAAAATTAAATATTCGAAACTTAAAAAGAGTGTCTTACCGATGTCTCTGAACACAGCCCTTGGTGTAAGTGCCATGTCTCGATCTGCTCTATAGTCGATCCCCTCATAGAGATTGGTGAGCTCTTAGAATGGATTCCTAATGAGGGAAGCTAGACTAGGAGCCTACTTTAATTATCAACCCGGGGGACGTACACAATTTAGAGGTGCAGGCACTATATGTGCTCTTATAGGATAGTCTATGTCGTGGTTGGGTGTTGGTATCAATGTTTAAAGGTTTGCCTAAAAAGGAAATTGAATAAGCTGTGAAAGGATTGCCTAATTTAGGGATCAGAAATACCTATGCTGAGAAGTTTTGAATGCTGAAAACAGTAAACCTATGTTAAGAAGTTTAAATGCTGAAACAGTAAATATACCTTAAGAATTAACTTGCAGAAAGCAGTAAACCTATACTATGAATTTGAATGCTGAAACATGACAGATCTATTCTAAAATACCGAAAGATGGATCTCTAATTGAAGAAGTAAATATTGCAATTCAAATACATAAACTGGAGATTTGATCTAGAATATTCAAATGCCAAAAACTAAGTTCAGAATGCAATTATCTAATGCTGCGAATTAATAATCAATTAACCAAAGTATTGAAAGTAATCAATCTTCATGAGCAACTATAATAATGGGAAAGTGCATGAGCTTCAAGATCTGGATCACTGTTTCATAAGTAATGCAAGCACACAGGACAATAAGTGTTGAAATATGTCTTGGCAGAATGTTGCTACAGGACTACAGAAACAACATTACCGAACTACAAATTGCGCTATAAACTACTACGGAATCATAATGGTCGCTTTATTACAGAAATCAAATCGTGCTATTTGAATGTCATCAAGAATACTTTCACATGCAATATAGATTAAGTCAATACAAAGCACATAATGAAAAATACCTAAACAGTAAAATCTCATGATGTATGTGTTGGAGGGGCCCTCTCCAACCCGTACTCAGGAGTGGAGAAAACTTATAGACGCTGAATTGAAAGCAACATCACGTCTTTATTCAAAATAGCAACTTCATAGTTTAACAAAGGTTTGTAACACAAATTGTCTCAGCAGTATAAAAACGTAAAATGATGGTTCTAAAAAATGGCAACAGGATCCCCCCGCTAACCGAGAGGCCCATATATAAATGCCTCCAATGGTTAACCTAACTATATGTCTAATTGCCGATTCTGTTTGAATAGGAGTTATTTCTAGAAATTAGGAAAAAGGTGTTGTTCTTTGTATGATATCTCAGTCCTTCGCTTGATTTGCTTGTTTGTCCCTTAGTGTACCTGGACCTGCTCAATCATACTCGATTTTCATATAATTAGTTTATTGAACACACTTTTAGACATACAAGAATAATATTTAAAACAACTTCATTAAATAATCAAGGTAAATCATTTCTCCCACAAAACAAGTGTATTTCTTCACCCTTTCTTGTGCTTTACTGTGGGGAAAAAGGCTATCAGATACTTGTAACTTGGACTCATCATTCTCCCCCATACTTGAAGGATTCACCCATCCTTGGGTGACATATTAAGCTCGTCAACGACTTCTTTGGTGTCCCATGCTACCACCTTGGGGGTCCCTGCCTTCCTGTAGTAGCCCATGCTCTGATCCTCCTTAACCGATGCTCTCCTCTCTTCTTCCTCATTAATTTGTTCCTTAATAATCGGAGGAAGGAAAAATGGGGGATTCAACCTCATTCCAATCCATCTGAGTTGATTCCTCATCAAGGATTCCCTATAGAGTTTGGCTTTGAAAAGAGCATCTTCAAGTCTGAGAGGGGAGTGGAGCTCTCTTCTTTTTAGATCACTTGCTACTCTGTGCCATCTTTCCTTAATAGACTCATGAACCTCTTTGTGTGTGCTTTGGAGAGTAACATCAAAATGTGCCACAGCGTCCTGCTGCTTCGCAAGGAGAATGGGGATCAGCGCCTCATCCTGGGTGAGGATGCTATGGTTGTAAATTATTCTTTCAGGGTGAGTTGCCTCTCCCCTGACCATTAATGGAGTTTTTCATTTTGTTGTAACGTAAATGTGGTAGTACTGATCTCGTTCAATTTCGTGATTCATCCATGAACACAGTGCCCTCAACTAGAAATCACCCATGTAAGGGTTTGGGGACTAGTTGGGAGAGCTAGGAACTACAAAATTGTGCAAGAAAAATTCACTTAGCTGGTCCTTATCCAACTCTATGGAGTTTAGATATACATCCATAAATTCTTTGGGAGATTTGATCTCTATCGGGAGTCCCTGTTTTAACCTTTGGAGATGGAACTTGCCCCACTTTTCTTGTAGATAAACTGCATAAATCGCTGATGGCGGCCTGAGGTCTAGTAGTTTATCATATATTTTAGTGGTAGTAGCCAAAACGTCCCTCAATTGAACAATCTCTTGGTTTTTTTTGGCTAACTCCTCTTGTGCCTCAACCAATTTCTCTTTAAGTGCTGAATTTTTCTGCTCAGCCAGTTTTAGCTCCCCCGCATGATGCATTTTCAGAATTTGTGTCTTTTCAGGTGAAAACAGGGGAGACGTTGGCTGGCTTCCTAATTCAATTCTTAATGTTGCCAGCTCCTTTATGAGCTTTTCTAGTTCCTCCTGTGCCTCAGCGAGATGGTTGACGACCCTAGGATTTTCATTGTGCTCAGGAGGGTTCCCCTAGAAGTTGTCTCTCTCTTCTTGTGCATTCTGTTCTTCTTCTGCATCTTGTTCTTCTTGTTCATCTTGCTCTTCTTGTTCATCCTGCTCTTCTTCTGCATCCTGCTCTTCCTGTTCATCCTGCTCCTCTTCTGCATCCTACTCTTCTTGTTCATCCAGCTCTTCTGGTGTAGTGGGATCTTCCTGATCTACCCAAAGATCATCATCCTCATCAGACACATTTTGAGCTAGGGGACTGGGTTCCCTTATCTCTTCCTTGGTAATTCGGATTTTGGATGCTTGTGTGAATCTTTTACTTCGTCTCTTTGGCCCTTGATTACTGGTAGGTTTGTTTTGGGGGATTCATCTCGTGAATGCTTTGTCTTCACCACGGTATCATCCATGCTATCCAGGTCGATTTTCCTCTTAGTCCCTGATGTAGAGGTAGTCTTTCTCTTTGATCCAAGAGGTATGGGTATGCCAATTGTGGGTGTACCCTTCATTCTTTAAACATCCTTAGCAAATACCAACACGAATTCTTCCCAAGAAAGATCTGGGATCTGTGCTTTTAATTCCTCACAAATGATCAATTTGATCATCCCATGGTGGGCTAAAGCATCCTCTTTTCCTTTAATCACTTTCTTGCTCATTTTTGGCAGGGATAGGAGCAGTTAATATGGAATACTGATGTTGTTGTTCGGCGAAAGATGGACCCTGTGCTTCAACAGCTCTAAGATTCGAAAATGAAAAATAGGGACATAACTTAACCTACCAGTGCATGTAATGTATTTCTAGACGATTGCAGCCATTTCATCCCATGGTGTCGACATGGAGAGTCTTTTGACTCCATTTTTATATTCGTCATAGACCTCTCCTCGCTCGAAAAATGCTTTCTTTGCTTCATGGTTTGCCTCCCGATCATCCCTGCTCCAATGCAGGCCCATTGGTAGACCAGTGAATTTGGAAATCACTTCATCATCCAACCTTATACGTAACCCCTTCACTCAGGTGACAAACTGTTCATCCTTGATATGCTTTAAATTTCTTGCAAACTCCAGAGCCACCCCTGCATTTTATCCTTTCAATCCTAAGATGAAAGGCATCCAGTCCGCACTGCGGATGATTGTTAATATTCGCGGGTTCTGATAAATAGCACTGTGTTCCTCTGGTTTTCTTTTCTTGAAACCTTTTTTCATCCTGAAATCCTTTACTATAACAATAAACCAGCACTTGAAGCGTGGCTATCTTTCCTCAAATGGTCGAGGTTGATTACAGGTTCAAGGGCTGGATTGCTGGCTGCGTGACAACACTAACTTCCAGTTCCTTGCTTCTGGAGAGTTCTGAGAGGTTCTGTATGTGCAAAACTGGCTTCTTGGATGATTATGTAGCCTTACTTAACTGCCTTTCTGCACTTATCCTCATCAATGTTTGTTTGTACTTGCTGCATGATTGAGCCCTGTATTTCGTTTCATGATTGTACATTGCACTTCTGCTCCGATTACTTAGAAGTATGGTGGCTAGATGTGGGTCTATCATTTGCTGACATGACAAAAATAGTAATCACGATTCATTGAGGTTGATATGACTTAGGTAGAAATCATGATTTATTGAGGTCATTCTGAACTGAACCGTGTCGCCGAATGAAGATGTAAGTTGTCCTCAGCTTTAGAAAACAAATGTTTTGTGGGATAATGATTTGGCCTTAAAAATAAAACAAATATGTTTAGAGATTACCTCGTTATGTTTTAGCGTACCTAAGTTGATGATCTAGCCCAATTTTTATGTGCGCTGGATTTTGTAGTAGATTTGGCATTGTCTGTAGTAAATTTTGGCATGTCAGTAGTTACGTGCCATTGCTTCTTTTTTCTTGTGTTCGTTTGAATTTGCTATGTTGGCTGCTTTTGAATTTTGTGCTTTTTTCTGATTTGACTTTGTGATGATGCTTTTGCATTGGGTTGCTGATTCTTCATTGTATTGTTGTAATCTAGGCTGTCTCTCTTGAATAGATGGCAAGCTCACGTGAAGATATTGTAGATGTGATTGAATAGTTTGTTTTCTGGGAATGAATATTGTAGTAGTTGATACCTTTGATTCCTTCCTTGAATACGTGTCTGGCTCGCTTGGTTGATGTAATTGGATTGCTGGCTCGCTTGTATTCGATGGGAGGTTCACTTGAATAATAGCAGGTTTTGAATAATGGCAGGCTTGCTTGATTGAATTCTGTATTGTGATATCTTTGTTGTTGACTTGAATTCATTGCTGGCCCGCTTGAATAATGACAGGTTCGCTTGATTAGATTTTCTGCAGTTTGCATGCTGCTTCGTCGTGGGGATGTATGATGCCCTAAAATTTTACCTTATCATTTCTGTAGTTTGTTATTTGGCATTTTGCTCATCCCCCTTTCTCATGTTTTTTTCTTATCATTTTCTTTTTTCTTGTTTTTTTTTTCCTTTCTTTTTTCATTCCTTTTTTCATTTTGCTTCCTTTTTTTTCCAGCAATTTTTTTCTTTTTTCTATCTTTTCTCCTTTTTCTATTTTTTATTTTTTATTTTTTATTTTGTTATGAACTGAATTTCAATGATTTCGGATGCTCTCTATCAGCATCAGTTGTTGCTAGTAGAGTACCTGTGTAAACTACTCCTTTGACTGTGGCTTCTTGTAAAGTTTGAGCCAATGTCCATTTACTATCATGGGGAACTCCTCTTCATCAATTGTAATGATCCTTACAGCTCAATTTTCATAGATCTTTTGAATTATGTAAGGTCCCAGCCATCTGGTTGTTAGATTTCCCTTGAATGTATGAAACTTGGAGTCATAGAGTAGTGCCCAGTCACCTTCCTTGAAATTTTTATCCTTTAGGTGTTTCTCAAGCCACTTCTTCCTTTGTTGTTGGATGATTTCAATATGGGCAAGTGCTTGCTGGCATTGCTCATCCAGTTGATTCAATTGTAGCATGCATTCTTGTTGTATCTTTGATAGTTCCATATTTAACTCAGTTGCAATTCTTAATGTCTTTATTTCAAATTCAATTGGAATCCTAACTTTCTTTCCATATACCAGTTCATAAGGTGTGAATCCTGTTGTTGTCTTCCATGTGGTAATATAGGCCCAAACTACCTCACTCAGTCTGTCAGCCCAATTTATTTTATGGAGTTGGACATTCTTTGTCAAAATCCTCTCTAATTCTCTGTTGGTTACCTCAGCTTGACCATTTTCCTGAGGGTGATAGGAGGAGGATTGTTTGTGCTTGACATTGTTTCTTTTATGCAAGTCTTCTATTAAATTTGATGTAAATTGTGGCCCTTGATCAGAAACTAGTTCTCTTGGTACTCCAAACCTGTGAAAGATCTGCTCAGTGAGGAATTTTGCCACGTTGGTTTCATTGGCTGTAGCAAGTGCTGCTACCTTAGTCCACTTTGTAAGGTAGTCAATGCATACCAGGATGTAGCTTTTCTGATTAGCCCGTGGGTTGATTGGACCAACGAAATCAAATCCCCATTTTTCGAATGCTTCCAAGCAGATTTGTGGATGGAGTGGAATTTCTTCTTTTTGTGTTGGTTTCCCCATCCTTTGGCAGTCATCACAGTGTGAAACATATTCATAAGCATCTTTGTGGAGTGTTGGCCAATAGTACCCTGTTTGCAAAATTTTATAGGTTGTCCTCTTTGCAGCATAGTGTCCTCCACATGGTTCATTGCGAGTGGCATGCATTATGTCATGCACTTCATCTTCTCTAATGCACCTTCTGAGTATTTGATCTGGTCCTTGTTTGAAGAGCATGCCCTCTATCCATGTGTATGTGGCACTTTTCCTTATTACTTTAGTCTTTTATTTGTACATGTAATATTCTAGAAACTTCCCAAACACTAAATAGTTTGCTATGTCAGCAAACCATGGGATTCTTGTGGATATGGAAAAAAGGTGCTCATCTAGAAAACTGTCATTGATCACTTCACTGTCTTGTCCATGTGGGAGCCTAGATAGAAAGTCAGCCACCACATTCTGTTTTCCTGGCTTGTCTAAAATCATGATGTCAAACTCTTGGAGGAGTAGCATCCATCCAATGACTCGAGCACTTGTGTTGGGTTTGTTCATGAGATACCTTATGGCTAAATGGCCTGTATGAACAAAAAAATGGTAGCCAGTGATATAGTGCCTGAATTTATTAATGGCCTGTATGAACAAAAAATTGGTAGCCAGTGATATAGTGCCTGAATTTATTAATGGCATGTATGACAGCCAAAAATTCCTTCTCGGTGACAGTATAATTTAATTCTTCCCCTGCCAAATTTTTACTGATATAATATATTGCATAAGGCTTCTTCTCTTTTTTCTGTCCAAGGACAGACCCGATTGCCTTATCTGATGCATCTGAGTGGATGTGGAATGGAAGTGCCCAGTTTGGTCCTTGGAGTATTGGAGCTGTAATTGTTTTCTCCTTAAGTTTATGAAATGCTGTCATGCAATGGTTTGTCCATATGAACTCAGTGTCTTTTGTGAGAAGGGAAAACATTGGTGCAACAATCCTGGTATAATTTTCAATATATCTCCCGTAGTACCCCGTTTGTCCAAGGAAACTTCTCACATCCCTTTGTTTAACAGGTGGTGGTAGCGTTCTGATTACTGAAACTTTTGCTTGATCAACCTCTATCCCCCTCTGTGATATATGGCTCCCTAAAATGATGCCTTCTTCCATTAACATTCTACATTTGTCATTGCTCAGACATAAGCTCATCTCAATACATTTTTTTTATACTAATTCAAGATGGTTCAATGCCTGATTAAAGTTTTGTCCATAGGGTGTGAAGTCATCCATGAAGACTTCCATTTGATCATTTATGAAATCAGAGAATATACTTAGTATGGCCCTTTAGAATGTTGCTGGAGCATTACATAACCCAAATGGTAGTACTCTGTATGCATAAGTACCCCAGGGGCATGTAAACGTTGTCTTATCTTGATCAGCTGGGTGTATTAAAATTTGGTTGTACCCACTGAAGCCATCCAAAAATGAAAAATACGTGTTCCCAGCTAATGTGTCCAGCACCTGATCTATAAATGGCAGTGGAAAGTGATCTTTCTTGGTTTCTTTATTTAGCTCTCTGTAGTCCACACAAATTCTCCATTTGCCTCCTTTTTTAGGGACTATAACCAGCAGTGAGACCCATTCGCTGTCAGAGATGGGATATATGAACCCAACATCTAATAACTTATGTAGTTCCACTTTGACAATGTCCTTTAATGTTGGGTTCAACCTCCTTTGTGGTTGCCTGATAGGGATAGAACATTCTTTGATGTAAATGTAATGTTTGCAAATATCAGGATGTATACCTTTCATGTCTGCATATGTCCATGCAAAATCTTTATTTTGTTCTGATAGTACTTTCATTAACTATGTTTCTTGCTCTGGCTTGAGATTGGACTTAATGTTGACTGTCTTTCCAGGCATAATTTCCACTATCTTTGATTTTTCTGATTGTTCTTCCAGAGATAATGCTTCTGCCCCCATTTTATTTAAGTTCTGGTGTGAACTTTCACCTTCTTGTTGCTGGTCTGTGTCAAAAAATATTTCAAGACCATCATTGTTAGAATATGCATTTTGTATGAACCTATTTATATGACCATATTCATCTATTGCTTTTAATGATAGTGTAGCACCAATTGTAAGGACAGGTCGTAGGTTTCGATTTGGTGTGTCGTTATAATCATCAGTCCAATTTTGATATTCTAAGTCTGAATATTTCCTTACTGGTGGGTAAATCGTGATTTTCTTCCTGGCATGTCCACTGGTGATAGTCGTGTTTCCTGATCTGCAACCTATGTAAGCATCTGCAGTTGCCAACCAAGGTCTGCCTAGTATGATTGGATAACCAATAAGTTTACTTTTTACTTCAATGACTATGAAATCAATTAGGTATTCCCAGGATTCAATATTGATCATAATGTCTTCGAGCATCCCTTCAGGTTTCACAGTGGATGTGTCAGCTAGCTAGAGTACTGTAGTTGTTGGTCTGACCATTGATTGGAGTCCTAGGTATATCACGGTTTCCTTAGTCATCACGTTGATAGAAGCTCCCAAATCGATTAAGCTCCTATTTATTTGTTTTTATTGATGGTGATGTTTACTCCAGGACTGCTTGGATCAAGATATTTAGGGTTAATAATAATACCCAGCATTTAAATCAGCTAATTGTCCCACTACATGTATGGTTGGCGGGTCACGCTTCCTCCTCCCAGGTTTCTTCAGACAATTTTCTCTAATAAATGTTTTACAGATGGGCACATCCCTTATGGCTTGCAAAATCGGTATTTGGATGTTTAAGTGCTTCAATTCGTTTGAAATTGCATTTTCTTCTTCCTCCTTCATACTTCGTATAAGTTTCTCTGGAAATGGAGGGTTTCTGTTTCGTGTGAGTTGTTGAGTTTCTTTCTTCTGAGGGTTTGGTTCACCCGGATGCTGAATATGGGTTGTGTCATTTGTTCGTGAGCCTCAGGTTCCTGGATATTCTTTGTGGGTGTGATTTATTTCATTTAATTCCATGGTGTCTACTAGATAGGTAGGGAATTGTGTGATTTTAGTGTTATAAGTCTGTTGCTGTTGTGCAGTTCTATTATTATTAGGGTTTGGGATGGGTTGGGATGGAATTGGTGGGGGTCTGGGGGGTGGTTGAGTCTATGGGGGCAGCATAATAAGTGGTTGTTGTAATGGGGCTCTCCAATTTGATGGATGGGGTATTGATTTGCATAATTTGTGGTTGATGGAGGAAAATGTGGGGGGTATGGAGGGTAAGACGGTGGGTAATAAGATTGTTGATAGGGTGGGTGATAAGTTTGCTTATTCTGCTGATTTTGCTGTCATTGGTTTGGATTTGGCTGTGCTTGCCATGGATTTGGTGTAGAGTTCCAATTTTGCTGGCCTTGATTATAGTAGGATTGATTGCTAGGTTGGTATGGTCTGACAAAATTACTCCTCCTTTGATTTATAAAACAGAGCTGTTCTATTGCTCCTTTCATTGCGAGATCTTGAATAGAAGCCTTACATGAGGGTAAGAGGGGACATTTATCAATGGAGTGATCGTCAGTGCAGAGACCACATATTTCTATGGTGTTTAATGTGCACTTCCCCTTCTCATGTTTCTTTCTACAACGAGGACAAAATACTGGCAAGGCTCGGTTGATTTCATCCTGTTTCATTTTTATTTGAAGTGCATCAAGTTTCATGGCCAGAGATTGTAAGATGTTGGTCTTCATGTCATCTAACAGGTTTCCTAAATGAGATTTTGTAAGATTTGGTCCTGCAGATGATGATGATCTTATGGATAGATGTGTATCTCTTGTCCCATTTTTGCTTTTCCTAGACCTAGAATGGTTTTTGAATATCTATAATATCTAGTAATAATTTTTTGGATATGTCTCCATCTCCCAAGAGTTTTAAGATCTCAAAATTCTCTTCTTTGATCCCTCTAAGAAGGACAAGTTTAAGCGATTCAGGGTCTAGGGTGCAATGGTTAGCTCGTTTGTAGCTGAGTTGAAAATGTTGGGCATAGTCTTGGAAGGATTCATGGTCTCCCTGCTGCATCCTAAATATTTCATCCCTTGTATCCTTTGCTTTGTAGTAGTCCCTATATTTTTCTAGGAATGATTGTTTCATTTGGTCCCAGCTAAAAATACTATTTCCTTCTAAACTCATGAACCACTTAAGTGATAAATATTTCGGTGTCGAGGGAAAAAGCCTCATCTTTTGTGCATCCGTAGTGTAATCAAAGGATCTGCAAACAACCTCAAACTCAAACAGGAATGTGTCAGGATCTTCTGAAGTCAACCCATGGAAGTTTGGCAGATTTTTAGGGTTTATATTCTTCATCCCGACATCTCCAATAGGTGTGCTAATGGGAAAGGTGAACAACTCTCTAGGTTCCTCTTCTTCGTCTACCATGGTGGTGTTTGAGTTGGAACTAGCAGAGAAGTTGTCTCTGTTTGGATCGTATGTGGAATCAGTTTCATTTCTAGAGTTTAGGAATTCAAATTGAGAGTGGTCAGAAATGTTGTTACCATTGTTTCTCATGGGATGCCTAGGCAGAAAGCATCCAAACCTATCCCTTTGCCGATGAGGCATTCATTGGTAAAATTTTTATGTTTGGTTTTTTTTATGTGAATTTTTTCTTTTCATTTTTTTGTTTTGTTTTTGAAGATGTCTCCTAAAAGATTTAGCACCTCCCGGCAATGGCACCAAAAAGTGGTGAGCTCTTAGAATGGATACCTAATGAGGGTAGCTAGACTAGGAGCCTACTTTAATTATCAACCCGAGGGACGTACAAACTTCAGAGGTGCAGGCGCTATATGTGCTCTTATAGGATAGTCTCTGTCGTGGTTGGGTGTTGGTATCAATGTTTAAAGGTTTTCCTAAAAAGGAATTGAATAAGCTATGAAAGGATTGCCTAATCTGGGGATGAGAAATACCTATGCTGAGAATTTTTGAATGCTGAAAACAGTAACCTATGTTAAGAAGTTTAAATGATGAAATAGTAATATACCATAAGAATTAACTTGCAGAAAGCAGTAAACCTATACTATGAATTTGAATGCTGAAACATGATAGATCTATTCTAAAATACCGAAAGTTGGATCTCTAATCGAAGAAGTAAATACTGCAATTCAAATACATAAACTGGAGACCTGATCTAGAATATTCAAATGCCAAAAACTAAGTTCAGAATGCAATTATCTAATGCTACGAATTAATCATCAATTAACCAAAGTACTAAAAGTAATCAATCTTCATGAGCAACTATAATAATGGGAAAGTGCATGAGATTCAAGATCTAGATCACCGTTTCATAAGTAATGCAAGCACACAGGAAAATAAGTGTCGAAATATGTCTTGGCAGAATGCTGCTACAGGACTACATAAATAGCGTTACCAAACTACAGATTGTGCTATAAACTACTACGGAATCAGAATGGTTGCTTTACTACAGAAATCAAATTGTGCTATTTGAATGTCATCAAGAATACTTTCACATGCAATAAAGATTACGTCAATACAAAGCACATAATGAAAAATACCTGAACAGTAAAATCTCCTGACATACGTGTTGGAGGGGCCCTCTCCAACCCGTACTTAGGAGTGGAGAAAACTTATAGACACCGAATTGAAAGCAACATCAAGTCTTTATTCAAAATAGCAACTTCATAGTTTAACAAAGGTCTGTAACACAAATTGTCTCATCAGTATAAAAACGTAAAACGATGGTTCTCAAAAATGGCAACAGGATCCCCCCGCTAACCGAGAGGCCTGTATATAAATTCCTCCAATGCTTAACCTAACTAAATGTCTAATTGCCAATTTTGTTTGAATAAGAGTTCTTTCTAGAAATCAGGAAAAAGGTGCTGAGCTTTGTATGATCTTTTAGTCCTTCGCTTGATTTGCGTGTTTGTCCCTTAGTGTATCTGGACCTGCTCAATCATACTCGATTTTCATATAATTAGTTTATTGCACATGCTTTCAGACATACAAGAATAATCTTTAAAACAACTTCATTAAATAATCAAGGTAAATCATTTCTCCCACAAAACAAGTGTATTTCTTCACCTTTATTGTGCTTTACTGTGGGGAAAAGGCTATCAGATACCTGTAACTTGGACTCATCAGAGATAGTCATCTACGATGATCACCTATCATCGCCACCAGTGGAAGAACTCATCTGTATATGGAGAGGCCAGTCGGCCACCCCCTGTCATGTCAGTACCTCTACCCACCGGGTCTGAACAGGATCTCGAAGACTGTGAGGAGGGACTTCTACCCTCGTACTAAGGACCAATACCCTCTCGAAGAAGAAACTGCACAGTACGCTCCCAAAACCAATTTTTTTGTTCTTCCACAACTTGTACTCTGTCAGCTGGTGTTTCATTCTACCCAACAGTGTAGTACACCAGTCATATGCGGTAGGCCTCAAGCACTCGGCCGCATAGAATATCAATGGTCGCGAGGCTTGGGGAAGTGAAGCAGACCCTTGTATCCTCCCGAGAGTGAGGATGCTGGTCTTCATACTCAGACTCGATATAGCCTCTACGGGGACTTGGCTACCCACTTTTTGGGTTTTCTCAACGCAATATATGTTCATGTAGTCACTTATGGTGACTCCTCCCCCTATGCTGTGAGATATGAGGCTTCCCACCTCTCCTCGACGGGATAAGTTGGTAATGAAATATATGTCCTCGACTTCCAATGGAAGTGGCTTCCCATCCAAGTCGAAATGCTGAGCTTCCGGGTCCTAGTAGTTTACCAATGCAATGAGTAATCGGTTTTGGGCCATTATACCCTAGATACTCCAAAACTTATATAACTCACAATATTTTAGTGCTTGTTGGGTGGCCAAATCGCCTCCAACTTGATTATCAATTGCATCGTTCTCCCTCTCCCTCCACTCTAGCACCATCCTATGGAAAAATCAAGGATTTTTTAGTGTCAAAACTTGGAAAAAAACCTTACCCACGACGTTATACGCGGCCTGTTTTAGAGACATTCGCATTGTATACGCGGGCTACTTTTTGTTTTCACGTGCATACCCATCCCTACACGTGACCCAATAAACCATAGCTCGCGTACAACGCACCGTGGGAATAAAATAATTGAAAAGCTTAAAAATATACCACTAAAAAACAAATTGAAAGCCACAGATTTGAAGGGAAGAATGAGAGCTCTTACTTGGTCCCGATGGTTCGCGATTTAGTTGCTCCTAGCTCCTAGAATCATCACTTGAAGATCAGAGGTAAAAACCACCAAAATGCACTATGTTTGGTAAAAATGAAAATGGTATGGTAAAAATATTTCTTTTTACTATTTATTACTTTTCCTTACCCAATTTTATATAGTTATATTGGTTTTTACTATTTTTAGAGCTTTTTGACTAATATAACATTGTGAGCTATCTTTTGAGCAGTTTTTTGCATCGAGCGTGGATTTTGGACATTTTCGTGCCTTCAACAGCTATTTTCTACACCCATAATATAGGTTAGGATGTCATTATGCCTGCATTATTGCATCAACCTTATGACCATATTCATAAACCTTAGGTGCGACCCCACTTTTTAACTGACGGGGAACCTTCATGCTGCTTCAGAAGTGTCGTTATTTGGCAGTAGGTCCTGTCCGATCATGGGTTCCCTAGTTAGATCCTTTTTATGTCTTATGGAATCCATGCAATTGTTCCTCTTTAGGATTGAGAGTCTTTTTTAGTCCCTCTATGACATTGTGATGAAGAATCATAGTCTACTTTATCTTTATTCTGGCCATCTTCCATAAGGACTCCTCGTTTATGTCAAGTTGTGAATGCATTGCATTATCCTGCTTGCCTTTGAGCCTCGTGTTGGCTCCCACTTTCTGAGTTATTATCCATTTTCCTCAGCAATTTTCTTTTCAAGCCAAGAAAAGCCTTAATTTATCTTTCATAGCTTGATGACCCTTACCTTGAGGGAACAACCCCTCGAGTGTCCATATACTTCACACGCTTCCTTGCATTGAGAATAGGTATGTTCCATTTCCCGGAACTAGTTCACTTTCCTGTGACACTCGTTCCCTCACTGTTGTATCATAAGCAATTTTATTATTTTTCAAGCTTCAAAATCTGAAAAAGACAAAAAAATCATATAAAATAAAAAGCCGGATGGGAAAATTTTACTACCTTCTATTGGTAGTTGTTGTGTCGACTTTGAACAGAGCATTCATATCCACTCCATGTATCATGGGTCGGGATGTTAGTATGACCTTAGGAATCTGTACTCATTTCTCATATCTTACTCCATCGACTGGTTAAGCTTCCAGTCATTATGGATCCTTTGTTGATGCCTCATGTGTCACAAAGCATTGTCAGTATCCAGTGTTGAGTCTATGCTGCTTGATTCTATCCATCTGCTCATGCTCTTGTTCAAAGGAAGTATTTAAACCAGAGTCGTCCACTCCTCATATATCTTGACTATTGCATGTCAGACATCCCTTATGAGCCCAGTTCGATCACATATGATGTTCCACCCTACACCTTGGGCCTAGTTTCATCATTGGTAGGTGACCGGGTGAAAACATGAAGTTGGGAAACAATTTTGGCTTGTTTTTGACAAAAAAAACTGCTAAATTTTATGTTTTTCAACTTCGACCTCTTCAAACCCATATCTCCCTTAGGAATTTCAACTTGAGGTAAACACAAAGGTTTTAGAGAATTGAATTATCTTTCTACTCATATTTTTTTAAAAAAATTTTATGGACTTATCGTGGGACAAATTTTTGTCCACATACAACATATACTGAAAATTTTAGGTATGGATAATGAGTGACCTCTGTTGATGACGGTTTTTTGATAGATGGTTATTCATTTTAGGGAAAAATATTGTAGGCTCATAATCTGCACACACTACACTGGATCCTGGACTATATTTTGAGTTTTTTAAGACTTGGGAACTATTTTTTATTATTTATCGAAAAAACGTATGTTTAGAAAATGGTGCATTATCGACACATGTTTTTGTCTTCGCATTTTCTTTCAAATGTGACTCTTATCAAACAAACTAAAACCAACCCATTGAAGATGACACTTCAAGGAACATCCTTGTATTTTTTTAAATTTTTTTGGCTTCGTCATTGTGATGATATTGAATTTTCATTGTGAGTGATTTTTCAGTCACTAAATTTTTTAATGATAAAGTTTAGTAAAAAAATAGTAAAAAATAGTAATCCTAAATGAAATTAAAAAAAAAAAAATTATGAGAAAGTAGATTGAATGATGAATCTACTGGTATAAACTCGACATGTAATTCTCATGTTTTGTAGCGGTCCGACCTTGTTAAAGTGACACATTTCTGAATTTTGTAGAAATGGTGCTGGAATTGTTGACCAGAAACTCTCAGGTGAGAAAATGTCTTCCAAACTCTCAGCCGAGAGTTTAGTTCAAGCTCTCATCCGATTTTTTTTTTAAAATACAGCACGTGGATTGGTTCAAACTCTCGGCCTAGAGTTTTTTTAAACTCTCCGCCGAGAGTTTGAACTCTCAAAACTCTCGGCCTAGAGTTTCAGGTTGACTTTTTTTCTCCTGTTCATTTGCGCGCCCTCTTTCCCAGCTTCACGTTTTTGTCACGAAATTGTTTCCCAGCTTCACGTTTTCACCCGACCTTGAACTTAGCAAGTGACATCTCACCATTTGTCCTTGACTAAGCGGTTTCCCTTGTGTTCGACGGAAAGACATCTATTCAGACATTGGGATTCGTGTTGTGCCTTGGTTTCCATTAGACCCTATTGGTGGTTTCCTCATTCCTGTCAGTAGTATTCATCACTGGCTTCTATTTAGGAGGTCTCTCCATGCACTACTTGCATCTTGTACACGCATAAGAGATGCACCCGATTTTTTGTTCGTTCAACCTGTTTGTCCGAGTTCTTCCAAATATTTCAGCTTAGCTGCTACCTCATGCTGGTTGATGGGGATCCATTAATGCCTTCCTTCCAACGAATCTCATTCCATCGACTCCAACTCATTTATTCCGGAATAGACTCATAGAGATTTAGAGTCCTTTGAGTACCTTGAGACTTGCAGTCATTAGTGGTAGGTTCTCTCGTCATCAACAATTGGGAATTCATTAATGTCCCATGATCGATGGATTCGTCAAGTGTTCAACCTCAACACCTTTATTCGCACTTGGTGAATGTACTGAGTGCCTTGGTACCCATGTTATCTCACGTCTGTTAATGGTATACCTCAATGACCGGTAATCAGATGATGTCACATCAAGTTCAACATCAGTACCCTTATTCACTTGATAGGGCATGCACCATAGATGGTTTGTGTAGAAGACCCCAGACTTCAGTGGCATTCAGTATATGCTACTTGTGATCGTTATTGTACCTATGAGATATTGTTCTCATACATCAATAGTTTGTACCATCAGTCTGCATCAGATGTTTCCTCTTTAGTAGGAGACCATATCTTAATGTATATGGGTCATGGCTATGACCATTCATGACATGTATCCACTATGTACTGCCTATTGATGGCCATTGTATCAGATTTCTATGTATTGTACCGATATGTACACAGAGTTATCATTGTATTGTGACGAGTGGGATACTCCTTCCATTTGTGTCTCCATCACTCCACTTCTGAGATTTGTAATGTATTCCGGCCATCGTAGTACATTCTTTGACCTCAGACATTAGGGGGCATCTGCTACACCATATTTTTCCACCTTGTGAGGATTAGCACTCCTTGGCCTCCCTTACCCATTTTTAGACTTAAAAACATATTTTTGGTTCTCCTTGAACCCATTTCCCCCTATTTTTCCACCTATACACGAGCTACTTCAGTACAACTCCCGTACGCGCATGTTACATCACTATAGCCTACGTACATCGACGTTTTTGGTAAAGGATAGTAAAATCTCTATTTTTCACTCCAAAAAGTGGCCACTGTCATCTTTGGCCTTCTATGTATCTTGAAACGACTTGATTCGACCTTTCACTTGCCTTTGGAGGGTTATATATTGAGCTATTGTGATGCATGGAGGGAGGAGAAAGAGAAGAGCATCGAAACTTTACCAAAAATTTTCCTTGATTGCTATTGCTTGAGTCTACATCCATTGATCCTAGTTGTTGTGAACCATTTATGTTCACCTCCCAAAATCTTTCATATCTTGTGAACGATTTGTTCTTTTACTTGTAAGTTTTCCATTGTATGGGGGATCGAAGTGGTGGAGGCACAAGTGGAGGGACCTAGTTCTTGGTTCAGATGAGTTGTCAACAAGAGGTTATATCTTGTACTTCTTGTTGATATTAATAGAAATACTCATTTTCTCGTCCATTTATATTGTGAATGATCATTTATTATCATTAGGTACATTTTCTTATATATATCATGGATTATGCTATTGTATATGCTAACCTCTTTTATGTATCATATGCACTTATTTGCATTTATTGTTGAGGCTAAGCTGCAGGTTCAAGTGTTGTGATTCGAAATCTCAACGGAATTCTTCATCAGACGTTTGGTTGAGGTAGGCCCTTTATTTTTTTCATCAACATTTACATTTATATCTATCATATGTTGGGAAGTGAGTTGATTTCTCGAGTCCATCTGTCTGTTGTGGTCTACCCCAAGCCATATGACTTCCAAAAGAATATAAGAAAACATAAGAAAAAAAATTAAGTCAAGTTAAGAAAAGTGAAGATTAATGAAATAAAATAAATAATAGAAATTAAAAGAGAAACGCTAACTACTTTCCCTAATAAAAGAAAAGATAAAAGAGAAGAAAGAGAGGAAAAGTGTTGATCATTATTTCTCAAGATATTCATTAATTCTGTAAAAGAGAATAGCCAAAATCAAGAATGGAGCCAATATATAAAAATTGGTAATCAAGTGAACAATAGATAAGAGGGTTGTAGGAGGAAATCCCCTCATTGCGATGGTAAAGATCCAATCGGCTTCATATTGAGCGCTTAGTGGCCCAAACAAGTTCTTGTGGCCTAGATATGAAATCCTGGATATGTTGATGTTATTATATAGAATCCAAATATCTACAATAATGAATAAAGAGGTCGAATTGGAAAGTCTACCCTAATCAATATTTAAGAAGTAAGAACACTTCCCTAAGTTATTATCTTCTATCTTGCTTGGCCTGATTTCGAGGTGATTCTATAGAATTAAAAAGATGTTAAGTTCTTGTTAATCTACTGTAGGGAGGAATGGGATTGTTCCTTAACAAGTTGGGTTATCAAAACATATAAGTACTGTGGTTATTTGTTATTTATTTCAGTACTATTTAGATTTGAATATCTTCTTGATATTTTTATATATAGTATTATATTAGATTTTATTTCTGATTTCTATAACAGTCTTATTGAAAAGAAAGCCTGTATTATTTCTTCCTTGTATACTATAGTTATGATGACTTTTCATTTCAAGTACAAAAGCTACTACATTAAAGATTTATTTTCTGTATAAGTATTCTTGTGTTAAGAAGGAAAAAGAGTGAAAAACTCACTTACTAATCTAATTAAATTATTCTAGAACATAATAGAATATTAGTACTCTAAATTGTCTGTTATGTGTAGACCTATTAGCATATATGTAGAATATTGTTCTAATATGTAAATAGAGATTTATTTTATTTATTCTTTTTGGTTGAATAAAATAAAAGTATATCTTTTTATTTTGTATATATAAATCTCTTTTGGTTTGTTATCTTTTAGAGTTGTTTTAATTAGAAAATATTATGTTCTACTTCATTTTATTTATCCTATTAATATAGGAATTTCGTTATTAAGAATATATTAAAGAAATACATAATACCTCTAGCTTTTGTCTTGTTATTGTTTTTATATTTCATCATAGGATATTCTCCAAACTTTCATACAATTTATAAATATGTTTCATGTTTCGTTTGATGTATTATCAATTTTTTTATACATATTATAAAATGTTTCATGTTTCGTTTGATGTATTATCAATTTTTTATACATATTATAAACATGTTTTGTTTTACGTCACATTTATACATAGTTATTGTACAAAAACCCTCATCTACGGTATACAGACAAATTTCACTATAAACTACTTCATACTTATAAACAAAGAATTTTATCAATTTTAAACAGACTTGGACTATTTCCTTTTCAGTGGTTATATTTATACAAGCAATAAGTATATAAAATACTATATAAACAATGCAAACAAAATAAGAATCATATGAATAATCTATCATGATTATTATTAATTATATAAACTATTTTTGAGTATTTATATAGTTATAAAGAAGTTCAAGCTATTCAAGAAATCAAGAGAAACCGGTTAGGGTTTAGCCTTTACTTAAGGTGTGAATACACACTAATAACGTGACTGGTTATTATTTATGAGTCAAACCTTTTCCATAAACAAAAAAACTTTCAAACAAATGTATGGTTAACATGATATACAATATATATTAAAAACCTACAATATATATATATATACACTCTGTAAACGATGAGCTATGAACAATATAATGACACAAACGAGATCAGGTCCCCATAAATAAACACTATATAAACATTTAGGAAGTCCTTTTTAATTCTATCAATGAAACAGAGGGTCGAAACACTAGAGTGTAGCCCTCAAACCAACCTTATACATAAAATTATACATGAAGTAAAACTATTCCATATTATCTATTTTGTTCATCTACAAATTCAACGATGCCATTATTTATCCAACAATGAAATGACCATACACTGGCAAATGCCACTGTAAACAACATAATGCATATATATTATAAGTATGAGAAACTCTTTTACAAAATGATGAATCTATATGTTTGAGCCTATTCACAATGGTCACATTGATTTTACATTAATGACCTGAGTGGCATGGCTACCTTCATAGGTCATTTTGACTCAAGCAGAAGAAGTGAATACCCTTGGCATGAGAAAGAACCATTTAGGTTGATGGTATGTGAGATGGGGTATCATCACTTACCTGGTGCATATGAGCCTCAAAGGAGGGGAAACCACTCATTGCAGCCACAAATATTGGAACTATTCAAACCCCATGATCCCTTAGTCACAGTTGGGAGGTCGATGTCAACTACAAGAAAAAAGCAAGAAGTTAGTATCCAATCCTTTAAAAAGACCAAGAGTTCAATATATATACATAAATTGGTAAATCATCAAAGGGAGAACACGGCGATTACCTGGGATTGAAGAGGGGGTAAACTGTCTTCCCTTCGTTTGAATGCTTGAAAGTATATCTCTATGAGAATAAAATAGTGAAATGTTACTTTGAAACTTTTGGGAAAAAAAGGAAGTCCAAGCCAAGTTCCTTTGTGACTAGCAGGATAAATGCTAGAAAATATAATCATTGTAATAATGGAGTAGGGTTGAGCCTTGGTAAACATTATCCATGAAAGAAACACCCTCAAGCTTCAATACCTTGTGGAGCAGGGATAAGCCCCTCTCCCTTACCCTCACAAATGAAACAAAGTCGCTAACACAATGATACTTAAGCAAGTTGAGTTGAGATTCAATGCATGCATACTAGCTTATTAAAAACATAGTACTCCTTGGATAGTTGTAGCATGCTATGTTGTATGTTGAACAACATAGCCATGTGATGGTCCAACGACCTTTCCCTCTCACAATTAATATGATATGTATATGAGTATGGTTGGCTGATAGGCCCCCAATTTCATAGTTCATGTTACAAGTTATGTGTTTACCATGGAGTCAATAGGTGAGGCCACTAGGTTCCCCTCCACAAACCTTATTTCTTCCATACATATGTATCGCTTGCATTATAATAACATTGTTATGTTATATGCTTAGGACTGCGACTATGTATATGGTCGTTGGTTAAACAATGAATGTAAATATTGTTTCCCATTGTTAATATGTTTTTATCCAAGAAATTAGTTTAACAATATGTGTGTTAATATATATATAATAATGATAAACATGTTTACATGTGGGTTGATTTTATATTATGGATAATAATAAACCTGCATATGTGTGTTAACAATGATGAATAAACATTTTTGTGTGTAGTCTCGAATGATACCACTGCCACGAAGGTTACGAGGAGACTCACCATAAATATATAAATGAAGAAGCTAATACCATGGTACAAACCAATACAGTCCATACTTTTATTACAATATAAACATGAATGAAGGACTAGCTATTAAGTATCTATTATGGATACAAGTTAAGTCAAGAAGCGACTCATTAGATTCTTTCCAAAAGTAACATAGTTATGTCTTGGATACATTATGAATCTGAACTGGATCAATGCTGAGTATAAATCTAAGTAAACAACATTCTGACCATTGTTTTAATATCTAGTTAATTAACAAATTTCCATGTAATTGTGACATTAATAAAAAAAATTGCATGTGAATTGTAAGATGTTACAAAAGTGATCTTCATTGTTTTTTTTTATCTCTCCTTCATGTCATCCTCTCATTGACTAAATCTAAAAAAATGTTGTCTAAGATATAGTAATTGTACTTCTCATTGACTAATTGTACTTATCTAGAAAATTGCATCCATGTAAGCTTATTTAGTATACATAGTAAACATTTTTATATAACAATTAAAATATAAATAACGAGAGTCATTAGATTTAATGCTATTCATTAGTGGAATTTATGTTGTACACAAGGACTTGCAAAAATCACAATACAATAATAAGTTTATATGTCTGATTGATAAATAAATAGACATATCAACATAAATGAGACTTTAAAAAGACTAAAGGGGAAGGCTTGTAAGAGATTGCCTTAGTTTCAAAACAATTATTCTCTACTAAATAAGGAAATCAATGTGAAGGTGTAAGCTCATATGGCCCCTCCCTCCTCCCTCATGTCACTCTCAAATCCGCATACCCAACACTAGTAGAAAATGAGAGATAAATGACAAGACGACCAAAAACATTTGGTCACCACAGTTGTTTCAAGATATAAATGACCAAACTTGAGTGATCCAACTAAAACTGACTAGAGGAATGACCAATTGGATTACGGGATAAAATATATGACCAGATAACAAGTAACTAAACTAAAAATGACCACATAACAATAACATTAAGAATATGAATTGGTCATTTATTTGGTCATTGTTAGTTGTGTCACTCTGATAATGGAAAATTGCAATTTTGACAATGAATTTGTACAATTTACTAAATTCTAGCACTGTAGATGGATTCAGAGACCCAATATGGGTCTCTGAATCCATCTGCAGGGTTAGAATCTAATCAATTGTAAACCCCCTCATATGTCTCAGCTTAGCATTAATGCATCATGAACCAGATTTGCACCACTTAAACATTAATGACGTTATATGTAGTCTTATGCTCTTGGAGCATAAGCAATTTTCTTATAAGATTTACATCCTTCCCAAGGTATCATAATTAATTTTCAATACATCTGTGGTACACGCATTAATAAAACCATCACAAGCTGAGATATCTCAAGTACCACAAACCTAAACTAAAAATGACCACATAAAAATTGGTCATTTATTTGGTCATTTTTAGTTATGTCACTCCGACAATGGAAAATTACAATTTTGACAATGAATTTGTACAATTTACTAAATTTTAACACCACAGGGGGTCTCTAAATCCATCTGCAGTGTTAAAATTTAGTAAATTGTAACATTGTAGATAGATTCAGAGACAAGGGCTAGTGTCTAAACATGGCGCCATATGAAAACCTACTGAACTTTTTTGCAAGATCATTTCATCTATACTGTCACATCTAGTTTGATATGCTTATCATGACCATATCTTATTTCACTATTTTTGCTTTCGTATTATCCATTTGACGGATCCGCCAAGTTGCATCATGTGCATCATCATAGTGTGGTTCAGTCGAGTCTTGGATATATGTTGTCTTTCTCTCTCGACATTTTCATGTCGAGAAGTTGGTGTCATTATGTTTAGCTCGTCATACTAGTCACGTTCATATTTTGTTTGAACAAAACCATCGTCGTTTGACCCTCTCGACAGTTTGTTAAAGTTTGGAAAAGTTCATGTATTTTGCGTCATCGTGTTAGCTAAAAATTGTCAATTTCACAACCTCCATTACTTATCCATATGCATCCATTCATCATGGTTCTCCTCGCACTTGATTTTGGAAAGTTATATAGTTCTCGTTGGGTCTCTCCCATGCAAAAATTCGCCAATATCCTTCATTTTGGAAAGAAAAAAAATCCCTCCCTTCAAATTATTCAATTTCAATGATATTTTACCAAACTCATAACCATGTTAACCTATCCATTCGATTAGACAAAGTCCCCCAACGTGTTTCATTTAGATTCCTCACTTGTGATAGCTATCGACATTTTTCATCTACATCACATGTAGATATGCCAATATTATTACAATTAAAACATAAATTTAAGTAATATATAATATATTAATATGAAAATATATAATAATATTATATTATATAAACATATAAATAACAAAATATAAAAACATTTATATAACAAAACGTTATTATATAACAAACAAAACAATTTTTATAAAAATTATAACAACAAACACAATAATAATAATAAAGTCACTAATCTATAACCAAATGCCCACAAGTATATGGTGCAGGCTCCTCGCGTGTATTCCATAGTTATGAGTTATGAGAGACAAGGGCCATCATGCTTTCATCTCCTTCACATTAAACCAAAATATTTCCATACAAATTAAATTTCCCTGCAAAACTAGGCAGTGGCGATCACAGGTCGAAGGCAAGGGGTTTGGTACATCAAACCCTAATAATTCTTACATGTCTTCACATATGAAATTTATTATGTTCGATCTGTTCAAGATTTGGAATTTTCATATAGATTTTCTCACACCCATTTAAGAAAGTTTCATGTTACTCGTATTTATTTTAGAAATTTTCAAGTTTAGGTTTAGGGTTGAGAAATTTTGGAGTAGTTTTAAGAAAATGGCCCCAAAGGACAAAGGTCGTTAAAGAGATATGGAAATTTTCCCAGTAGCCCATGTAACAACTTACATGAGGCTCGTTGTGAAGCTAAAAAAGGCTATATGGAGCAGGGGCATTGGGAGCGTGCAAAAGAGGATGAGGGTTCGTGTCTCTAGGAAGTGCAATGATGAAGGATATGCTAAGGAGGAGCTATATTCGATTGTTACTATGGACGAGGTCATCCAAAAGGTCGATTGGGTCACGATTCCTTAGATTGATTCATGAATGCAATGAACCAATCATGCATTGTTATGCGAATTCTGCATTATATTTTAATTAAATATGGTATTTCAAAACGCTCATTGATTTTACAGGGTATCCCAAGCCAGTCCTATGTATTAGAATAACTATATTTTTGTATTGGTGAAATCTTGTTGAATTACTTGATATTGGATTGAATTAGTGATGAATACAGTGCTAACCCATGGATGATATAAGGTAACATGGGGATGTTTGGGAGTTGGGAATATGAATTTCCCTAACAATGTGACATTGGTCCTTTGTCAAGATATTGCAACTTGATATCCACATTACTTTAGTTTATTGAGTAGGATTACATTCATGATTTAGTGCTAAATATATGTCTATATTGTAAATTTCTATGTTGTGGGTCTAATGAAGGTTTTTCGCTTAACAAATAATATCCTTTATATCTATTATTCATTTGGAGAGGGGCCTTCTCATACTAGACATATTTTACCTCGGAAGCTAAAATCTCATTGTAACACCCCATTTTGACATTACTACCTGAACTACTATTATATGTTGTATTTGTTTGACTGTGAGACCTCGTCGGTTGACGACACTGTGGACATGGTTCTATTATTTTGCCGATATATATATGTGTGTGTATGATGAAAGTATTTTGATCGGTAGTCATGTTTAGATATGTATCATGTGTTAATTGTGTCAAATATATGGAATTTACTGAATGATGGGTACGTGGATACCGTTACAGTTATATGTTGAAATAATGAATGTTATGCAAGGTGCATGGCGAATGAATGAGTTTATTGTTGTTATGTTATGATGAAATATATGTGTGTACATATCGAGCATTTATGCACGATATTCTATATTGTATGTTGAGGACTGACTTACAGGGTGAAATGGCTAAGTGGTAGCTGGATCCTACGAGGTGGGAGGGCCTCGGGGACACGGATTTCGAAAGATAAAATGGTATGCGAGTGATGCATTATTTACTTTCGTATGGTTATTATGCTGTTTATTATGATATATGTTATGACATGGGTGGGGTAGGGTTTCAGGAAACTCAACCGCCCAGATCGGTTATACGATGACAAACCGATACAAGTGCAACGCTGTTGTTATGTCGGGTGGACATAGTCCCTTGTTCCATTAGGGGGGGTGGAGGCTTTACCCACCGTTTATCCCCGAAACCCAGAGTCATGGGAGGGCTATGCTACGGTGCGCTCCCCAAGGTGTGTGATGATGACTGGTGGTTGCCTGCTGGGGAAGCTTGGTCGATGTAGTCGACACTTCCGCTTACGGGTTCTAGCTGGAACCGGTCATGACTTGACATTCCAGGGTAGTCCAGCAGAGGACAGGATAGGATGTGGAAGTTAGTGATGATGTAGATAGATAGGTGTAGTGTGAAGTAGGGGTGAAAAACAATATCTAACTGTAGGCGTGTAAAAACCTTGATTAGTATGTGTCAAAATCAGTGATGTATGAATTGTCGTAACTTGGATTTCAGTAAGCTAATGGATTGTACCTTGTAAACTATGTTAAAACATGTGTCGGTAATTAATAAGTTCCTTGATTATGATTGATGTATGTGAATTATTACTTTTAGTGTAGTTACGTGAGGAATGTAAGCAATAGCTATGCTTACATAACTCGCCTACATAGTATAAATTACATGAAATATTGTTGAGTAATAATGTTAATTAGTGTCGCTTAATTACTGTCGTTTAGTAATTAACTATTGGTGATCAATGTTAATAGTGTCGATTAAAGTTAATAATGATGATTAATGTTAATAATGTAGATTAACTATTAAATTTTGTGGATTAAGATTAATAAAGTCGATTAGAGTTAATAATGTTGATTAATGATTAACGATTGTCCATTAATAATTAATTGTTGTTGATTAATAAGCAAAGCTAAGGTTAACCGAGATAGTGACTAATGCAATTGATTAAGATGCTTGATTAATTGTTAAGTAGTTTAATTACAACTGAGATGTAATTAAAATGGAACCAGGTAAAGTCGATTAAATCTTAGTTAATTTTATTTAATTAGTATAATTACACGTTGATAATGTTATGAATTACATTGATGGGATTATGGTTCATAATTGATAAATTGAATTAGTTAAATTTATAATTGGAGGGAATTAACATATTATAAACATTAGAAACCATTAAGTAAATGATTAGGTTAATAGTAGTTAATCAATTGACCATTACTGTTAATTAAATTAAATTGGTGAACCAACCGTAAATTTAAAATATATAATATTTATGTAACATTTATTATTTATTAATTAAATGGTCAAAAATGGAAATATGAGTTAGGATATGTTTAAATTATTATATTAAGTAAAAGAATTAAATTTAATGGAATTGAAGTTACGGTTGAGAAGTGACCCCAACCAACACTTTTAATATTAATTTAATATTTAAAAAGTCCAAGTCCAAGTTGAGGGCTCGAGGACTTACATGGTAGATGAATGGGTTGGATGAAATTTAATTTAGGGATAGGGGTAGTAATGGGAAGAAGAGTCGGCAAACTTGGTATAAGATGGTGAAAGGGGGAAGGAGAAGGGGATCCTTTTTACCTTAGGATTTTGGAGAAATTGGGAGAGGAGAGCTGCAAAGAGGGGATTTGTTGGAGTTTGTTTTTTTTCTAAAGGGATACAACAGCTAGGCTTGTACTCGGTTTGGGCTCGGGGGTCCAAAGGGGTACCTTTGGAGCTGGGTGGTCGGCAAGACCTCGCCAGTTGGTAGGGTGGCAAAACTGGTTCGGTTGTTAGAGTTTCAGAACTGTGGGAAAGGCTTGTGACTACAGGGAAAAGCAAGGAGAAGCAGCAACAAGGACAGCAACAAAAAAAAAAGGGATCTGCAAGCTACCTACAGGTATTTTCCAGCAGGTAGGTTGATTATTTCTACCTTGTCAAATTCAGTTGTAAGTTAAATAAAAATGGTTATATGCTGGAATTATAATCTGCTTCCCTGCACAAACAGAATTGGTAAATTATGTTTGCTGTTGAGAATGAAAACCAGTAATTTATGTTAGAACAATAACTAGAAAATATATATATTTTGAAGCTGTAAATACTGTTTTTACAGCCAATAGGAACAGCAGAAATTAGAAAACGTAAATTTAAAACGAAACGTAAACAGTAGAAGACAGATTTTATTTGAGAGTTGTAAAACAAACAAAGGACCCTGGTTGGGGTCTTACATATGGTATCAGAGCCATGGTTCCAAATCTGGAACCAGTGGGCTCATTACATTGAACAGAACTGTGTGAAGGAAAAAAAAATTACTGGAAACCATGACTCCTGTGCAAGTATTTGACCTGCATGAAACACGAATAAGAGTTAGAGAACTATAATATTTCTTTTCTATATAAAAAGAAAAGTGAATTACATTTACATTCAAAACTAAATTACTAAACTACAATGCTTATGTGATATGAAATAGCTATTTTATACATGAATGGAAAAGATGCTATATATAAGAAATATGAGTTACAAGATTTTTAATGTAACATTTACATTTGAAAATATATGACAGAAAAACGTATATATGTATATATATATATATATATATATATATATATATATATATATATATATATGAATCTTTAAAACTGAATTTAAAAAAAAAAATAAGTATACATGTACATTAAAAAAAAAAAAAAAAAATTCATTTAAAATTAAATTTGTTTCAATTTAATTTAAATTTCAAGTTAGACAAAAGAAATTATATATATTCGTGAAAAAAAAAGAAAAAAAATAATAGGGAAATTTTAATTTAAACATGAAATTGACCTAAAATTAATCGAAAACTAAGCGCAAAATGGTTTATAGCTAATCTTGCACCTGAAACTCCACGGCTGAGGGGTATTGGTCTTCAACTCTAAAAAAAAAGTTATGAAGAAAGGCAAACTTTCAATGCAGTAAGAGCACCCTCTAATTAAAAGCAGTGTATGACAGTTAATTCAACAGTTTCACCTCCATGGATGATTATCTTCAGCTCGAAGTCAGGAACCACTTTGTCAGATTAAATTACCAAGTATCATCCGAATAAAACTCACGTCATGAATGACAACAGAGGGCGAAGGGATGCGAAACAGTCAAAAGATTGGCAGGTGAACTAATATAAGTGCAAAGTGATCAAATAGATAAACATGAAACTATTCAATAGGGGTTCAATCAAACTCATTAATTATAACACAGATATCAGCAGAACTGACCCTCGCTGAAATTGCATTCTAGTTATTGAATATCCTTCGTTACCCCATAGGATTATAAGTCATAAAAATATAATATGAATACATAAAATATCAGCATCCAAAGAAATCCAGTAGGTTCACGGGACGACCAGGGCACGACCATGGCCGAGCTGGGCACAGCCCGGCAGTCGTGGACCGGCCAGGGAACAGCCCTGTGTGGCCGTGGATCGGCCAGGGCGCAGCCCGACGGTCGTGGACCTGCCTGGGCGCATCCCAGCATTACATTACCAGTATAAAAATTGAGCGTGACTCAGCATACGTGACCTTTAAATCTAAATAACCATTTCTGTCGTTAATGTTCCATGGCTGCTGCAGCCAGGGCGTAAAGCGTTATGCCTGAAGACTAAATCCAAAAAAAAATATATGGGCGCGGCCATGGACCGGCTAGGGCTGAGCCCGGGGCCTGGGCGTGCAGCCCGGCCAACAGCCTTCTGCTATGGCCTGGGCATGCAGCCGGCCAGCACGAAGAAAAAAAAAAACATTATACAAAAAAAAAGGAAAATAAAACTCTGATATGAAAATCGATCCACGGAAAACTGTCTCTAAATCTCTCTTAAACTAAGCAAGAGATGCGGCCTGGGGGCAGCCTGGCCAAGAGCTAGCAAGCCGGAATGGCTCTATGCGTGGAGTGTCTCTGCTTGCAGAGTCATGGGAGGCTGCGTGAAGGAAGACCTTCTCACAGGGTGAAGAGCCATGGGACTGTGCGGGAGAGAGGAGCAGGCCAACCGGTTGCCCTCTGCGGCTTGTGGCAAACAAAAAAAATCCGCCTCCGAATGGCAGTAACCCTGCAAACAAAATATATATATATATAATAAAATAACAGAAGAGATGACCTATACCTTGACCCTTCGTCACAGTCGATAGCCATGGAAGGAACTCGCCCGTGGTGATGAAGTTGCAGAGCAGAGCTCCTCGTGAACCAAGGGAGAAATGGCAAGGTCCTTAGGGTTTGACCGTTTTAGGGTTTATTTGTTGCATGGGGTGGATAACCTGGGGAGGCCGGGTGCCCTCCAGCTGGCCACTTAGAGTTAGAACAAGCCGTATGGGTAAGTTTTTTTATTTATTTATTTACTTAATTTGGTTTATTTTATTTAATCTTAATAATCGTGTGTTATAAGATTATGTGTAATATATAGATTATGTGTAATATATTTAGTTATTTAAATTTAATATAATTTATTTATTTTATTTTTATATATATAAATATATATATATATATTTTTATTATTTCATTTTATTTATTTTGAATATCTTAAATAATTGAATAAAAAAAAATTAAAAAAAAAAAAAAAAAAAATCTAAATAATTAGTGTTAATTAATGTTAGTGATAACTAATTAGTGTTAGTGTGTTAAAGAATTAGTGTTAGTATGTTAATTATTAGAATGTTAATTAATTAGTCTTAAACTAAGATAAACTAATTAGCTTTGAGGGGGCTAATTAATTCTAAAAGGTTTATTTTGTTCTTAAAAATGTTCCTTGTCGAAACTTCGACGTATAGTCGAAGGAGCAAGACGGACACAAAATCTCCAAACCAAGACACCACGGAGACCAGCATGACGAGCTGATCGCTACGACACTAATTCTACCCCTGACATAAATGTTTGGTAAAAACGACACTAAACTTAAAACTTAGGTTATGTTTTTATTTAATTATTAAAATTATTAAAAATATTAATTATTAATGAGAAATGAGGTAGTAAACATTGATTGAATGTCTTGCAGAGTCAATGACGACTTAATGAGGATTGTGTGGAGTCCAATACCTAAACCTACGTAGAACTAAGCAGTATGTCTAGTACCGGGTGGCCTCAAGATGGCCTGATCGAAACGTCCTGAACTATAGCTCTTAGAGTAAAAACGCTCGTAAATTAGTCATGACACACTTTTGAATTAAATGGTTGAGTTTGATAGTAAATTAGTCATGATGTCATTGTGTGCTAATTATCCTATTATTCCATGAGCAGGAATAAACATGGTAAGAACGCGAGCAGGTCGGGGGCGAGGTCAAATGACGGCGTTACCTGAGCCGAATGTGCCGGCACCATCGCCAGATACTATTCTTATACTGCGCTCGTTGGAAGCCATAAACGAAACACTCAGGGGACTAGCACAGAGAGGAAGTACTACCTCAGAGGTAGAGGTGGAGGCCCCTCCACTAAGGGAGGAAGTTCCTATGGTAGAAGCGAATACGGTACCAAGAACTCTGCATCAGGATATCAAAAGGGAGCTTCAGAAGATAAGGCTTCCAGAATTTTCGGGGGGTTGATCAGGGATACGAGCAGAGTCGTGGTTGGAAGAGATGACCAGGTGCTTGACCTTGCAGGAGTACACCTCCACGTCTCAGTCCAAGCTGGCCATATTTCAGCTAAAGGGGGCTGCTTTGAACTGGTGGGGAAACCAAGAAAGGCAGCTACACCTTACACCAGACACGGTTCCATGGGAACTGTTTGTGGAAAAATTCAAAGGGAAGTACCTACCCGCATCCTACCAGGAAGAACAGGAAGGGGCTCTTCATGCCTTGGTACAAAGGCATCTATCAGTGGAGGAGTATGAAGAGAGGTTCATGGAGTTAGTGAAGTATGTTCCTTACTTGGACAATGACGAACGCCAGGTTGAGCGCTTCGTGTATGGACTCAATGCCAAGATCAGGGCTCAGGTACGGATGTGGAAACTGACTTCGGTCGCTGAAGCAGTAGATTGTGCTCGTTACACTGAGGAGATGTTGGGTGCAAAGCCCATCAGGTCATTCAACTCTCAGCAGTCAGGGTTTGTGGGGAAGGCCCCTCGAAGCTACCCTCAGGGAGGATATGCGAGGCCACCTCCCTATGGGAACAGGAGCACACCAAGAGTCGCAGCGGTAGACAGATCAGTGGAAACTAGGGTGGTGCCCCAGTCAACCACAGGAACTCACCAGGGCATGAGGAATTTCAGAGGATCAGCCGGTAGAGGAAGGGGCCCTAGGGGGAGGAACCCCTCTCAGAGGTCTGAACAGGTTATCTCGCCCACTCCATTACAGGTTGCTTGTTGGGGATGTGGAGGTCCACATTACCAGCGTGACTATCCTGAATTACGATCCAGTACAGTGCAGCGAGAGGGAAAAGCTCCAATGGGGAGTGGGGGTAGTAGGCATCAGATCTCGGCTGCAGTAAACAACCATCAAGCAGAGCACCAATCCACTGTGGTCGAATCATCAGGTACGGTCAATAATGTCAAGCTTAGAATATTGTTTGATCGTGGTGCTACTGATAGTTTCATTTCTCCATATGCATTAGACAAATGTGGGTTGGGAGCCTACGAGCATGATGATTTCAGCTTAGTCTAAATGGCTTTAGGGGTAAAGCAAGCAGTAGTACCTAGTGTCGATAAGTGTGTAGTGGATCTCGGGGTGTGTGTTACACAAGTCAAAGTGTACGTCACCACCCTCGGAACTTATGATCTCATCATAGGTATGAATTGGCTTGAGGAACATCGAGCTTTCTTGGATTGTTATGGGAAGAAAGTTCTTTGCATTAATGACAACGGAGAGGCCATCAAGATCCAGGGTATCAAACGAAAGGTGTCCCTACGTTTCATATCAACGATGAACGTAAAGCGATGTATGCGATAGGGATGCCAGTTGTACATTGTTGAAGCAGTAAACAATGAGAAGGGACCCTCCTTTGATGACTATCCAGTGTTAGCCGAGTTCAGTGATGTATTCCCAAAGGAATTACCTGGGTTACCTCCTAAGAGGGAACTTGATTTTACCATTGAGGTAAAACCCGGTTCAGAGCCAGCATCGAAGACACCTTACAGGATGACGGCCCCAGAACTTTGTGAGTTGCAAATGCAGTTGAAAGAACTGTTAGATCTAGGGTTCATCAGACCAAGTATTTCACCGTGGGGTGCACCAGTAATCTTTGTGAAGAAGAAGGATGGTTCCTTGCGTCTTTGCATAGATTACCGAGATTTGAATAGAGCCACCGTGAAGAATAGGTACCCGATACCTCGAATTGATGACCTTTTTGATCAAATGAAAGGAGCGACAGTCTTCTCAAAGATCGACTTATGATCAGGTTACCACTAGCTACGGATTAAGGAAGGTGATATACCTAAGACTGCTTTTCGAACAAGGTTTGGGCACTATGAGTTTGTGGTGGTACCCTTCAGTTTGACCAATGCCCCAGCCGTATTCATGAGTCTCATGAATAGCGTGTTCCGAAAATACTTAGATCAATTTGTGCAAGTCTTCTTGGACGACATCCTCATCTACTCCAAGAATGAGCAGGAGCACGAGGAACACTTGCGAATAGTGATGTCATGCTTAAGGGAGCATCAGTTGTATGGTAAGTTGTCCAAATTTTCGTTCTATCAGAAGGAGATCCATTACCTAGGGCATATAATTTCCGGTGAGGGAATTTCTGTTGACCCTGAAAAGGTGAAGGCCATAATGGAATGGCCTGTGCCAAAGAATGCGCATGAAGTAAGGAGCTTCATGGGGTTAGCCGGGTATTATAGAAGGTTTGTTGAGGGCTTCTCAAAAATCGCAAAACCCATAACTACCCTACAACGTAAGGGCACTAGGTACGAATGGACAGATGAATGCGATGCCGCATTTGCCGAGCTGAAAAAGACTATTGACGAGTGCACCAATTCTACGAGTTCCAGATATGGAGAAGGAATTCACAGTTTGCACTGACGCTTCGAGACAAGGTTTAGGTGCAGTGTTGATGCAGGAAGGTGGGGTAATAGCTTATGCGTCGAGAAAGCTAAAAACACATGAAGAGAATTACCCTACTCATGACCTAGAGTTAGCTGCATTGATGTTAGCTTTGAAGCTTTGGAGACATTACCTTGTTGGACGAAGCTTTGAACTCAATTCTGATCACCAAAGCTTAAGGTATATCTTCACTCAGAGAGACCTAAATGCTAGGCAAAGGCGATGGAGTGAATTCATGAGCGAGTATGATTTTGGGATTTCCTACATCAAGGGGAAGGAGAATGTGGTAGCGGATGCCTTAAGTAGAAAACCAAGACTTTTCTCTCTTATACCTTTGAATGTGGATTTGAGGGAAAGAATTTTAGGGCAGCTACTCGGGGATAGTTGGTACCTAAAGGTCACAGCGGCACTTCAGAATGGGAAACCGGTGGGACCAAAGTTTGAAGGCTATGAGTTGGAAGCCGATGGATTGTTACGGTATCAAGGGAGGATGTATATTCCCGAGGAGGGAGATATTAGGGAGACTATCCTTAAGGAGGCCCACAGAGCAGTATATTGTGCACACCCGGGTGTAAATAAGATGTATGCAGACATGAAGCAACTCTTCTTTTGGGCAGGGATGAAAAGCGACGTGGTCAAATTCGTCGCTAGGTGCCTTGAGTGTCACCAGGTAAAAGCTGATCATCACCACCCGGCAGGTCTGTTGCAGCTACATGACATTCCTATGTCGAAGTGGGAGGTTATCTCCATGGACTTCGTGGTGGGATTGCCTCTTACCTCTCATAGGCATGATTCCATTATGGTCATCGTTGACAAACTGACCAAAACTGCTCACTTCATTCCAGTTAAGGAGACCTATGATGTCACGGATGTAACACGTGTGTTCATAAATGAAGTTGTTCGTCTCCATGGGTTTCCCAAGAAGATAATATCGGATAGAGATTCCAGGTTTACATCCAGGTTTTGGACGAGTTTGCAGTCAGCATTGGGTACTCAATTGAACCTAAGCACTGCTTACCATCCAGAGACAGATGGGCAAATAGAAAGAGTGAATCAGGTGATGGAGGACATGCTTAGAATGTATGTCATGGATCAACAAACTCATTGGGAAAAGCACTTACCTTTGGTAGAGTTTGCTTACAACAACAGTTACCATAGCTCAATTGGGATGCCTCCATATGAATCTTTATATGGAAGGCCATGCAAGACACCATTGAGTTGGGAAAGGTTAGAGGATCGAGTAATTATAGGACCTGAGTTGATTCAGGAGATGGAAGAACAGGTTGTTCAGATTAGGCAGCGGTTAAAGGAAGCACAGGATAGGCAGAAGAGTTATGCCGATGTGCATAGGGTTGACCGAAGCTATAAGGTTGGTGATGCAGTGTTCGTCCGCATCAGGCCTAGAAAAAGTACCATCAGGTTTGGGAAAGGGACAAAGTTGTCACCACGATTTATAGGACCCTTTGAAATTTTAGAAAAGGTTGGACCCGTCGCATATCGTCTTGCGCTGCCACCCCATTTGCACAAAACTCATAATGTTTTTCATGTATCTGTTTTACGACATTATGTAGCTGATGAGTCACATAAAATAAATTGGAAGGAACTGCAGGTTTCGGACGAGGGAACCATCAGGGTCGAACCATTACTTATATTGGACCGCAGGGTTAAACAGTTGAGGCACCGTTTGGTGGACCAAGTTAAGGTCCAGTGGGACCGATATATCCCAGGTTCTGCTACCTGGGAGGACACAGAGACTATGCGTCGTGATTATCCCACATTATTTTGATCATAACTTCGGGACGAAGTTTCCTGAAGGGTGGGTGTATGTAACACCCCATTTTGACATTACTACCTGAACTACTATTATATGTTGTATTTGTTTGACTGTGAGACCTCGTCGGTTGACGACACTGTGGACATGGTTCTATTATTTTGCCGATATATATATGTGTGTGTATGATGAAAGTATTATGATCGGTAGTCATGTTTAGATATGTATCATGTGTTAATTGTGTCAAATATATGGAATTTACTGAATGATGGGTACGTGGATACCGTTACAGTTATATGTTGAAATAATGAATGTTATGCCAGGTGCATGGCGAATGAATGAGTTTATTGTTGTTATGTTATGATGAAATATATGTGTGTACATATCGAGGATTTATGCACGATATTCTATATTGTATGTCGAGGACTGACTTACAGGGTGAAATGGCTAAGTGGTAGCTGGATCCTACGAGGTGGGAGGGCCTCGGGGACACGGACTTCGAAAGATAAAATGGTATGCGAGTGATGCATTATTTACTTTCGTATGGTTATTATGCTGTTTATTATGATATATGTTATGACATGGGTGGGGTAGGGTTTCAGGAAACTCAACCGCCCAGATCGGTTATACGATGACAGACCGAGTACAAGTGCAATGCTGTTGTTATGTCGGGTGGACATAGTCCCTTGTTCCATTAGGGGGGTGGAGGATTTACCCACCGTTTATCCCCGAAACCCAGAGTCATGGGAGGGCTGTGCTATGGCGCGCTCCCCAAGGTGTGTGATGATGACTGGTGGTTTCCTGCTGGGGAAGCTTGGTCGATGTAGTCGACACTTCCGCTTACGGGTTCTAGCTGGAACCGGTCATGACTTGACATTCCAGGTTAGTCCAGCAGAGGACAGGATAGGATGTGGAAGTTAGTGATGATGTAGATAGATAGGTGTAGTGTGAAGTAGGGGTGAAAAACAATATCTAACTGTAGGCGTGTAAAACCCTTGATTAGTATGTGTCAAAATCAGTGATGTATGAATTGTCGTAACTTGGATTTCAGTAAGCTAATGGATTGTACCTTGTAAACTATGTTAAAACATGTGTCAGTAATTAATAAGTTCCTTGATTATGATTGATGTATGTGAATTATTACTTTTAGTGTAGTTACGTGAGGAATGTAAGCAATAGCTATGCTTACATAAATCGCCTACATAGTATAAATTACATGAAATATTGTTGAGTAATAATGTTAATTAGTGTCACTTAATGATTAATTACTGTCGTTTAGTAATTAACTATTGGTGATCAATGTTAACAGTGTCGATTAAAGTTAATAATGATGATTAATGTTAATAATGTAGATTAACTATTAAATTTTATGGATTAAGATTAATAAAGTCGATTAGAGTTAATAATGTTGATTAATGATTAACTATTGTCCATTAATAATTAATTGTTGTTGATTAATAAGCAAAGCTAAGGTTAACCGAGATAGTGACTAATGCAATTGATTAGGATGCTTGATTAATTGTTAAGTAGTTTAATTACAACTAAGATGTAATTAAAATGGAACCAGGTAAAGTCGATTAAATCTTAGTTAATTTTATTTAATTAGTATAATTACACGTTGATAATGTTATGAATTACATTGATGGGATTATGGTTCATAATTGATAAATTGAATTAGTTAAATTTATAATTGGAGGGAATTAACATATTATAAACATTAGGAACCATTAAGTAAATGATTAGGTTAATAGTAGTTAATCAATTGACCATTACTGTTAATTAAATTAAATTGGTGAACCAACCGTAAATTTAAAATATATAATATTTATGTAACATTTATTATTTATTAATTAAATGGTCAAAACTGGAAATATGAGTTAGGATATGTTTAAATTATTATATTAAGTAAAAGAATTAAATTTAATGGAATTGAAGTTACGGTTGAGAAGTGACCCCAACCAACACTTTTAATATTAATTTAATATTTAAAAAGTCCAAGTCCAAGTTGAGGGCTCGAGGACTTACATGGTAGATGAATGGGTTGGATGAAATTTAATTTAGGGATAGGGGTAGTCATGGGAAGAAGAGTCGGCAAACTTGGTATAAGATGGTGAAAGGGGGAAGGAGAAGGGGATCCTTTTTACCTTAGGATTTTGGAGAAATTGGGAGAGGAGAGCTGCAAAGAGGGGATTTGTTGGAGTTTGTTTTTTTTCTAAAGGGATACAACAGCTAGGCTTGTACTCGGTTTGGGCTCGGGGGTCCAAAGGGGTACCTTTGGAGCTGGGTGGTCGGCGAGACCTCGCCAGTTGGTAGGGTGGCAAAACTGGTTCGGTTGGTTGAGTTTCAGAACTGTGGGAAAGGCTTGTGACTGCAGGGAAAAGCAAGGAGAAGCAGCAACGAGGACAACAACAAAAAAAAAGGGATCTACAAGCTACCTACAGGTATTTTCCAGCAGGTAGGTTGATTATTTCTACCTTGTCAAATTCAGTTGTAAGTTAAATAAAAATGGTTATATGCTGGAATTATAATCTGCTTCACTGCACAAACAGAATTGGTAAATTATGTTTGCTGTTGAGAATGAAAACCAGTAATTTATGTTAGAACAATAACTAGAAAATATATATTTTTGAAGCTGTAAATACTGTTTTTACAGCCAATAGGAACAGCAGAAATTAGAAAACGTAAATTTAAAACGAAACGTAAACAGTAGAAGACAGATTTTATTTGAGAGTTGTAAAACAAACAAAGGACCCTGGTTGGGGTCTTACACTCATCCGAAGCATTGGAAATGGTTGAACTAAGTTGAAAAGAGAAATTATTTTGAATATATTAAGGGTGGAAAACACACATAACTCAGTCCATTCTTCTAATTGAATATAATGTGATTCCTCTAAAAAATGAGGCAATTAAATTTTTATCTTCTAGAATATAAATGCAATTAGAAAAATTATAACATAAAAGCAAACTTGTTGCTTACAGATGGATTCATTTCAGATTCCAGAATAATCATGTACACATCTATACATCAAAAAATGTCTGTATGTAGTTATATTTTCTGCTCTATCCATTATGCTTTTCAAATCATCCAATGTGTTTATGATTCTTCTACATTATGTTTCATCTCTTGGTTCCATCAATTTGATAGGTATAATTCCTACTTTAGATTTTTATTAACATTTTTTCTAGGATATCATATTACACCTTTTCTTTTATAGATTGTTTTTAGCCAAGCATAGCTTGCTAATGATTTTGGTATTGGCCCGGTTTTCTATGTGAGCTAAATTTTCTTGAAAGTCAATATTGATCCCCCATTGATTCAACTATCCTTCCCATTTCCTTCATGTTTTCACTTTTCTCTAGTTCTTGGTGTTGTACAACGTAACTAAATATATACAATGTTGTGCAGTGCATATGTTTTGTGCAATTAAAGAAGTTGATTGGTACAAGTGGAACACAAAGTTACATGCACATATGATCGCATTGCTTGAAAAATATGAACAACATGATTAAGCTCATTCTCTTCATTTGGAGGCAAATGAAAATATGAATCTTGTGGATAAGATTAAATTCTATTGTTGTTTGATAGAGTATGTCACATGTTATTGATAGATTGTGAATATATTTTGCAAAAAATTCTCTGATAGTAAAGATGGTTTTTCTTTGGGTTAGAGATTAACATTAATTTGTTATTAATTTGAATCAATGTAGGGGACATCAAATGGAGTAATTCTGGATAGGTCCTTAGACATCATTTCCAAGAATTTTCTGCCACCTTCATGTGTATTGCCACTCTTCATGGATTTCCTTACTAGGCAGTTGGTTTTAGGTGGGTTGACCGCATACCAACTCTAGAAAAAAATGGAACATCTAGCAAGGAAAAATTAAATTATGGACTGTGTGGTCATTTTTGGTATTGGTATAAGAGTTGAGTGTAATGTGAATCTGTCCTCTACCCCCAATTATGTGCTACGTGAATTTCTTCATCTTCATGTTGTTGATGTAATTGAAATGGTATATGTGTAATATTCATGTTTACAGTATATAATGATGCAATTTGAATTCAATCTTAGAATAGGATTCTTCCAAAATAAAGTGTAAGTGTATTTGTTGTTTGGATGTGTGCACGTTTCTAAGGAATGAAAATATTTTAGTTTCATGGATTTCCTTACTAGGCAGTTGGTTTTAGGTGGGTTGACCGCAGACTTACTCTAGAAAAAAATAGAACATCTAGCAAGGAAAAATTAGAACATCTAGCAAGGAAAAAATAGAACATCTAGCAAGGAAAAAATAGAACATCTAGGAAGAAGTGTAAGTGTATTTGTTGTTTGGATGTGTGCAGGTTTCTAAGGAATCTAGGTGCTAACGATTCATCCAGTTGTTCAACATTCAAGACAAAGGAATGAGAAGTCATTCACAGGTAGTCTACACCCATATAGTCCAGTATTTTGTTATTTGCATCTATCTTAACAGGGAAGATAATATTTCTATTTGTTCTGATTTATAAACAAGGATCCAACCCCTTGCTTGGGAACTTAATTTCCCTGAACTGATTCCCTACAACATTTGAAATATAATAGAGAGCTAAAGTAATCCCTAGTAACAACCAAGAACAAGACGGATGGCTCAAATCCCCAGTATGGTTGCCAGTTTTCTTAGTTTCTTTTCATGTGTGTGTGTGTGTTTACCAAAACACAATCTCAGTTTGGTGTTAGTAGTTGAGAAAGACAAATGTTAGTGAAAAAGAAAGAAAAGTGAACAATGATAACCCTAATGCATGCACACTACCTAAAATTCCATTCAAAATATCAATTTCAACAACATATGGGATGGAAGCAAGAAATTGTTTATTATCCAACTGAAAGGCAATAAAAACTAACTAAATATAACCTAAAGAATGTCTTGTACAGATGGTATCCAATCCTTCTCCATGGTAGGGTTCTTTTGTTTCCTCCAATGGGCTCTCTTTGTTGAAGCAGTAATTCAAACACACTGCCCCTTATACGGTCAACATATTGAATAGTAATTTGGGAATCATGAGGCTAAGGGAAAGACAATAAAATGTGAGTGGAAGAAAGGCACTTATCACTCAAGTTTGACAAAATCGTAGGAGTATAACCTTAGCACAAAAAAATATTCTAGATTGCATGGAAGAGGCTTGTAGTATTTCTAGGCCAAATTTGAGCTTGAAGGTGAACTGCTTCTAATGGGAATGCTCTGGTACTCATAAAAGAATGAGCTTGTTCCTAGACATGTAACCTGTGGTACTTT
This sequence comes from Larix kaempferi, assembly GCA_027924585.1. Taxonomy (NCBI): domain Eukaryota; kingdom Viridiplantae; phylum Streptophyta; class Pinopsida; order Pinales; family Pinaceae; genus Larix; species Larix kaempferi. The sequence continues at coordinate 16,548,127 of BSBM01000127.1, forward strand.
TAATATCAACCTTTGTAGCTGCACTTTAGAAACAACTCTATTTATTATGAGCTTCTTCAAGTATGGGCATCTTGCAACTAATCTTTCAAGTGAATCAAAATTTATTGGGCCGTCCAAACAATCAAAACTGAGAGATCTTTAAGATTCCAACATCTCAGGAGAGCAGGCAATCCAAACTAAACAAGAAAACAAGACGTCCTTCATGTTACTGGTTTATTTCTAGAGGAAAGATCAAGGAAATATAGGCCTTTGTGTTCATGAATCGTATCATTAGCCAAAGATTTTTTATTGTTACTATTTTAGTTAGATTTTGTATTCTACCCTCTCTCTTTTTTCTCAGATAGGTTATTTTTTTTTCACAGATGGTTCTATTGTCTGTCGGTCAATGATTGTCAACATCTTTAATAAGACCATGTCAATGAGTGTAGTGAATTGAGACCATGTTTGTTAGCTTGTGGATAGAAATAGGGATCAAATCAATTTAGATTTGTTCCAATCAAGTCATTCAAAGTACCATATCAGTATTAGATTAATTCTATGGATGCAACACTTAATTTAGTTTTATCATTTAACCATGGTTTTCCATGTATGTCTTTATTGCAGCATATTTCTTCTCAAATTTGTGATCACTCCTATACTACAATGGATTTTTCATGTTAGTTCCCAACATCAAGATGCAACATACATACAATATTGGCCAATCTCAGAAGCATGCAAATGGTTTAACTTGTTGCTTCAGGCTATCCTCACTACTCTCTTCTATGTAAGTATATGTTCAACCTTTTTAAATTTGGAAAAAAAATATTGTATATGTCACTTAATGCTTTTTTGTTGTTAGCTTAAATTATTGTAGAAATTGTCAAAGATAGGTTGTAGTTCTATTTGTCCCACGTTGTTGTGTTCTATGTGCATTTTTATTGCCATCTCATACACATTTTCATTGTTTGACAAGTCATAAAGATGGATGATATTTTGTAGGACAACATATAATTAGAACTTTGCCATGAACATTATGCAAGCATTCCATATTGAATTAATTTTAGGATTTAGAGATGATTGGACCATTATTATCAATGGTTTGTTGTTTGCATTTCTCCTAGCACAACCTTTAGATATAGAAGAAACATTTTACTGCTTTCCATTTCTCGTTGATTTAGATGAGACCAAGAGCTCAAATTTCTCTAGATGCCTTAATGAGAGGTTCATGAGATGATGATTTATGTTGATTATGGTATTCATGTAGCATTGCTTCATGAACTATTCTTTCAAATTTGTTTTTAGTTTCTTCTCCTTTTTATGTTATTAGGATGATGAATCTATTTTTATATTTATTTTTTCTCATAATTTTATGATCAATCCCATTTCAGATACATAACAAACAACTTTGGAAGTGAGTACGAACAAATTTTAATATTCATGTTTATACTGTTTACAATATATAATGATTGTATTTAGGGTCTAGTATTGGGGAATGATAGTTTGGAATAACAAGAACAAATTTGGATTAAAAATAAAATATAGCCAGTGAAAAAACATGATAGATGAAGCATACAATATACATTGCATGTATATTACCTTTTTGTGTTTTATTTTTTCTTTTCTCTTTTTTCTCAATGAAATAAAGATGCCATTTAAATGATGATAGTACAAAGAAGTGTAGAGAAGACTCAAAATATAGAAAGTAATGGGTTATTAGAAGAACAAAGAGAATGCTCTAAGGATAAATAATGGCATGTTATACAATAATGAAAAGTGGAAGGGAATGCTAAAACACAACTCTAATATATAGTACATATAGCATATCAGTCTATCATACAAAATGTTTTATTTCTGCTACACTACATCCTTCTAGGTTTTTTCATTTTTATAGAAATTCAATTTTTTTTATTTTGGCATCTTCTTCTCCATGCTCTTATCGACCTATTGATTTCAGTACTAATTCCTGATCAGAAAGGAAGGTATGTCTTTTTGTAGGTGTCTATGTAGGATCCACGGCAACTACAATTAAAGAAAACCATTTATAAATCACCTCATATAATATCAACAAAAATTATATAATTTTCTAAGGACCTCATTCATTGTACTTGGTGTACTAGGGTTAACCTCTAGCTGGTAAGAGTTTTCAGTCTCTAAAAATAGCTTCGTAGGAAGACTAATATCTTCATGTATTGCACATGCCAATAACATTTATAGTTATTGCATGTATATCCAAAAAATTTGAACTTGTTTAAATAATTAATCGTTCAAAATGTATTGAACTTATACACCTCCTCTTTGACCGTAATAAGTTTTATCTTTATTTTCTTTTTCATTTTAACGAGGAATTTATACCCTCGATTCAAAGCAAATTTCAGAGCTTTGGAGGTGGGCATGATATCAAAGTCTGCTGACTACATACCATAACATAATGTAATTTTTAAGGAAAGCTTATAAATTACAACTGTAAAATCAATAACGAAATTTTTTAAATCTTAGTTCTTGCATATCTCCCTTTTACTTTAACATATCCCCTTGGTCCAAGTTTGTGTCTCCCAATCTTCTCCAATCTGGCATGTGTGGCCTTTGTAGTGTCTCTAAGCCTATGAAAAATGTAAAGTACATGTGAATGTGATTTAATCATTATGATAAAATTCATATAAGTTATAAGTTCATGGTATATTATATTATTTTATCTACATTTATGGTTCTACAACTTTTGGCTACAAGGATATCTCTTTTATCATCTTCTTCTCGTGGGCATTCTTGATTGGTGCAACCCACTTCCATATTGGAATCAGTCTACGATGCACATAATTGGGATAGAGACAGAGATTAGTACGATAATTGTCCCATAATGATTTCAAATACTTCCCCTCTATGGTTTGAGCCAAATTTTGGTTGAATACAATACAAAACATTGTGGTTATGTGTTTCATCACTTTTTTTTAAATTGCTGTTTTGGTATTTATTGTAACAACCCTAAAATACTATTAATTGAACTATAAAGAAATACATAGGAACACTAAATTAGATATTAAAATAATAAATAAATAATTTAAATATTTAATTAGATTAAATTCAATATTAAAGAAACATTTGTTACCACCAATAATAGGATAACTGTGACTAATAATATTAAAATAATAAATAAATCAAAGAAAATTTGTTAATTAAACTAATAAAATATACTTGTTCAAATACCAAATAAAAGAGAAGAAAAACTATAAAAAGGAGGAGGACTAGAGGAGAAGGACATTCATTCTTCTTAGATCTTTAAGGGAGATATGGATGGTTGTGGAAGGTAAGAGTGAAGATCTCGCTACAGTTTATTGGTTGGGGGATTGGGGATTTTCAGTGTCCCACTAAGGGGTTGGTTGGTTGGAGATTCGCCCCCCAAATGTTGTTTTCTCTCATTGCTTATGAAAATCTAGAGGCAAAAGCTTTCAACATATCATCATTTTACATGTATTTTTTCTCTGTGTATCATTTGATTGTTATTATGATATTTGTGTAATGTTTTAGATCTAGTTTTCTCACGGTAATGAATTTGATCATGGTTAATTGTGTGAAGTAACGTTTTTCAAATAAATTTTGTCCTTAAGTACCATTGGGGCCTTACATTTCATATGAGAGCGAGGTTTAAACTCTAAGTAACTTTGGGGATTAACTAGATATTTTAGATTTATTAAATAAACTTTAAGATTTATTGCTATTATTTCAAATAATAGATGGAATCTATTGTTATTGTATAAAATTTGATCTTAAATTTTGAGATCTATTATCTTAGATATTATGAATTTATTGTTAAACTATTTTGATATTATTTCGAATTTATTGTAAATACCATCTATATAAAGAGAGAAGTAGATTTAATTAGAGATATTTAAATATAGTAAATATTAATAAGACGATGGTTTGAATAATCGTGCAAAGAGGGAAAGTTTTGAAACATTAGGGATTGAAACATTGAGCTTTTGAACGTTTTACCATCCCCAATCCACAAAACATCGAAATAAAATAAAAGTTGTATTATGGAGTTGGAGTTTGGCCATTAATATATTGGTGATTGAATTGTTTTGGTTCTCAAGTGACCAGCTTATTCCCATTGTGAAGGGTTCAGAAATAAGATTATAACACTTAGGAAATTGGGATTTCCCAAGCAAAATTGGGAAGGAAATTAACTTTTTAGATCTATTGTTGTTGTTAGATTCGATGACAATTTAAAAAAAAAAAATCGTACCAACCCCTGTCGGTAAAGATCAATATTACGAGAAACCCAATGAATGTAAACAAAGATATCATGAATGACGATCTCCAACATAAGATATTGCGGTTGAGGTCATGGGACTCCAAGGGGCTTGTCAATGCCTGTGCTATGGCACATATGGCCTAAGAGATCCTTTATGTTTTAGGGTATTATTTGGGGTGGATTGATATACTTTACTCCTTTTACATATACAAGGATTATTAGAAATAGTAATTAATCCTTTAGATCTTAGATTTAGCTTTAGTTGGGATTCCAAGGGGCTTGTAAATGCCTGTGTTATGGCACATATGGCCTTAGAGATCCTTTATGTTTTAGGGTATTATTTGTGGTGGATTGATATACTTTACTTCTTTTACATATACAAGGATTATTAGAAATAGTAATTGCTCCTTTAGCTTTTAGGTTTAGCTTTAGTTTTATTTAGAAGTTCAGTTTAGTTTAGGCATAAAGCTTATGTAAAAGTTAGGTTAGATTTTTTGGTTTTCATTAAGTGTTTAAATACACTTCTTTTTGCTTTTAATAGCATTTAGTTGATCTTTTGTTTTATCAATAAAGATTGAAGAGCCGTAGCTCATTCTGCATAATCTTTGTGTTTATTTCTTCCTCCTACGTTCAAATATTTTCTCAGGCTTAATATATCACACAACGCAAAAATTTCTCAATATCTTCATGCTTCAAACTTTAAAAGACCTGTGATAATCTTTGGTATTTTAACATGGAAGCCCATTCGAGAGGCGCGAAAGTCCTTTGTCTTAAAAATATCCATGAGAGCCTTTTTTTCACGGGTTTTTTAATCCATGCTTAATGCTCTTTATGAGTTACTTCACGTAAGGAGTAAGTTAACGATTTTATATATCATATACAAGTATTTTTTTAACTTTTTTTTATTATAAAAACTTTTGTAAGAGGGCGAAGTGGATTTTTTTTAAAGAGAATTTATTGAAAATCAAAGAGGTTTTTTTTGAAAAAATCTAGTGAAAGACTCTACAACGTCTATGGCTTCTAGCGGCAACAATCAGTCTCAAATTTCTCCTCTCACGAGGAAAAATGACTATGATGTCTGGAGGCCACGAGGATGGCGGTTTATTTTAGATCGGAATATGTGTTGGAATATGTTGTGCATGTCTATTTCGAACCAGCGGATGATGCAGCTTATCAAGTCCTATCAAACGGAGAAAAGGATATCCTGAGGATTCACAAGAAGAAGGATGCGAAGGAACTCCATCACATAATGAATGCTTTGGATAACAACGTATTTCCAAATATATAAGCTTCATTGCTTGCCAAAGCAGCATGGGAAACCTTGGAGACTAGTTATCAAGGTGCTCATAAGGTACAAACTGCTAAACTCCAAAACCTAAGAAGAGATTTTGAATATTTGAAGATGAAATAATCAGACATAGTGGATTCTTTCATTACCCAAGTCATGGGTATTGTTAACCACCTAAATACCTATGGTGAAAATATTAAGATCAAAGGGTGGTTGAAAGGGTTCTGAGATCCCTATTTAGGAAATTTGATCTAAAAGTTCCAACAATTGAAGAAGCAAAGGATCTTAGCATTCTCTCTATAGGCGAGTTGACTAGATCACTACTATCATATGAATATAGATTCAATAGGAATGAAGAGTCATCCCTAGAGAATTCTTTCAAAGCACAAGTCTCATTCTCAAAAGGAAGAGGAAGAGGCAGAGGCAGACGAGGATCAAGAGGAAGAGGTAGAGGTGGCCGAAGCAATGGCAAGGAAGATCAAGATCATGATCATAACCATGAAAGAGGGAACTGTGACAAAAAGAGGTCAGATAAATCTAATGTTAAGTGTTATTATTGCAATAATTTTTCCCATTATGCTAATGAATGTAAAAGAAAAAGGTTGATTAGGAAAAACAAAATGGTAATGTGACTAATACCTCTGAGAACAAAGAAGATATGTTATTTCTTACATGTCATGTTGCACACGAAATCCAAAAGGGTCTTTGGCTTTTACATAGTGGCTACAGTAACCATATGAGAGGTGATAGAGGTCTAATTACAGAACTAGATGGATCAATGAAGACAGAGGTCAAATTTGGCATGGATGAGGTAGTTCTAGTTCTTGGAAAAGGATTGGTCAACATTCTGACCAAACAAGGCTAACAGAAAACAATCACAGATGTATATTATGCTCTAGGATTGAATCATAATCTGCATGGCACTGGGAAACTTACTGAAAAGAAATACAGACTTGTCTTTCTAGGATAAGACTGTGAAATCTATGACAAACCCCTGAATAGATAGTTGACCATCAAAGTAAAAGTGACTAGGAACAGGATGTATCCACTAGTCATGAGTTGTAGTGGCAAGGTAAGCTCTTTTTCTCAAAAATCCACATGCATGGATGATTATTGGTTATGGCATTTTAGATATGGACATATTCACTTTGGTGGTCCCAAGTTGTTGCAGTATAAAGAGATGGTGAAAGTATTACACCCTATGAAAGAGCCATCAAACAGTTGTGAGTGTTGCATCATTGGAAAGCAACATAGGGATAGCTTTCCTAAAGGCATGTATAGAAGGACACATGCACCTCTATAACTTATTCATACTAATCTGTGTGGTCCAATGCATACTCAGTCAATTGGTGGAAGCTATTATGTTCTTACATTCATTGACGGTTTTAGTAGAAAAACATGGGTGTATTTCCTTCGTTAGAAGTCTAAAACGTTTGGCAAGTTCAAGGAATTTAAGGCTTTGGTTGAAAAACAAAGTGGGTATCAACTCAAAGTATTGAGATCATATGGAGGGGGATAGTATGCTAGAAAGGAATTTCATGATTACTTCAAATATCATGGAATCAAGAGGCAATTCACTACAAAATATACCCTCACCAGAACGGTGTTGCAGAATGCAAAAACAAAACCATCACGAATATGGAAACCTGAGCATGCTGAAGAGAAGGAACTTGTCACATGAATTTTGGGGAGATGTAGTGGCTTTGGTTGTTCATGTGATGAACAGATCTCCCACCAAAATTGTGATGTTTCTCATTTCAGAATATTTGGATGGATTGCTTATGCTCATGTTCCTAAATAGCTAAGAAGAAAGTTAGATGACAGGAGTGAGAAATGTATATTTCTTAGATACGGTGAAGAATCTAAATGCTACAAACTGTATAATCCTATTACCAAAAAGGTTATCATCAGTAGAGATGTGTTTTTCAAGGAGGAAGAGTCATGGGATGGAACCATAAACAAGGTTGTGGGAGATGCAATACCCCAACCAGAAGATGAAGAAGAAGAAGAGTTGATTGGACAACAGGGTCTAGTAGCATCTTCACTAGTAGAAAATACTCCAACAAATACACCTAGAAACTCAGTTCAAGGTGAAGCATCAAGATCGGGATATCGATATACTCCTAGCCTGCAATCAGGTAATGAATTCGATCACTGTAATAGAAAGACTAGAATACTAGAAGATATTTATGATGAATTGGATGAAAATACCAATTTTTCTTTTATTGCTAGTCAACCTGTTTTTTATCAAGAGGCAGTAAAAGAAGAGCATTGGGTTAAAGATATGGACGAAGAGATAGATTCCATTGAGAGAAATGGTACATGGGATCTAGTTGACCTACCAAAAGGTAAGAAACCTATTGGTGTGAAGTGGGTCTATAAGACCAAATTCAATGAAAAAGGTGAGGTTGATAGGTACAAGGCAAGGTTAGTAAAAAAAAATTTCTCGCAGCAACCAGGAATTAATATTGGAGAAAATTTTGCACCAATGGATAGATTGGACAGAGTGAGAGAAGTCCTAGCAATAGAAGCCTAGAAAAAATGGTGAAGTCTGATGCTCTTACTACGAGCTGCTTCTTCTGCTTCATAGTAAACTCTATCGGTGCTAACCCAATAGTCAAGAAATCAACAAAGTATTTGTAGTAGTCATCTGTGATCTGTATAGAAAATAGCTATGCATAAGGAAGACTGTCTTCAAGATTGGTGGGTTCCTCTCCCGACTCAATTCTTGAAAGATGGTCAGGCCTTAAGTTTAATCTACTTGGCTTAACTACAATTTCAAAGTCATACTCCTGAAAGAGTAACAACAATCTACAGATTCTCCCCCCTAACACTGGCTTGTTGACCAAGTATTTCAAAGCTGAATGGTCAGTGTACATAGAGAAGTACACATTGAGCAAATAGTTCTTGAATTTATACAGTGCATAGACCATAGCTAGACCCTCTCTTTCAGTTGTCATATAATTCTTCTCAGCAGATGAGAACTTCCTGCTCGAAAATGAAATGGGATGGTCAATACCTCCCTCTCCTGGCTGTGCCAACTCTCAATGCTATACATGAAGCATCAACATTTACATGAAATGGTTTATCCTAGTTTGGAAAAACTAGGATCGATGTAGTTACCATTTTCTCTTTTAATGTATCAAAGCCTTGTTCACATTCTGCATTCCATATGAACTACGCGTCTTTCTTCAACAGTTTCTTTATTGGCATGGTTATCTGAGCATAACCCTTTATAAACTTTTGATAATAACCTGTATGGCCCAATGTGGTACGAAGTTTCTTTACTGATGTTGGTGCAGGTAAATTCACAATCACTATGATCTTCGCAGGACCATCAAGCCTTTTTTGCACACAATGTGTCCTAACAAAATGCCATAAGGCACACAAAAAAAACACTTCTTCAAATTCAAAGATATATGGTGTTGTATGCACATTTCTAGCATCATTCTAAGGTTTTCGCAATGGTTCTTTAGTAACCCAAATACAGTCCAATCATCAAATATGCTTCTAAAAATGTATGCATGAAATCCTTAAATGTTGCGACAACCACTCTAGAAAAGATGGCAGGTGCGTTCTTCAGACCAAAGGGCATTACTGTATACTGGAAAGACCCCCATTCAGTAGCAAATATTGTCTTGTGTCTGTCCGTTGGATCAATTCTTATCTGATGATATCCAGAAAATCCATCAGTAAAAGAGTATGCCTCATTCCCTCCAACATTATCTAAGACTTAATGTGTAAAAGGAGTGGGAAATGGGTCATGTAGCGAAGCATCATTCAGCTTCTCGAGATTCACGTAGATCCTGATCTCACCCTTAGTTTTCTTGTCTTGGATAACCATCGGGCTTATCCACTTGGATTATTCAACCGGCTCAATGATCCCTGCATTGAGCATCTTATCAAGTTCTTCCTTGAATCTTTCTTTGTATTGAGGATTCAGTCTATAGGGTCTTTCCTCAATAGGCTTCGCGCCTGGCTTGAGAGGTATCTTCATAACCCCTAAGTCGCCCAAAATACCCTTCATTTCTGTGAACTTTGTTGGAAATAAATCCTGATATTCATGTAGCAGGTCTACGATCTACACAACCGTGGCATCATCCCAGTAATCTCCAATTGATGCGAACTTCGGCTCTTCACTTATGCCAATGTTCACTTTTCTCGTCTTCATAGGTCCACTCATGTCTAGAATTTCTAAGGGAGGTCCCTTTACATCGCGTGCACCTTCAGACTCAGGGATATTGATATTGCGCCGATCCTCCTCATCGCTTTCTTATTGTTCATCTTCATCTTCAGCAAGGTTATAGCATTCAAGGGCATGTTTTATCGTTTTTGCCCATTTTGGCTATAGATTCATAGGTAATTGTATATCTTCAAACACTCCTTCTTTGAGTTCTTCCAATGCCTCGTTTGTACTTGGGAATTTTGGTCTGAATAATATTTCTTTGATGATCTGCAAAGCTTCATTTATACTCGAACTGTCATCTTCAAAACTGAAACTTTTTTGGAAGTTTGCAGTCAAGGTAGGCCAATCTATAGTTTCTCTGCAACTCCCTGTCTAGATACCACTTCTTTGGAGTTTTCTCCTCCAATGTGTGCACAAATAGATGCACCCACTATGTCTATGGTCTCTCCTCCCATGCTTGTGAACAGATCTCAATATGATTCCTTGGATCCGTCTATCCATTATATTTTTCAAAGGTCAACACAACCTTCTCAGCGAACCTAATCTGCATCATGCGTCTGCACTGATCTGATGTGGTAAATGTCTCCTTATGCGCAGCCCACCATCTGGCAAGTGTCTCGCGCAGTGCCATGTCTAATGCTGGTATGCGATGTTCAACTACAACTGATACAGTATATTCTTGGATAAATGAATAAAAATTAGATGAACCATCATAGGTGGGGATTGGACTTACCTCTTTTTCATTCCATCGCAATGACTTTTTAATTTGTGCACATCTACTTGCAGATACTTCAAGCATACGGCCTTTCTAGTTCTCCAATATTGCGTTAGAGTTTGAGATGCAAGAAATGTCACATCGCCAACTGAGTGTTCCATCCGCAATGGGATTAATGTAGTTAGCATCATTCATAGTCATCTTGTCACAAGGCGGTCCAGGTCTTGAGCTCTGGATTCTTCCTGAATCAGCTCACTGTATCATTGTCCGTCTGAAGGGTCCAATGGTGCGATGACCCTGATATGTTGTCCTTCGAAGATCATATTCTTAGTATTCAGGTTTATAATGGTGAGGTTATCCATTTTCCAGTCAATACCCAATAGTGCTGGATAAGGATGACTATCATCCACAATTTCGATAACCTCGAAGTCTGCATGACTTCGCACTGCATCAATGTCAACAATAACATTAGCTAACCTTCCAAAAGGTATGAATTTCTCCTGCTTGGCCATTCTCAACTGTATAGGTGACCATAGCAACTTTGGTCTCCCCATCTGCTTCCATGTTTGTTTAGTTCAGACATTTACTTCAGATCCTAGATCAAGGATGATCTCATCCATCTCATAGTCTCCTATCTGCGCAATGAGCCTAATTTCTCTTCCTGGTCTTTTGTGTTTCTTGATGTGATGAACTGCGCTCTGGGCACTTCCCATCTTGCTGTGTGGTTCATATTTATCTAACAGTTTTTGTAATTCCACTATAGCATCTGGGATCTTCAATAATTTCATGCGGCTCCTTAGGAACTGTGCAACAGAGGTGCCTGTCTTTGCTACGTGGCACGTTTTGTCATAAGCTGCCGGCATATCCTCTATATGCGGTATTTCACTACGCAACGGGATTCTTGGTGACCTAGGTGCTTGTCCTTTGAAAATGTCCTGCACTTCTTTAAATACTTCTTTATTTTTCTCTAGATTGAAGGCAGGTGCCTTCCTAGTATATTTTCTGATCCAAATTGTTTCAACAGGAGTCTGCATAGTTTCAAAGTTTCCAGAAGTTGAAGCTTCTGCTCCCCTATCTCTTCCTGTTGTAGTGCCACTTCACGTCACTACACTGAGACGGGGATCAGCAGCCCTTCTCTCTGTTGCGATCAACTGAATGTTTGGGTTCGGCGCATCTTTTTTTCTCTTCTGCATTTCTGTAGTTAACACTAGGAAGACCTCAATAACATGATCAAAATATTTGCAGTTATTACAAGTAGTACATTCATTTGTACAATCTCTAGATAAGTGACCTGCCTAGCCACAATTGTAACAGATCATCTGGCCTCTTCCCCTTCCTTATCCTGGGCCAGTATTTCTTCCTCTTCCGCAGAATCCTCCACAGCCTCTATATGCGCCTTGGTCATACTGTGCATTGTCTTGCCTCTGTGGAGTTGCTTATTGGACTCTATATACTCCACTATCATGCATATGCTCCATGTCTCGCTTCCTTTCCTGCATGAGCTCATATGACCTACAATTGGATTCATCATGTCCAACAGATTTACAGAAATTGCAATATAGATTCTTAGGGGTGCACACATACTTCTGTATGAGATAACAGTCTTCAGGCCTGTGGCCTCTAGTTTTACAGATTTCACACCATGGTGCTTGATTCTGATTCGACGGATTCGGTGCTCCACTGTTAAGGTATTCTTGAAATAAAGGACAATGCTCTCTAGTGTGCCCTTATCCTTTGCATCTTGTACACCATACTTCTTGTCTCTCTTATTTTCCCTTCTTCATATCCTGTAGTTGTAATGTTAGGGTAGCTAACTGGGTCTAAATCTGAGACATCCCAGTGCTAGTCTCTCCAATTGGCGAAGCTTCCAATTTCATCACAATTTCCAAGGCTTATGCCTGGGAAGCCAACTTCTGCTGCATTAACACCAGTCTGATATGGGGAAACAATGCGAGTATAAACAATTCTTGGTGTTGTTGCGGTGCTATGATAAAACTTACTTGGTCCAATAGTGTCTTAAATTTCTGGTCAAATTCCCACATTGTCTCATTAGGTTTTTGCTTAATTTCCTTTAATTCAGTTATACATTGGGATTCTGACTTCGGTTTCTTGAACTCACTCAATAATGCAACCTTAATCTTGGAAGGTTCTTTGATGTCCAACAGAATACTTCATGAACCAATTCAAGGCTCTGTCTCTAAATGTGGTAATGAGTTGCGCTTGCTTCACAGCATCATCCTGAACTTGCTTAACAATCCATATGTTAATTTTTCGATAATTTCATTCCATTATCATAAGGATCTCTAAGATAATAACATGTACAACATATCTCTATAGCATATAAATCATGGACACAAAAGCAATCACACAAGAGACACAAAGTTTCACCGGGGAAAACCAAGAAGGTGAAAAACCCCGCAACTTCCTCAGAGATAAGATAAGCCCCAATACAAGATCACAAGGATCAAACCCAATAATATGTCTCTAGAAGATGATCCTCCTCCTCCACAAGTGTGCCACTTTCTCTCTTAGCTATGCGAGCTTGAGAAGTGAGTGAATGATCTAAATGAGAGACACAACCTCTCTATTTATACACTGACTTGACCTGCCAATAATCCACTAGGGCCGACTTGCTAATCAATCCTAAAAATACAACCACATGTGTTAACCAGGGCCGACCCCACACTGGTGGTCTAATAACCCATCAATACAAATGATGAAACTTGTCGATGCACATGACGATACTTACAAATACAAATGACGACACTTCCAATCAAAGGAATAATACATCTTTGTGGGATATACAATAAAGTACAAATGTAATACATAGAAGAATATCTTCCGAAGTTACAAATACATCAACACTCCCTCTTAACTAGGAAGGTATTCTTTCATCACAGGTCATCAATACATATTGGTGCAAGTCTTCAATTCTGGAGCTGGATCATCATCACTGGATCACGGAGCATCATCATCATCATAGCTGCTGTACTCGACATCTCGATCACTAGGATATCTCTGAAATCTGCTCGTCATAGGAAGTTCTACAGAGCTAGTCCTTTTTCATACTGGATGTAGGCCCACTACCTGTAGGTCTTCATCAACTGTGCAAATGGTCTGATAGAGGTGGTCTCTCAGGACCGATTTATATGCTGATGAAATACCTGACAAGAGCATCCCAAAACACTTATGTGCCTAAGCACGACCGACAAGATATCCCAGGACTGATTACATGCATCCCCTTCACAATACCTTTAAAGAGCATCCCAGGAACATTTATGTGTCACAGCACGACCAGCAAGATCTCTAAAGAGCATCCCAGGACTTATTACGAGCACACAGCTCAACCTCTCGGATCTCTAGGACTGATTACATGTGAATAGACAATAGCTTTAAAGAGCATCCCAGGAACATTTATGTGCCGCAACACGATTGGAAAGATCTATAAAGAGCATCCCAGGACTTATTACGAGCACAGAGCTCAACCTTTCGGATCTCCAGGATTGATTACATGTCTCCATAGTAATACCTCATCCCAGGACTAATTACGAGTACACAGCTCAACCTATCAGATCTCTAAGGACTGATTACATACTATGTAGCAATACCTCATCCCAGGACTGATTACGAGCACACAGCTCAACCTATCGGATCTCTGAGGACTAATTACATGCTACTTGCATAACCTGCCACATATCATCTCTGACCTCCAAGTATCAACCCGATACTCATGATCCAACTGATCATCATCGCATGAAGCATCATCCTGATGCTCATGATCATATTGATCATCATCACACAGTACATTATCATGATGTACATCATCCAGAGTATCATCCTGATACTCATCACACATGATCATCCTGATCATCTTCACTACATCGTCCTGATGCATATCATCCAGAGTATCGTCCCAATACTCATCATACATGATCATCCTGATCATCGTCACTGCATCGTCCTAATGCATATCATCCAGAGTATCGTCCTGATACTCATCATACATGATCATCCTAATCATCGTCACTGCATCGTCCCTATGCATATCATTTGGGGCAACATCCTGAAGCTCGTCATCCATGATCATCCCGATCATACAATGCATCTACCTGATGCATACCAAGTATCTACCTGATACATATCATCATACATGATCCATCTAATCATATCAATGCATCCACCTGATACATATACAAATACATGATCTACCTGATCATATCAATGCATCCACCCGATACATATACAAATACATGATCTACCTGATCATATCAATGCATCCAACATGATGCATATACATATACATGATCCAACTGATCATCTCCAACATCCAACATGCTGCATATACAGAGCAGTAACTAGAGCATCGTCCTGATGCTCATTACACAACGCTTACATCCACAGCCATGGGAAGGATCCTCCTCTCGCCATGCTTGGAATGGCTTCTGCAAATGTGTCCATCACTTCTTCCTTGAAGTGTCGTCAACCTGAAGAACACCAAGCCTCTCTCTGAAGTATTCAAACTTCACTCTGGCTAATGGTTTCGTCAACACATCTGCAACATGCTCATCCATCGCAACATACAGGAGCTTCACTGCTCCTCTCTACACCATATCCCTGATATAGTGATATTTGATCTCAATGTGCTTTGACTTGTCATGGAACACAGGGTTCTCTGACATTTTCACACAACTCTGGTTGTCACAATAGATACAGGTAGCATCCAATGGGAGATCAAATAACTCAGACAGTAGCTTCCTTAGCCATACTTCCTCACAACTAGCCGAACAAGCTGCAACATACTCTGTTTCGGCTGTACTCAGTGCTATACAGGACTGCTTCCTGCTAAACCAAGAGATCACACTTGATCCCATACTGAAGCAGCACCTAGAAGTGCTCTTCCTATCTACAGCACTGCCTTCCCAATCTGAGTCAACATAGCCCTCCAGGTTAAACTTTTGATTCACATCATACTTGAGCCCATAATCAACTGTACCCTTCAGGTACCTCAGAATATGCTTTACAACAACCAGGTTAACACCTCTGGGATCCGTCAGGAATTGGCTCAATGTGTTCACCGCAAAGCAAATATTTGGTCTCGTGTTCATCAAGTACATCAAGGACCCAATCATCTGACGATACACCATGACATAACTGGCTTATATGAAGCATCACACATAAGCTTCAGGATCGATTCCATAGGTGTTGCCATGGCCTTGCAATCCATCATCCCGAACCTCTTTAGGCTCTCTACTGCATCCTTACCTTCTTCAAGGAAGATCCCATCTGCACTCTACCACACCTTCATGCCTAGAAAATAGTGCATCATCCCCAAGTCCTTCATCTCGAAATCGGCTGCAAGCTTCCTCTTGGTATCGACAATCAATCTATCCTCACCTGTAATAAATAGGTCATCCACATGCAAAAGTAGTACCACTAGATTTCCTTCCTCAACCTTGTAGTAAAGGTTGGAATCTTCTTTACTCTTGGTAAAGCCCAAACTGGATAGGAGACTGTCCATCCTACCATACCAAGTCCTAGGAGCTTGCTTCAAGCTATATAAGGCCTTCTTCAACCTGCACACATATGACTCCCTGTCATGTGTTTCAAAACCAAGTGGCTGCTCCACATACACTTCCTCTTTGACTACACCATTCAAGAAATATGTCTTGACATCCATCTGGTGTATCTTCCACTTCATCACTGCAGCCAAAGAAAGTACTATTATGATGGAAGTGTATTTGGCTACAAGAGCAAAAGTCTCTTCATAGTCTATTCCCTCTTTCTAAGAGAAGCCACAAGCTACAAACCTCGCCTTGTATTTCTCTATGCTACCATCTGCAGCATGCTTGATCTTATAGATCCACTTGGAAGTCACAGTAGACTTCCCTTCAGGTCTTGGGACCACATCCCAAAAATCATTCTTCATGATCGACTGATCATGGCATCCTTCTATTACTGCATCTCGTATCTTGCGAACTTCAGATTCTTCAATATATTCAATAGATAGATTTAAACTTCGTTGCTGGAACAAATGTTGTAGCCCTTCTTTTGTAGGTTATTGTACACAATCTTTCCTAGAATTCAAATTCAATTGCATGATTAGAAACTTCTCATAGTTTACAGAACAAAGCATTACACATAAAGGCATATGTCATACAGCCATGCAATTATCTTAGCCAAGGATTTAATACAACATTTATCCATATCCCGTAATTTTCTAGATGCCTTCCATCTCTACCAGAACATTGTTAAGAGTGTGCACAACTCCCAACATGTCAGCAAAGAGGTTTCATTCTAGATAAGTAGCAATGGAATGTTGTACAGTGCCATAGGCCACTTACCCATCACATGCATATTAGTAGTATACTATTCATTAATGCAAATATCTTAATATGGATAATACACATACTAAATTTTAGGAACATAAGTATGTACATAACTGAACAACATCATTTAAGTAATCATATAATAAATGACAATTCAAATACTTATCTTTGTTTAGTTGTAGGGTGGACTCCCTCTCAATCTTTTCTTCCTTGTAGGAACTATTGGAGTGTGCTCCCTCTTGATCTTTGCTTCCTAGATTACCTGTCCTTGAACTTATATTCATCCTGGACCACTATGCATGCTTAAGTGTGCACTAGTGTCATCCTCAAGGTCTCATACATAATCATATATCCATTAGTATAATCTCAATACTATCAAAACATTATGATTCTAAATAAACTTAACATGTATGGTCATGAATGTTTCAAACACGGATAATAAGCATTAGCATTCAAGGTTTCAGGGAAGACTTCTCTTACTCAGGCATATTCATATTTGACCATAGAACTCTTCTGGTTAGTCATATCATCAATCAAGGTAAGAGACATAATATGCATAAACCCTAGATTACTCAAGCTTGTAACTTCATGAGTAATCATATACAAAAGTATAAGATCCTAACATAGGGTAGGATTCTAACTTGATATAGGAAAACATACCTGGTCATCACATTTGCTAGTTATGTCTAGCAATGTTTTCTTGTTCTCTTCAATGACCTGCATAACTCATAAGTTAACCATTGTAGAACCAAATTATACATACCTCTATGTGGTCCATGACTATGGATGAGTCTTTGTCTTCATGTCACCATGGTCTTGAGCTAGAACTTGATTTGTACCTTTCATGTTAGCAGATAACATTCTCTTCATACAACACCACAGTGCATTAGTACAATCATAATACAATCATAAGTGTCATAACCCTATTCAATGAATGTCTTTTATCATGCATTCATACTTTTACTAGGGTGATAAGACATGTCTAAAATTAAACAAGATTGTTACTAATCTCAATAACATGAGGACAATCATATTATAAACTTAATCATGAATAGATTTCAAAACATACCTGTAAGTCATACCTGTCAGATTGCTTGTGGTAGTTGTTGTTGTTGTTCCTTTTGTTCTTAGGACAATCTGAGGAAAAGTGTCCTCTTCTTGGTATCTGCTTATGAGAGATTGATCTTCATTCCCCATATTTTATTCTAGGGGCCACAAGCCCAGCTTCTCCTTGTGAACATTCCTCCCATAGTCTATTTAAATAGATCAATTCCTTTCTTGTACAGATTCCTTGGATGAAGGAGTCCCACAGTCTACCACTACTTCATCCACAGCTTCAAGTTGTTCCTTTTATCTAGGAGACCCTTTAGAACTAAGACTGCATAGTCTCGGCATTCTGGATCTTGATACTCTTCAATTGATTCCCCAAATTCATCTTCCGATTTATATTCTTCCCTTCAAATAGCTTGGTTAAGGAATCAAACATCTCCTTAGGTGTCTTCAGAGATGACACATGTGGTATAAGATGGTCTTTGATAGAATCAACAATAATCCTCTTAGCCTTGACCAAGTTCCTCTTGTGTAAGGCCTTAATCTCTTCTCCCTCACTTGATTTGCTAAAAACTGGATCTGGTGCTGGATTAAGGTTTGTCAGAGAGACCCTAAAAATTCAAACTTTGAATTTCAAACTTCTGAAAGGATAGAAAGATTCTCCTTGATGAGCTTATCAAGCTGGTATACTCTGAATTTGAAAACTGCAAAGTTTCACCCGTCAAATTTGCTTTTCAAACTTCTGGATTCACTAGAGAGGACGCTGAATTAGGGTTTGATTTTCCCGGAGCTTCACCTATCCAAAAAGTTTGATCTTGGTCTCTAAACTTCAATTTTTCAAAGGAGCTTCCAGCCATGGTCTCAGATTTCAGAAATTCCAACTTTTGCAGATACCCTAATTTCCGACCTCACTGAACAGGACCCCAAACTAGGGTTTTATTTTCCTAGAGCTTCACCGAACCAAAAAGTTAGATCCAAAGCTCTAAAATTCGATTTTGCTGAGGGGCATCTAGCCATGTCCTCAGATTTCAGAAATTCCTATTTTTGTGGAAACCCTAATTGTTAGGGCCAAAACTAGAAAAGCTCAAAATTGAATTCTGTCTCGATAGAAAGATGCGCCCTTCCAAGGAGAGTCAATCTAGCCTTCTTCCTTTGA
This sequence comes from Larix kaempferi, assembly GCA_027924585.1. NCBI lineage: Eukaryota > Viridiplantae > Streptophyta > Pinopsida > Pinales > Pinaceae > Larix > Larix kaempferi. The sequence continues at coordinate 16,567,076 of BSBM01000127.1, forward strand.
TGATCAAGGAAGGGAAACCCAAATATTAAGAATCCCTAGCTTACGTAGCTGCACGGTGCCTGCTTCTTAGGTCATCTCTAATACCATGTTAATTTTTTGATAATTTCATTCCATTATCATAAGGATCTCTAAGAGAATAACATGTACAACATATCAATTATGGACATAAAAGAAATCACACAAGAGACATAAAGTTTCACCCGGGAAAACTAAGAAGGTGAAAAACCCCGCAACTTCCTCAGAGATAAGATAAGCCCCAATACAAGATCACAAGGATCAAACCCAATAAGATGTCTCTAGCAGATGATCCTCCTCCTCCACAAGTGCACCACTTTCTCTCTTAGCTATGCGAGCTTGAGAAGTGAGTGAATGATTTAAATGAGAGACACAACCTCTCTATTTATACATTGACTTGACACGCCAATAATGCACTGGGGCCGACTTGCTAATCAAGCCTAATAACCCAACCACATGTGCTAACCAGGGCCGACACCACACTGGTGGTCTAATAACCCATTAATACAAATGACGACACTTGTCGATGCACATGAAGACACTTACAAATACAAATGACGACACTTCCAATCAAAGCAATAATATATCTCTATGGGATATACAATAAAGTACAAATGTAATACATAGAAGAATATCGTCCGAAGTTACAAATACATCAACACCATACAGCTTCACATAGAAACCGATGTTGCTCAGGGTCTTCTAGACCCATTCCTTTGAATATCAACAGCTTAATATCATCAGTCATCCTTCTCCTAGGTGGTATAGGGTTCTGTGTAGGGTTATGATCGACAAAAGTAAAATTGGTACTACGCGGAATGTTCTGAAGTGGAATATTCTGTGATGGGATAGTCGGATTCGGAATGGTATAAGTACTCACTCCCGTGGTGTTACTGGTATCAACGCTCTGAGGTTGCGGAATATTAGCAACATGGGGAGTTCTGAACTGACACATTCTGAGAGATAGGCAGCGTGGTACTTGCAACGGGTGGATTCTGCAGTGTAATAGGCTGATAGGTAGGGGATAGAGGTGCAGTTTGGCTATCAGGCTGGGTTTGTAAGTCAATATCTATGCGGATTCTAGTCTTCTTAGTGGTATACTTATATCTTTTTCCACTTCTTAGATTATGTGTCTCTTCATCAGAATCACTATAAATACTATTGACCATTACAGATTCAAAGCTTCAAGGAATATTTACTGCATTTTTAAAATACCTTTTTACACTAAAATCATTTTAATGTAAAAACTCAAATTGTTCAGGTACTTACCTCTAAAACCTTTGAAAAAATCTGCTTCGGCTGCATTGTAGGACTTCAGGGTGTCCACAACAAACTCTGTCACGAAGCCTTCTAATATACTGTCAACCCAAAAGTCAACTGCTCTAAAAAATGGGCTATCTACTGCTTTTGAGTCTCGCAATGAGCTCTAGATTCCACACGGTTGGTACTTCTAGTGTGAAATAGTTCTTGCGCTCTGCGAGCTACAATAACCACTCGTGCAACTCGTTTCCAAAAGATGCCCAAAAAATTTTGTGAATATCTTTCCATAGGTATTTTTTCAACCAATCTATGTCAGAGAGATGCGGATTTGTATTTTCTTCCTTGCGAAGTCTCTTTCTATCTTATCGAACCAAGCCCAGATTTCTTTCTTGTATGGATGCCAAATTTCTGCAATCAACAGAACCTTTTCTTCTGAGCAAATCATGTATTTCAAGTGCGGCAACTCATCACAAATTCTTAGCGCGGCAACGGAAACATTTGTTGGCTTACGTAACTATCTTGAGGTTTTCTATTAAGACCCAGGTTCTTCGTAGTTCAAGGAACCAACAAAACCCCTTTTCACTAGCCCTTTCGGCAACAATCTGTGAGCAGACTGAAGTCTCACCTGAGGCGAAGTAATGGGGGAGCTGTGGAATCAAGTTTCCACAACCACGTGATGAGTGCCTAAATAGATTTGATGAGAAGCGTGCTACGGGGATTTGCGCTGCAGACTGAGGACTGCGCGAAGATCGCCTTCTTCACGGTTAGTACTTCTGCAAGCACAAATGCTTACACAACTCGTGCATCCAAGGACTGCATGGTTCAGGAATTACTCAACAATAGGACATCGCAACAAATGACTGCGCTTCCTCTTCCAACTCAACCAACTTCAACAAGCTATACTTAGTGTTTTATCCATTCATCAATTGTCCTATGTTATTTATCTTATGGTTTATACAATATGATAGAACACAAAATACTGCGCACTTCCGGTGTTGCGCTTCGAGGAAGTCGCATGGTGCGAGCTCTTCTTACTTAAGTATTTATTCAACAGACGTAGGCATTCATTCAGACTCAGAAATACTTATACATCTAGCATTCATCCATACATGCGATATTTAACATATTACTCCCATCTCATTCCTTATGGGGAATACATATAAAAGTAAACACGTAAACTAATAAGCAAGATCTTAAGCATTCATTGTAAGCAAATAAACAAATGCAAACATGTAAACAATCACACAACACAGGAATTTAATGTGGTTCACCCCCAGGATGGGAGCTACGTCCACAGGAACTATTGTTATATTAGTCTTTTGGAAGGGTACAACAGTTCCAGTCTGCGCACTCAGCTACAGACTCTCTTCTCTCTCAATAGGCCTCTACGCACTTAGCTTGCAAAGCCTTTACAATGGATTCCAATGCTTAGAGGATTTTACAATGAAGATTACTCAACCATAACAACGATTAACCCTTTCCCTAAAAAAATGGTGCCTATTTATAGATCATGCCCGTAGGTCATGTCTTTATAATACATAGGCAAAAACCCTAAGGTTTCCCAAAACTGTCACGGTTTTCCCTTAACCGGACTGCTGGCTTCTGGTAGCAAATCTTCCATTGTGGCCATCCTCTGCGTGTGGTCATGTTGCTTTCACCCTGCCCTGTTGACCGCATGCTGGCTGTCACTTTCACCCGGTCGTTCCTTCTCTAACAACCTTATGCGGGCGGTTCACGTTGTGCTTCCTCCACGCGTGTGACCAGTTGCTTTCCTTCCTCCTTACTCCTTACCCGCATGCTTGGTAATCATGGAGTTCCTTAACCAAAAATAGATTGCTTTCACCCAACTGACCTTACCTTCATTCTTTACCCAAAACGGGTGCCTTGCTGGCACATCGCAGCGCTACTACTTCGCGGAACTGGTCCTTGGCTGTGCGGTTCCCATCCTGCCGATACTACGCTGAGCTCACATGGCAGCTCCCCAAAATATTTCTTACCAAAAATTCTTCATCTGAACTGCGCTCAACTTTGCAGTTCCCAAAAATTGACTTGCACAAAAATGCCCCACTTGGGCCAGGCCCAACAATGTGCTAGTTTGAATAATTACATAAAATTATGTGCACAAGTCCGTAATCCATCTAGTACTGGTACTTCAAAGGCGATGTCAAAGAGGTGGTTAGAAAAGTCTCAAAAGTGTCGAAGTGTCTCGGACGTAAGAAGTGGTTGGACATGAATGCAAGTCTCAGAAGTGTAGAAGACCCACCAAGAAATGGTACTTCAAGGGTGCAATACCCAACACGTCGTGGTTCCTAGGTGCGCAAGTCCCACTATGCTAAGGACCAAGTGTGCGCAATACCCAGAAGTTATGGTACCTTAGTTGTACAAATCAAGATAAGTGGCATATGCATGAGTAAGCTTGACCATGAAGAAAGGAATAAGAGATTCTATCATCCAACTTGTGGACACATCATCTAAACAAATCAAGTATAAATAAGAAGCAACTTGGGGAGTGAAATGTAAGCTTGAATATGAAAAAAATATAGTTTTATGAAGTAGAAAACTTCGAATTATTGGGGTATCAATGGCTCGTTGATTCTGAATAACATGATTTATCAAAGAGCCAAGTGCGTAAGAAAAAAAAGAGAAATATAGTAGACAATGTGCAGGCTGATATAGTTCAAATGAGAAAAAATAGAAGAGCAGTACAGTAGATGATGCACAAAATTGGTTGAATATGTAGATGTGCAGAACCAGAACAATATGTTGAACAGAATGCAGATTGCAAAAGTATATGAAGTATCAAAACTAGTGTGCAATTTTGATGCAATGACGTGAAGTAATAGATGAACTGATGATATAGTACAACAATTGTGAAGAAAATAGCACATAGTAGGTGCATGCATATGCAAGTAATGCAACAAATATTAATTGTTCATGGACAATAAGAAGAACTTCTGCAGTCATATTAGGGTCGTAGGACGAGGCAAGATATAGGGAGATGTAGATTCTTTCAGTTTGAATCCTATAAATCTAGGGGGTCAGTGCCTTTTTCCACGTGGAGCTAGTAAATGAGGGATTTGGTGCTTCCTTCAGGTTGAATCATGTAAATCAGGGGGTTGGAGCATCCTTCCAGTTGGTGCTGGAGAATCTTGGAAGTTTGTGCTTCCCATGAATGTAATATTTATTATATAAGAAAACATTACATGGTTTTCTCCTATTTGGGTTTCCACGTAAAATCTTTGTGTTATGTGTCTTATGCATGAATGAAATTTGTTATGGTGAATGCATAATATAAATACTATTTGAATTTGGTGAAAGTGAAAATTGTTTAAAACTGCGCTTAATATTGATTCATGCCCCCTCTCAGTATTAATAAGATTTCCAACAATTGGAATCATATCAGGTGTCTTCAGTAACAATTTAACAATTGGAAGATAGATCTTTTCTTAAATATGAATATTCAGGGAAACCTCCTCGTGACTACTGAAGAGGACCTAAAAAATGTGGGCTCAGATGATGAAGGAATAGCTGAAGTATATTTTAAAGAAGAGCTAATCAGTTCCTTGGAAGAACTGAAGAAATCAAGAAAGAAGAACAAATATCTACATGAACTATTCAAATTAGACGCGAACACAACAAGGAAGTTGAAATAGAGGGAAGAAAATTGTGAGAAGCTAGAGGATGAGGTCACCTTTCTAAAAAAATACTTGGAAAAGGCTAGCATCCATTTGGAGTTCAGAAAAAAAAAAATCAGAAACAACACCAAAACTCTATCAGGACTAGGCTACAAAGGTTCAAGCTCAACCTATGAAATAGAAGCAAGAAGCTTTGTTGATGTGCTCAAGAATTTTATCCCAAAGAGAGACCAAAAGTTTCAAGAAAAGGAAAAGGAGCCACTTCACAAGGAAACTGGATTCACACAATTTGGAAGAACTCATACAACAAGGTACTCTTTTTTTAGGAAACTGCTACTTTTGTAATAATTTTGGTCATAAGGCAGTAAACTGCAAAGCACCTACAAATGTAAATATTATAAGGGATAATATTTGTAATAAGGCTAGTCCTAGAAAAAACAATATCAGGAGATTAGATGAAACCCCAAAGGAAAATTTCAATTTATCTAGCCCCGTGAACTTAGATGATGAATGCTATAAATTTCAAAACCATGGTCATAATAGTCAGGACTACAAAAATCACTCGTCATCTACGCAAATGGACTAAACTAGGAACATCCCTAGTAAAATAGACTTCACAGAACTCCAAGAAGACCAACTCTATCAAGAAGGATGCAACCTAAGTAGAGAATTTCTTACTGGTTGAAAACATGAGGCACAATGTTCTCAACGTAAGCCAAATGTGTGATTAAGTACATACTCTCACTTTTGATTCAGAAAAATGAAAAATAAGAAATAAGGATACATGCAGACTAGTTGCAACAACATCTGGGATCTCTAATAATGTATACATTTTGGACGAAGGAAAGGAAAAAAAATGTTGCATAGGAAAAATAGATGAAAGTTGGATCTAGCATAAAAGATTGGGGCATATCAATTTCTATAATTTGGTCTGAATCATTAAGAAACAAGCTAAGAGATATTCCAAAAATCATGAAACCCTTGAATTTTGTTTGCAAGCACTACTTGCACTGAAAGAAAACAAGAGTAATATTTAAGACAAAAGAATACTCTACAACAAAACCATTGGAGCTAGTGCACACTAATCTTTGAAACCCAATGGTAACCAAAGGGATACATGGTGAGTCCTATTTTCTTCTCTTCATTGATGATTATACTAGAATGACATGGGTTTTCTTCCTTAAAGAGAAGTCATAGATGTTTGAATGCTTTAAAGTTTTTAAATAAGTAGTTGAGAATGAAACTGAATTAAGGATTAAGTGTTTAAGATCATACAGTGGGGCTGAATACACTTCAAATAAATTCAAATATTTATGTGAGAAACATGGAATAAGAAGACACTTCTCAACTGCCAGAACTCCACAGCAAAATGGAGTAGTATAAAGGAAGAACGAAACTGTGCAGGAAATGGCCAGAACAATGTTGAATGATTCAAAATTATTAGATATTTTTTGGACTCATGATATTCCTACAACTATACACATTCTTAATATATTTAATATATGGAAAAACGGTAACATGAATCCTTATGAACTTTGGAAAGGTGGTCCGGCCACTATTAAGCACTTTAGGGTGTTTGGAAGCAAGTGCTATATCAAGAGAAACAATGAAAACTTGAGAAAATTTGACTCCGGATCTGATGAAGGAATCTTTCTTGGATATGAAACTAGAAGCAAAGCATACAAGTGATACAATTTATGAATAAGGAAGATGGTAGAAAGTACTTATGTAAAGGTAGATAAAGTGTTCATGGATATGAGAATAGAGGATGATGATGATCATCTAGTATTTGAACAATTATCCAAGGACCTGCTAGAAAATGAAGACATGAGAGAATCACAGGATGTGATATATCAAGGTGAATCAAAAGAATGGATATTGGATACAAATGGCCCTTCCATATATGTCCAAAATAATCATTATGAGGATTTTATTATCGAAGATAAGAATGTTGGTGTAGGAACCATAAGAAGGTACTTAAAAAATACAACTGAAGAGGTTCATCTTTCTTTGTTGTCCGAAATAGAACCATATTTTTTTTGAAGAAGCCAGAACTGATGTGTAGTGGGTCAAAGCTATGGAAGAAGAATTAAACTAGATTTAAAAGAATCAAACCTCGGAACTTGTTCCAAGACCCAAGAATAAAAATGGTATTGGGACTAAATGGGTATTCAGGAACAAACTTAATGAGGAAGGACAATTATTTAGAAATAATGCAAGGGATATGCATAGATTGAACAAATAGATTTTGAAGAAACCTTCACTCCTATAGAAAAAATGGAATAAATTAGGTTTCTCTTGGCATATAATTGTTCTAGAAACATCACTGTATATAAAATGGATGTAAAGACAACATTTTTAAATGGGGAACTAGAAGAAGAAGTGTACATAGAACAAATAGAAGGATTCTCTCTTTCAGATAGTAAAGACTATGTTTGCAAATTGAAGAAATCTCTGTATGGACTCAAGCAAGAACCCAAAGCTTGGTGTTCAAGATTAGACAAATATTTGCAACAACAGGGATTCAAAAGGGGTAATGTACACAATAACCTATACATAAAAATTGAGCATGAAAATATGATTGTTGTTGAAGTATATGCAGATCATATCATTTTTGGAAGTGATAATGACAGTTGGACTCAACAATTTGCTAAGGATATGCAAAAAGAGTTTGCAATGGTTAAACTCAGAGAACTGCCTTTCTTTATTGGACTCTAGATATCATAACTTGATAATGGTATCTTAATTTCTCAAACCAAATATGTGAAAGAAATGTTGAATAAATTCAATATGGAGGATTGCAAACCAGTATGTACACCCATGGTCACTGGTTGCAAATTAAGCAAAGAGGATGAAGCAAAGGAAGTATATCAAAAACTCTACATATCAATGATTGGATGATTATTATATGTAACAGCCTCAATACCAGAAATAATGCAAGCTATGGTAATGGTTGCAATATTTCAAGCAACACCTAAGGAAAGGCATGTCTAAGCGGTAAAAAGGATCTTCAGATACTTGAAAGGGAACTTAAACTTTGGCTTGTGGTATCCACAAAGTAGTGATATGGTCTTAGTAGAATATACAGATGCATACTGGGCAGGTAGTATTATTGACATAAGAAGCACAAGTAGGGCTATATTTTTCCTAGGAAATTGCCTGATATCTTGGATAAAATAAAAACAACCATCAGTAGCATTGTCTACAACATAAGGTAAATATATCACAGAAACATCCTATTGTGCTCAAGTTATGTGGATGAAACAAACCCTAAAGGATGTCCAAGTGAAACTTGATCAACCCATACCAATTTTATGTGACAAGATAAACGCAATTAGTATTTCAAAATATCATGTTATGAACTCCAAAACTAAACATATTCCTATCAAATACCATTTCATGAGAGAACAGGTCACTAAAAATACTGTTAGACTACAATATATAGACACCAATGAACATATTGTAGATATATTTACAAAACAACTTCCAAGAAACACATTCAAATATCTTAGATAGAAACTATGTGTTGTTCCCATAACACAACATGAAGAGATCATCAAAAAGACGATGTAAAGGCATAAGGAGCATTGTATTGTGTACAATAAAAGTGACATGAAGATGAATAAAAGGCATGAAAGCAGAAAGAGTGGTGTTTGAGAAATAGATTAATTATGACAGGAACATAAGCTCAAGTTAAAAGCAAATTGGAAACCATGCAGGGGGAGCATATCTTTAACTAAGATAGCTACAAAGATAGTGATAAATGTACAAGTTGCAGGGTGATTTAGAACTGTGCAGCAACAACACCAAAACGAAAGGGAATAATGAATGAATCCAGGGGGGGTAACTGAAACAAAAAATGGAATCAACATGAAATACAATGCAAAGCCAAAGGATAAGTTCAAAAGGGAACCTGAAAGTGTGGATGGAAAGCACCTCTTTGCCATTGATGTCAAAGGGAGAGAAATACCATGAAGCATGTATCAATGACAACGAACTACGTAGAAATGAAGAAATGTAGCGAAGTACTGATCGAAGGTTGTGTATAAGAGAAAAGTTCCAAACCGGAAAGAACACAAGGGGACTACGCACAGCGGGAGTAATGTGATTTTTGTAAAAAGCACAGAGGAATTCCTGATCAAGAAGACCATCGCAACTTCATAAGTTGTTGACATCAATGTCAAACGGGGATATTGTTGAACTTTGGTTGTCATTAATGTCAAAGAGGACTTTGTATCCATGTGCCAATTTTAATAAGTACATAACAATATGTGTGCAAGTCCGTAATCCATCTAGTCATGGTACTTCAAAGGTGATGTCAAAGAGGTGTTTGGACAAGTCTCAAAAGTGTGCAGGAGTCTTGGAAGTAATAATTGGTTGGAGATGAATGCAAGTCTCGGAAGTGAGAAAGACCCACCAAGCAATGGTACTTCAAGGGTGCATGACCCAACACATAGCAGTTCCCAGGTGCACAAGTCCCAGTATGGTAAGGACTAAGTGTGCGCAAGACCCACAAGTCACGATACCTCAGTTGCACAGATCAAGACTAGTGGTAGATGCGTGAGTAAGCTTGACCGTGAAGAAAGGAAGAATGGATGCCTTCATCCAACTTGCAGACACATCATCTGAATAAGTCAAGTATAAATAAGAAGCAATTTGGTGAGTGGAACGTAAGATTGAAGATGAAAAAAAGATAGTTTTATGAATTAGCAAGCTTTGAATTATTGGAGTTTCAATGGCTCGTTGATCTAGAACAGCATGATCTAGAAGAGACCCAAGTGTGCAAGAACATAAGACAAATACAGTAGATGATGTACAAGATGATATAGTGCAAATGTGCAAGAACAAAAGAGTAGTACAGTAGACAATGCACATAATTGGATGAATATGCTAATGCACAGAACCAAAACAATATGATGAACAACGTGCATATTACAGAAAGTATATGAAGTATGAAAACCAGTGTGCAATACTGATGCAATGACGTGAAGTAAGAGATGAACTGATTATATAATACAATAGTTACAAGGAACAAAACATATAGCAGGTTCGCACAAAGGCAAGTAATGCAACAAATATGAATTATGCAGAGACAACAAGAGGAACTTATATAGGCATATCAAGGTGGAAAAACGGGGCAAGGAACAGGGAGTTGGAGTTTCCTTAAGGTTGAAGCATATAAATCTAGGGGGTTGGTGCCCCCTTCTAGTTGGTATTGGTAAATGAGGGAGTTGGTGCTTCCTTCAGGTTGAAGCCTATAAATCAGGGGGTTGGAGCCTCCTTCCAATTGGTGCTGGAGAATCTAGGAAGTTGGTGCTTCCCATGAATGCAATCTTCATTATATAAGAAATCATTCCATGGTTTTCTCACATTTGGGTTCCCACGTCAAATATTTTTGTTTTGCATCTTATGCATGAATGACATTATTTATGGTGAATGCATAATATAAATACTGTTTGAATTTGGTAAAAGTGAAAATTGTTTAAAATTTATCTTAAGACGGATTCACCCCCCCTCTCAGTATTAATAAGATTTCCAACACACTCTTGAATCATATATCCAACAATCAAAAGAAGCATATAATTCTCAATTAAATAAAGCATGTCATTTACTTATTGAGGAAGGTTTGGACACATAAATTTTGTGTTGTTGCATGGCTTCATTCAATGCCTCAAGTTTCTTCCAACATTTTGAGTCTAGATGCCCTTGAGCACCACAAAAGCTGCAAGTTTCATAGGAATTTTTCTTGTTTGTCTTCGTGGAAGACTAACTAGATTTGAAAGGTGAAGATGATTTTTTTCTTCTTCTAAGGTTTGTAGGGATGATCACCACCTTGTTCAAAATATTTCTTCTTTTGATATGACCCTTTCTTCTTACATTTGGAGGTATGGGACAACAAAGCTTCATGGTTAGGGTTTGAGAAGAAATCAAGATACATAAGCTTGGACTATTCCTTGATGAGACACTCACAAAAAAAGATCAAAAGAAGGCATTTTAAACTCATCTCATAGTGCATCCATTGTAAAGTGAAAGGTTGAAGAGAATACCTGATAAGTTCCTTTCAACTTGGATAGAATCAGGAAAATGCACTCAACATCCAATTTGGTTTTCCCATTCCCTTTTATCTATGATATCGATGAATTGAATTTGCAAGATAGTGTTGGCACAAAATTGAGACCAAGTCCTTGTGCATGCACCAAAAAGAGGAATCGTTGTAGCCTAGTGTGATGGCATTTTCAATTCCCCAAAAGAAAATGTCTCACCAGAAGCACATGAAAGACATGTGTGTCATAGGGAGTGGTTGAATATAAGGAAATGCATGTAAAATTTATCACCATTCATACTGTATAAGTATCCATCTCATAGTATCTCAACATTGATACGTATTAGTCATAACATACAGAAAAAGAGAAAACACATAATAGATTTATGAATAGATAGATATAATTTAGCACATAAAATTGAGGGACCCAAAAATCCTTCATTATTAGAGTAGATAAACTTCATTACATCATGGATCTATGGCCTTATAGAAACCGAGAAAATACTCGTCGCGGTGTCATACAAAGCATAGAGTCAACTACCCAAAACCCAGATACATTGTCTTCTACTACAGCTCGGTCACCCCCTTTTATGTCTTCTTAGTTCTCTATTTCTCTTTTCTTCTTTTCCGCTTCCTTTTTATACATAAGGGGGTAGGTACAAAACTAGTTCTAGGATATTGCGATTGTTAAAGACTTTCCACAACTCCCACTCCTTTACCTTGTGCTTCCTTAATCTATGGTCCTTTCCTCTTCCACTTTTATGATCCTCTCCAAGAAAAAGGATCCAACATGCCCCGGCCACAATTGTTGACTCTCCCTTGAGTAAAATTTGCCATGTTTCTAATCCTTGCATGTCTTCTGATATTGGCTCTTCAAACAAAGAATCCAACACTGGTACCTTTGTAAAGGCCTACTTTCTGAGTTCTTCAAAATTCTTCCAACGTCATCAACCATTTACCTAGTGACATACTAGCGCTAGACAAAAACTTATGATCTTTCTCTGTATCCATAAGAGTAGTCTTTTGTTGTTGTACCTATTGAGTCTATGTGTCCGCAAATTGATCTAACTACTATAATTCATTGTATGTGTTCTAGGTTGTTGTATTTAATTCTTGTGGGAACTACTTAGATGCACAAAATTTATCATGGAGGGTAGCCATCTCATTATCAAGCTGTTGTACTTCCTTGTAATTTTGTGCACATTCAAGAGTGTTAGATATGAGTTGGGATTCACTATTCAATTGTTTGATTTTGTACTGCAAATATTCCATTGGTCGGTGCTTCTTTTCCAAAATTCCAACCCAATCATTCAGTGTAGTAAAGAGATCATGAATTTGTTTAGTACTCTATTGTATTTGGTTGCATGTGTCTCTTATTTCTCTACTAACTCTGGGGACCTAGGCCATAAACTGTGTCTGATTTTCATTACCCCATTACTAAATGGTGAGGATTTGTTGTTGCAATATTGCATTCTCTATCTCAATATTTTTCCATGAAATACAAAAGAGTTGGAGGATCTCTTTTGGTGCAATGGCTGAAATTTCTTTCGGCATAGTGGTTAAGTGATAATGTACTTGGGGCCACATGGTGTGAATATGGTAACCAAGGGATATGAGAGTTTCTTCCGTAACATATCTACCGTATTGTGCTTCTTCCTTTTCTATAAGAGGATTTGCTAGTTGGATACAGACATCATCATAAAATTGTTGGAAATTGGCATGCTCTGTCTTGGAATAGACTAGCCAATGTTCTACTTCAACTATTGTGCTTCAAATGTTGTCAAACAACCATTGGAATGAAAATGAACTATAATCCAGAGTTGTAGTACCAAGGGGTAAATACCATACGAATAGGCTTCTTGCAATTAACTGTGTAGAATGGTCTTTGTACTGAGTGTCTACCTCGTGTTGTATTTTCCTATTCTTAATGATATGTCACTAGATGTCCTCAAGGAGAAATGTGGTGATATCCATATGTGGATGGAAAATATAATGAAGCTCATGAAAATGGGTTGGATCCTGGGAAAACTATACAATTTGATCTCTTAGAGAGATCTGCTCACTGTGTGGGGAAGTGGAGGAGGTTCTGGCATCTCTAATTTCTATTTTTTCTATACTTCGTTCATAGTGATGTCATCTAGGCATGTCATTTCCTGTGAGTAGATCATCTCCCAAAGTTTCAAACAAAGAACAATAAAACTCAAGTGGTATTCCATGAGGTCCATGGATTTTCTCCTTTTTAAGTCTCCTAAGGGTATCTTCGAGTTCGCTGCCAATAATATCCTGCATCAGTTGAATATTATCCTCCTCCTTTACCACTATAGGGAAGAACTGTGACACTTTAACAATATCAGCTATATTATCTTTGTCAGGGGAATTAAAAAGAGAATAATTTTTTTTTACTCTTGCTATGGCTATTTCTTCAAACTTACTAGCTTCCCCTTCAAACTTACTAGCTTCCCCTTCGTTAGTTGTTATTTTCTGGATGGTATTGACACTTTTCCTGTAATTAGAAAAGTGGTGAAATAACTTTTTGTTCTCATCACCTTTACCAAGCCACAGGGATCTGCTTTTAATCCTCCATTCTGCCTCTTGAATTAAAAGAAGTTTTTTTTTATTTTTTTCCAAACCAAAAGAGTCTCTTTGCAATTACCTGTATTGAAACCCATAAATGCATCCTCATTCCACGATCCTAGCTTAAATTCAAGATCTTTGAGTTTTTTATCCTTCTCTGCCCTCATTTTTGTAGACCAATCCAAAGTAGCAGTTTTAGCTTATTTTAGATTTTTTAGTAATTGTAAAGGGGTTGATTCCCTAAAAGACTCATTGTAGGGAACCCAAGAATATTTTGGAATCTGTATCAGTTCTGAATCTGAAGGCTAACCAACCTTTGGACATAATGAAAGATTCTGGTTCATACCCTAAATCCCCTGCCCAATTATTCACAACCCAAGTTTTAATTCCATAGTATCTTATCTTTCGGCGAAGGAAACGCCCTACCAGAGTTCTTTCACAAGTAATTACTGCTTCATTCATAGTAATCTCCTCGCCGAGGACAAGTTTTAAGGGGCCTTTCTTCTTTTTAATGTATTTCTTTTGAGATTTATCTGAACCCTGAACTATATCTCTAGAGACTACTTTTGTAGTATTGGTAGCAGATCCTCTACTCAGTACTTCAAGAGACAACCCTCCTCCAATAAAACCTGAGCCCCCAGAAAAATCTTCTTGTCTCTGCGATGTTGAAGTCTTTGGATGAGCAATATCGGACTGGCTTTCACTAAAAATCCTGAGGGAAGAGCTCCTTGGTGTCTCGAGGATTGAAAAATCCAAAGTAGTAAATGTTAAAAAAAAAATTGTAGGGGAGCAGCCTGAGAGTAGAGCTATTGTGAGATTCTACATTAGGTAAATCTTATGAATTAAAAAATGTGAGCTCGAAGGGAGGACTATGCTGATGTCTCCCTTCTACACCTCGCGAGATACATGCCCTTTCTTTGGTTTGTCATGGATCTCACTGACAGATACATAAATGGAACCCACCTAACCCTAAAAACATGTGCCTCAAAATCCATGAAACCGAAAGCTTGAGAAATCCAACGGGTTCATCTTCCTTCACTCAAACGTAATCCTTCCGGTTCGTCTTCTTCGAGCCTATGTTCAAAGCGCTTCTCATATCTCTTCAAGAAATCTATGTCTCAACTACCTGTTATCTTATTTAGTTAAATGGGATGTTTCTCACTACTTGCTATCCATGCATAAGCTACAAGTTATTCATGCATCAATTACCAGTTATTTTTTCTATTTATTTTTTTTAGAATTGTTTCATTAGTCCAGTACCCAAAATGCTTCCTAAATGAGAAAATGCGGCATCCCAAATGACGCATACACTGCCATAAAATCAATCTGGACAGCACACCTGTCCAATCCTTCTTGAATCCAGAGAAAGCATAGATGATAATCCACCCCAAATTCTAAAATAGAAACACATATCCATGTAATTAGTATAATTATCAATGAAAAATATGATCTAATAATTATTAATTAAAAAACAATTTATAATAAATTAA
This sequence comes from Larix kaempferi, assembly GCA_027924585.1. Classification (NCBI taxonomy): domain Eukaryota; kingdom Viridiplantae; phylum Streptophyta; class Pinopsida; order Pinales; family Pinaceae; genus Larix; species Larix kaempferi. Next base: position 16,582,093 of record BSBM01000127.1, read on the forward strand.
ACTTATTATCTTCCTACGATAAGAAGTTAAACAATTGTGCTAGTTATCATTTTCTTTAAAAGGCAAAGTGAACTGTCAAATCTCAGGGATGTTACCTATCCTTGCTATAAAGGAAGAACAAACATTGAATTCTGAGGTGCACAGATCATGGCTATTTATCAACAAATAATGGTGGAAAACTAGCAAACGTCGAAAAAAATTGGCCAGTTATTCGAATGGCCGGCGAGGGTGGTGGGAAACAAAATGCATGGTGAACTTGAGACCATTCAGATATGCCCAGAACGTGTTGGAATTTTTTCTAGAAAATGTTTTTTTTAATGGTCATTTATCCTACCACCTGTGTGGGAAGAGTTTTCCATGTGAGCGACGTCCAAAAATAAATGGAATTTGGCAATATCTAGATCGTCTCGTTACTTTCGAGTTATAAGACGAAATAAGCTTTTGTTTTATATATCCTGACTTACACACTTCACCGTTTTGTTTTATATATTCTACACACTTCAGCGTTTGTGAGATTGCCTGTTATTTGAACTTTCTCAAACACAGCTTACTCCACAACTTTAGTCATCTGCAAAGGCTGTGCTTAGGATCTTTGGTAGTTTTCTAGTTTTGAAATGGACCTATCATGTCTTTACTACATTAATTTGCAGCCATGAGTAGTTCGATCTCAAACCAAACTAATGACAGGAGATGACCGGACATTGAAGTCTGACCTGTACAGCTTGTCGTCTTATGGAAACAGCTAACTCATTATGATCCGAACCAATCCTTCCCTTCAATGATATGTGATTGATTGCACTAGCATTAAATGAAGAATTGAATATAATAGAATTGAACTGAGAAATTACTATTAAGATGAGTATGATGAAGTTCTATGGTTGCCAAGAATGATGGTTACTTCCTCACTCTAAGTTTAATTTTTGTAAGTGATATGATACTCTTGTTGAGTCCTTATGTATTGATTATGTAATGATTGAGTGGATTATCTTACTCTGACTAGAGAATTCTGACCAAGTCTCTGGTTGAGCCCTTATATATTGACTATGCAATGATTGAGTAGATTATCTTATTCTGACCATGTCTTAATTCTTTAGAATCTGACCATGTCTCTGGTTGAGCCCTTATGTATTGACTATGCAAAGATTGAGTGGATTATCTTATTCTGACCATGTCTTAATTCTCTAGAATAAAAAATATTGACATTTCTGTAGCTCTTAACAGCTGTGGTGTTGTTACCAGTAAAAAAACACATGATGAAAGGAAACACTACCATCAACAACTTATCAGGGAAAAGCCAATCTGGCCGGTAAGTGCTTGAATTACAAATACCATGTTATTTATGCAGACATTCAGTTCTGTGTACAAAATAAGTTCATATCTTCAACTGTTTAGGCATTGGGTTCTTCTTGAAATGTCTGTGTTGGCTGTGTACAAAATAAGTTCAAATCTTCAACTGTGTAGGCATTGGGTTCTCTTTGAAATGTTACATGTTTTGGAATATTTTCTGCCTTTTTGTCTGTTAACTGGTGCAATATTCTATCTGCTTGGATTTCTCATTGGTTTAAGGAAAGCTGGGCTGTTATAGGTTGGTAGCAACAAAGCTACAAATTGACTTGATAGTGGAGGTTGATGACGCGCTCCTTCATCTTCCCAAGGTAATCTCTGCAATTTTTCCCCATTAGGATCACTGCATAGTTAGTTAAATTCCTCAAATCATGGTTTAAAACAAAATTTAGGATGGAGATCAGTAATAAAACTTAAATTTCTTCTGATACTCCACCGGCTACTAGTTGGCTGCGTTTTGAGTTTCACAAGTTCTGTTCATGAACCGCTTTTATTTGTATTGCATCACAGTCACTGATAAATGCTTAAACTTTACTGTTTTTTATCGAACTTAAAACATGTTGAAAAGAAATCCCAAAAGTAGCTGCCAATGATTTTATTTTCAAGTACTGCAAAAAAAATTTCCTGCCACTTATAGCATGTGTAGCTGAAGCCTGAAACTGATTGAGCGGATTGTCGTTTCCTTTTGGAAGTTTCCATTCCCTTCGAGAAGCGGTCGGCTGAACAAGCTCGTGTTTGAATTTCTAGACACTGAAAATGATCACATAAAGCTGGCCGCGGGCTTTCCAGGAGGCGCAGAGTCATTTGCATTAGCTGCAAAGTTTTTCTGTGGGTCTGACGTTACACCAGGGATCACTGCATCTAATGTCGCTGCCTTACGATGTGCGGCAGAGTATCTTGAAATGAAAGAAGATCTGGAAGAAGGGAACTTAATATCGAAGACAGAAGCCTTTCTCAGTGATATTCTAATATCTTCATGGTTGGATTGTATTACTGTTCTTCAAAGCTGCTCTGGCCTTTCTCCATGGGCCGAGAATCTGAACATCGAACAGAGGTGTGTGGATTCTATCGCATGGAAAGTAGCCACAGACCCTGCTCGCATCAAATGGGCATACACGCCGCTCACCAAGAAAGCAGATACTTTGATGAGTCCAATAAAGCACCATTCTATAGTACCCAATAAAAAGCGAATTAGAATGCAGACCAACCGTGGAGAAGGAGAGAGCAGCCGTGAACGCCCAACTCAGCTACCGGACACTGCACTGGAAATTCAGAAATTGAGAGCAGAGTTCACCACACTTGAGAAGTTTTGCAAAACTATGCTTAAGCAGCTGGAAAAATATTGTACAGAGAAGATGAACATTTCGCCTTCATGTGCATTGCCACTGCCATGGAAGTACTTGATGTGGAAACCGAGGGACAGCGAGCAGAAAGCAGGCCACTTTTTGCCGTCCATGTTGAATGAGCTTCCAGTACAAACCGATGGGAATCATGCCATGGCGTCTACCCGGGCCGACAACGTAGGAATGTCGAAGATTATCAAACTGCGAAGAAAATCTATATGATTTCTTAATTACTATTATGTGTAGTATTAATGTAACGTTGATGGTGGTGTTCATTATATGCATTATATTGATGATGGTGGTTATTATTTTGTTAGAAGAGTGATTTGAAACGGTAAAATCATTAATCTTTTTTAATTTTTTATTAAATTTAAATCAGCATAAATCTATTTTAAATCAGTGTTTATCAAGTATTTAGAGGGATCTAATTTTTTGAGGTGTATTTTTTTTTTAAATTTAAATTCGAGAAATTTGATCTCTCTTGATTGATAGAAATAACAAAGGAACACTATATGTGCATCCATGAGTATGTGTATGATATGTGCATCCATGAGTATGTGTATCATCCAGAAATAACAAATGATGTTGCCGAAAATGTAAATAATAATGTCATCATCGAAACGAGAGATATGAGTTTCATACTCCTCATGTGGCACCATCGGAAAGAAACCTTTCACCCAATTTCCATCCCCAATTGATGTGGCTGAAAAAGAAATAGGGGTTGAAGAATTGTGAACCAACCTTACCTCTTTGCAACTCTTACCCATCAAAATTTTGAATGCATCTTCTCCATAATTGGATGGTCCAACTATTGTGAGATCATGTACCTCCTCCAAGGCTCTGCAACTCTCCCCATAAGGCATCTCATAATCCCTCTGAACAACATAAGTGCTTGGATTCCTTCTTGTTTGAATGTATCCCCTTCAAGCACATGCATATCAGCATGTACCTCATATTCCATCATCACATGATGTTCCTCCTTTGTAACATAAATTCTTTCATCCATTGAATGACTGTCTCATATGTAGGGGGGTGTAAAGGACCTTTGCAACCTCTCTTGAAGTTGCCCAATCTGCACCATAGATTTTTGGAGTGCATTTTGGGTGGAATCCAACTCATTTGAGAGCTTGTTTTTCTCTTATGCATCCTTCAAGGTTATTCCATGATACAAACCAACAAGATCAATAAAATAATCTCTATCAGAAAGCAAGTTCAAAAAATTACCTTTGGTGTCCAACATTTCCTTCTGGATTTTATCCATATCTTCAAGGGAATACTTATCTCCCACACACCAGCAAAATTTCAAAACCAATGCTTGTGTGTCATGGATAGTTTTCAAGGCGTCTTGAATCTTCTTTTCATCCATCTTCAAGGACCCTATAAGAAAATGAGGTTCTTGAAAATGAGCCTCATCTTCTTCTTCCTTCTTGCTTGGACCAACTTCATGAAGCTTAAGTGGTGATGGGGAAGTTGATCTTGGTTCTTCTTCAACTGCTACAAGGTCTCCATATCCATGGTCAATGTAACTTTTGCTTGCAGAAACACCTTCAAAAGTGATCTCTATGTCACCAACATAGAGGTGTGAGCACCCATAAGTAGGTACTCCTTCACAGTTCAAGCATCCATCAGTAGATGCTCTTTAATTCATGTCAAAAGTAGAGTGTTTCTTAGAATGATATTTAGTATTTTCAATGGAATATTCCCCATATTCATGTGGTGTTTCTTAATCTTTTTCAGAGTCACTTCGGAGTGACTTTCGATCTTCTTCATATAATGCTTCTTCTGCTTCCCCTATTTAAAAACTAGGTGGCTTATGGGTCTCCTCATTTCGCTCCTTCTTTTCACTCAAACATATATGATTTCCTCTCCAAGGTATTTTGCAAGAATGGACTAGACCTTTCTTTATTAAATCCACATCTTCATTATTGGGCCTATATCCAAAAACACAATCGACAAAGTCTTCAAAAATAATGGCCTTATTTGTCTTTCCCATCAAAGCAAGGTATGCTTGATATTGTTGAGGCAAAGTTTTACATGTTGCTCTCAATATTTATAATTCATTCATAGGATTATCCTTGGGTGGTATGACACATTCATATTCATCATACAAATGGTCATAAGAAGAAACCTCATTCCTTATGAAATTGTAAGAAGTGATGCATGATGGCACCTCTTCCTCATACAATTCACATTGTTTTTCATATTGCTTACAATCATCTTCATACTCCTCATAAGCATTGTACTCATAGGATTCATCATAATAGTAATACATGGCTACAAATTCGTCTTCAATGGATTATATCAATGCACAGCTGCAAGGACCATGCTCTAATACCACTGTAATATCCCTAATTTGAAATTTTACACAATTTGGCCAATTTTCGAACCTTGGACCAGTGAAACCCCAAAATGTCCCAAATGATCCCAAATGGTTTCGAATTTTGTATGGAGGGAATTAGGAGGATATAGGAAACTCTAATACACCCTTTATACACCCAAACATCTGTTATAAACATTCATGATCTGCAAGTTTCAAGGAGGGAAGAATTGGAACAAAACTAGTCAATTGCATTAATGGAAATCCCCCCTAGGTCTGCCCCTAATTTCCCTTCCAAACCCTATACGGACTCCCCTATTTTTTAATCTTAGACTTGGATATATTATAGGACATCAAGGACATTTTTTTTTCATAATTATATCATGTTTTAGCATCGAATAGGTCTTCCAATAGATAGCAGCTTATAGAGCATATAATTTATGAAAAAAACGGTAGACAAGGGGCCTTGAATTTATGTCACAACTATAGTAATACTTTAGGAGTATGCGTACATTATTTGGGACATCAATTTAAATCCATATGCATCTCATAAAATAGACAAAAATATCAAAAAGATATGATATAAAACGGGTACAATATCATCCCAAAATCACCATGAAAGTACTATGAGGGAAATGGATTGAATCTCAGTTTTAATTGGAAATATTGCATGAATTAATTGGTATTTCAAGCTATGGATCTCATGATATATATATATATATATATATATATATATATATTACAGAGTTATGCAACAACTAACATGTCCATAAGGTCAAAATAGAAATCATCCATTAACTATATGCAACAAGAAGTGTGCCATCACAATTTTACATGACATTTAGAGAAAGATAGTAGAATGAGAATAGAGAAGAGAAAGTGAATATGAACTCGAACTCATATTGGGGTTGAACCTGAATCAAAACATCTCCATGAATATATATTGAGAGTTCTGAATGTTCTCTCCATAAACCAAATTGTATGAGAATCTTGCACCCTTGAAATTGGTTCCAAGGCAGGGAGGATGAACATCCACCATGCAAGGACAAGCTAAGCTCTCCAAATGTGCCAAATGAGAAATGATCAAAATAGGTTCCATTTCGACTGGGTCTCCTTTTAATAACTTTAGTTGACTCATTTCTCTCCTTAGAACTCAAATTATCTCCTAATTACTCATGAAATTTGAATTAGTGGGGGTTATGACCCTTCATTGGCCCCACATGACACTTGGCTCATCTTTTGTCTCCAACTCCTCCATGAATTCAAATTGGGGAATATTTTGGATGCTTTGGAGCTGTGTAACTCCTCTCATGTGCCCTCTTGTTCTATTTTTAGCTCTTACATTGTCATAGATGTCATAGAATTTATCATAAGTGTCATAGGTGTTATTGAATCTGTCATAAGTGTCATAATGCTTGTCATAGTTGTCATAGAATATGTCATTTCCTATTTTTAGCCATATGAATCTTCCTCTTCCTTCATTAATGTTACCTCTTCCCTCCAACTCGAATTTGGGGATGGCTCCATGTTTAAAGGAGGAATATTATCTCATGTGGACCCACATGTCCACTTATGCACCTCCAAGTCCAACTAGGACCTAATGCCACTTCATTTTGGAGAATTTAACATTTATTCCATAATTTATTGGCCTATTTTTCCACCATCAATTTAGAATATTGAATTTTCATTAGAAACTATAGACCTTGGGGTTCAATGTCAATATTTTAACTCTTCCACATAACCCTTAGGAATTGAGTAGGCCAACTTAATTATTTATCTGAAAATCATTTAATTGGGTACATGACAGCTTTTGTATGAGATTTATTTGGATTCCTAATCCATTGTACCATAGGAACATTTTTAAAGTATTTTCCATGTACGAGTTACTTCCATTAGCCCTCCCCAAACAAACCCGTCCACAAGATTTTTAGGATCAAAGAATCACTGAACCAAAGCAAGTTTTTCATACCCCATCCACCTAGGGCCTTGGGAAATGATATCCTTTCCCAATTGACCAGTTGAAAATTGGACCAATTCACATTTCCAGACCAAATAAACTGCATCATTTTCATTTTTAAACAATGATTAATAGAGACATGGATTTTAACAAGGGAAAGCCAACACACATGAATGCTCTTTAAAACTAACTTCACCAGAGTTATCCTTCCACCCAAAGAGAGCAATTTGTAACTCCAACAATCTATCCTTTTCTCCAACTTCCTAAGAAGTCACATCCAGTCAGCTCTGAAATAATTATTAGGTCTTAGATTGTATCCTAGATATTTGAATCCATTAACTAACAAATCTATTTTGAGAGGGAAGAAGTCCTGAATTTGGTCAAAAACACTGCCATCAATAACATGTTACAAGAAAAGGATTTTTTTAATATTACCTCAATCCCTAAGGCATCACAAAAAATATGAATGATATCATAAAAGGTTATTCACTAAGAGATAGTACCATTCCCAAACAATATAACATAATCCATGAATAACAAATGAGTAACAACATGAGAAGAGGACACTTTCAACTTTGACAGTCTTTTATCCACCTTGGATTTCCCAATAATTCTATTGAGGCCCTCCGTTATTAACAAAAAGAATAAAGGGAAAAGGGTACAACCTTGGAGAATCCCTCTTGAGCTTTTTAAAAAAGTAGTGGGACTACCATTGACAAGCACAAAGAAATTTAAAGAAGTAACACAAGATATGATCCAACCAGTCACCTATAAGGGGATCCCAATTTGGAGAAGGATCAATGTGAGAAATACCCAATCAAATTTATCAAATGCTTCCATAAGATCCATTTTGAGGATAAGTGCTTCTAAATGTTTGATCTTGATATAATGTAAGCATTCTTTGGTGACCTTAATGGCATCAAGTATTTGTCTCTTATTTAGAAAATTGAATTGCTCCAGAATCATGCAATCAACTAATTTAGGCTTGATTCAGTCACCAATCACCTTTGAAATGATTTTATACAATATGTTGCAAAGGGATACCGGTCTATACTCATCAAAAGAAGCAGGATTAGAACTCTTAGGAATTAGGGAAAGGAAGGTGGAGTTTAAGAAGCCAAAAATTACTCCCTTAACCCGAGTCCCTTCAACCACCCTCAAAATATCTTCTCCCATTAGGTCAAAAAATATAGAGAAAAGTTCCATAGTCTAGCCTTCCGATCTAGGACTCTTGGCTCTAGGAAATTTCTTAATTATAGATTCAATATCTTCCAGAGTAACATGATTCCTAACCTTTAATCCTTTCTCCTTAGAAAAAAAACTGGGGTAATGTTCAACCACCTTCAACTGGGAAGTAATGTTTGTTCTCTTTGGATCTTTGAATATATTAGAGAAATGTGAGACATCTTCCTTTTCCAGATCCTTTTTGTTAAGTTTAGCCTAATTTCACAAGCAAGATAACTAAAAGAAACACAATCACAAGATAGACAAAGATTTACCCTGGGAAACCCTCATGGGGTAGAAAACCCAACAAAGCTTTCCTCAATATAGATAATCAACCCAATACAAGATGTAGTTCTCAACAAGAGCTCCTTCTCCTCCTATGCAGATCTCTCTCTCTCTCTCATGTGCCAATCACAAGTGAGTGAATGAATGGTATAAATGAGGAAGACACCTCCTCTATTTATACTTGTGTTCTAACTGACTTTTCACCCTAATGGGGCCGACCTCTCCTAAGAGAGTCTAATAACCCCTAAACAACTAACTCAAGGCCAACCTTACATGGGAAATCTAATAACCCTAGTTACCACACTCTCTCAGAGGAATAAACATATCTGGATATACAATAGGGTCACTACGGAGGAATGTACCATCTCCAGAATAATAAAATACAAATATAATATTCTTAGAAGTTACAATATTTCAACACTTCCCCCTTAACAAGAAGGATATTATAACAACGTTTGCAGGAGCAAGGAGTCATCAACTACATGATACATGATACATCTATAAATCATTGGAAGCTTTCTTCATACATCATCAGTAACTCAAACAGTTTACTGAAAAATTTTCAATATCTTCAATACTGGAACATCAACATCTTCAGTACTGAATCTTCATCTTCTGCAGCACTTTGAATAGCTACAACAACATCATCAACATCTGGATCATCTCGATCAACAACATCTGGATCATCTTGATCGACAGCATCTGGATCGTCTCGATCAACAACATCTGGATCATCTCAATTGACAGCATCTAGATCATCTCGATCAACAACATCTCGATCATCTCGATCGATAGCATTTGGATCATCTCGATCGACAGCATCTGGATCATCCCAATCAACAACATACTCTGCAATACACAAGATCCTATTATGGGATGATCAATCCCTCTCACTTTAGGACATAGTTCAATGGAAAATGCAATCCAGATCAAATTCCCAAGATGATCAATACTTATCAATTTAAGACAAGTCCCATGTCTATGGACGATGAAATCCAGATCAAATTCCCAGGATGATCAATCCTTATCAATTTAAGACAAGTCTCATTTCTATGGACGATGCAATCCAGATCAAATTTCCAGGATGATCAATCCTTATCAATTTAAGACAAGTCCCATGTCTATGGACGATGCAATCCATATCGAATTCCCAGGATGATCAATCCTTATCAATTTAAGCCAAGTCCCATGTCTATGGACGATGCAATCCAGGCACATACATTTTGAACTAAATGTTCAGGGATGATGCAGTCCTATAATCAATTCTCAGAGACATATGTCTACGGATCAATTCAGGGACCTAAGTCCAGGGATGATGCAATCCCTCTCGTCCACTAGGGACCACTTTTCGGAGACATCTGTTTATGAATCAATTCAGGGACCGAAGTCCGGGGATGATACAATCCCCTCTCATCCACTAGGGACCAATTCTTGGAGACATCTGTCTACAGATCAATTCAGGCACCAAATTTCGGGGATGATACAATCCCCTCTCGTCCACTAGGGACCACTTCTCAGAGACATCTGTCTACGGATCAATTCAGGGACCGAAGTTCGGGGATTATACAATCCCCTCTCATCCAATAGGGACCACTTCTCAGAGACATCTGTCTACGGATCAATTTAGGGACCGAAGTCCGAGGATGATACAATCCACTCTCGTCCACTAGGGACCACTTCTCGGAGACATATATCTATGGATCAATCCAGGGACCGAAGTCTGGGGATGATACAATCCCCTCTCGTCATCTTAGACCAATTCTGAGTACCACTCATCGACCTCATTGGCATCATCAATACAAGTATCTACATCATTGATACATGTATCCACATCATCGACCTTTCTGTCGATGCAGGCAATCTCATCATCAGTGATCACATCACTCCCCCTTTCGAGGAGGGTCTTTCTGAATCACACCAAGCTTGTCTCGGAAATACTGAAATTTTACTTGAGACAAAGGTTTGGTCAATGAGTTAGCAACTTGTTCGTCGGTGCTTACATACTCGAGCTTGATAGCTCCTTTCTGTACCATATCCCGTATATAGAAATATTGGATCTCTATGTGCTTTGACTTATCATGGAACACTGGATTCTCTGTCATCTCGATGCAACTCTGGTTGTCACACAATATCACAGTAGGATCCATCTCTAAGTCAAACAATCCTTATAACAATTTCCGAAGCCATAATGCTTCACAACTAGCAGAGCAAGCAGCTATATATTCCACTTCAGCTGTGCTGAGAGCCACAATAGACTGCTTCTTGCTAAACCATGAGATCATGGCAGATCCTAGACAATAACATCCACTTGATGTACTCTTCCTGTCTGATACACTTCCTGCCCAATCAACATCTGTGTATCCATACAATATGAATTCATGATCTCCACGATAACATACACCAAAATTGTTTGGGTACACAGGGTACTACCAAAGGACCGAACACCAAGAGCAACCACTTCACACAAACAGATCACAGATCAACACACCGATGTTTTGACGTGGTTTAAACCCTCTTGAGGGAAACACTCCATGGCCTCGGCCAAATAGCTTCTACGGGACAATTTATTATGCAAAGAAAGAAAGTTACAAATGAGCTTCTCATAATCGATCAACTAAACAATGACCCTCCATGCTCTTTAAATAGAGATCATGGACCAATCGGGTGTTAAGCCACGGATCAAGGTTAGGTTTGATCTAAGAGAAGTTGAGCCATCGGATCACTCTATGTCGGAAACATATTGTGACCGTCGGATTAAGTATTTACAAATGCATACTAATGCATACTAAAGAAACACACTATCCCTAACGGATATATTACACAAGTTGATCTTAACTAACTCCTAAGTGTCTAAATATCCTAACATCCCCCCTTAAGAACAACTTGGGATAGGATTGAAGGATTTACAAAAGTGACACTATTAGGAGAAGGAAGGAGGCATTAGAGCCTATCCCCCCTTAATGACAAGTTCATGAACTCCTAACATAGATCAAAGTTTATAAAACTTCGCTTCTGTAAGAGACTTGGTGAAGATGTCTGCAACTTGATCATCTGTAGGGAAAAAGAGCACTTCAAGAACACGATCATGAACAAGATTTCTGATGAAGTGCATATGTAGCTCAATGTGTTTGCTGCGTTGATGTAGAACTGGATCTTTGGCAAGCTTGATGGCACTTTGATTGTCGCACCAAAGTGGAGTAGGTTGTTGCTGCTCGAATCCAAACTCTGAAAGGATCTGTCGAAGCCATAAAGCTTCCTGACTGGCATTAACTGCTGCTCGATATTCTACCTCTGCTGAAGAAAGAGAAAGAGCTTGTTGTTTCTTACAAGCCCAAGTAATAGGTCCAGATCCCAGACTGAAAACATAACATGCAGTAGACTTTCGATCATCAGGATCGCCGGCCCAATCTGAATCAGTGAAACCAACCAAGAAAGGTTTCCCCCCTGTACTGTAATGAATCCCAAACTGAACTGTACCTCGAATATATCGAAGTATTCTTTTAGCTTCTTTCCAGTGACTTTCATGAGGTGTCTACATATAACGGGAAACTCGACCAACGGCAAAGGAAAGGTCAGGGCGGGAATGAGTCAAGTATAAAAGACTACCAACAAGCTGACGATACAAGGTGGCATCTACTTCAGGTGAAGTACAAGTGGCAGAAAGTTTGACTCCAGACTGGAAGGGAGAAGGGGTTGGTGTACAATCTTCCATGTGAAAGCGACGAAGAAGGTCACAAGCATACTTAGACTGAGAAAGAAAGATTCCTTCTTTGGTTTGCAGAACTTGGAGGCCAAGAAAATAATGCAAATGTCCTAAGTCTGACATTTCAAAAGTTTGTTTAAGACTGGATTTCACATGGGTTATAAGATTAGGGTCACTACCAGTAAGAATAAGGTCATCAACATAGAGAACAAGTATGATGAGATGGTTTCCTACTTTCTTGGTATAGACATTGGGGTCAGAATGGCATCTAGAAAAACCAGTGTCAAGGAGAAAGTTATCCATTTTGGCATACCAAGCTCTAGGAGCTTTCTTAAGGCCATATAAGGATTTCTTAAGGCGGCAGACAAGGCTAGAGTTATTCTGAACATAGCCAGGAGGTTGTTCCATGTAAATTTCCTCCTTTAAATCACCATGTAAGAAGGTAGACTTGACATCCATTTGATGGAATTCCCAATTGTGTAAGGCTGCAAGGGAAAGGACAAGGCGGATGGAGTTCATTTTGGCGACGGGAGCAAAGGTTTCATTGTAGTCAATCCCTTCAACTTGGGAAAAACCTTTGGCAACTAACCTTGCCTTAAGTCTTTCAACACTTCCATCTGATGCATACTTAGTTCTGTAGACCCATTTACATCTGACAAGTTTTCTTCCTTTTGGAAGAGGTACAAGATCCCAAGTATCGTTCGCCATTAAGGAACGATATTCTTCATCCATGGCTGCATCCCAATCTGGATTCCCTGAAGCTTCTGCAAAAGTTTCTGGATCATGATTCTCGGAAACTTGAGCCAAAAGATAAGAGGCTCGCTGAAACTGAGAACGTGTTCGACGTTGATCTCTAGGATCACCGGCAAGATCACCAGCTGCTTCACATGTTGAACGGACCCATCGAGGAAGCACTTGTGCTGGTGCAACTGGAGGAACATGAGCAGGCGGAGGTGGATTTTCATCCTCACTGTCATCATCAGAAACTGAAGTTGGAAACCTGTCAAGGAAGTTGGAAGAAGAAGAAGAAGGCACAAACGCCGAATCAGGCTCGCAGGCCAAAGATGGCACACTCGCCGAGTTAGGCTCGCAGGCCAAGTTATTTTCATCAAATTTAACATCTCTTCTAATGATTATAGCATGAGAATGTGGTTGAAGAAGTCTATAACCTTTTACATCTTCAGAATATCCAACAAATATGCACTTTTCACTTTTAGGTTGCAATGCTTTCCGTTTTTCATCCGGAATGTGAGCCCATGCTTCACTACCAAACACACGAAAGTGACTTACATCAGGTTTAATTTTACTCCATGCTTCTTCCGGTGTTATACCTTGTAATGCTTTTGTGGGGGTGCGATTAACTATGTAATTTGCACAATTTATGGCTTCAGCCCAAAATTGAAGACTTAGTCCCTTAGATTGGATCATACAATTAGCCATTTCTTTTAAAGTGCGGGTCTTCCGCTCAGCTACACCATTTTGTTGTGGTGTATATGGAACAGTGTACTGTTGTTGGATGCCTTGTTCAGTGCAGAAAGTAGTGAACTGTTTGTTAACATATTCTCCTCCATTGTCAGATCTTAACTTAATCATTTGATGACCAGATTGTTTTTCAACAAGGGCCTTGTAGGCCAAGAACATGTTAAATACTTCGCTCTTAAGTTTTAGGAAATAAACCCAAGTGCATCTGGTGTAATCATCAATGAAAGTTAAGAAATACTTGAAACCAGAAAAGGAAGCAGATGGAAGAGGGCCACACAAGTCAGTATGCACAAGCTCCAAGGGAACCGAGGCGTGCCAAGAGGCACGTTTGTCAAAACTGTCCCGATGATGTTTTCCAAGTACACAACCGGAACAAACACCATCTCTGCAAGATACCATCAGAAGACCTGTCACCATATTTTCTTTACATAGTTGTTGCAATGAGCGATAATTTAAGTGACCAAATTGCTCATGCCAAAGTTTGCTCAAGTTATCACTATGAGCAACAAAAACTGAAGGGAAAGGTGATGACCCAAAGTTGTTAAACTTGTACAACCTGGTAATATCATCAACAATTCCGGTAGCTAGAACCTGTTGAGGATCTTTAAAATCCTTGATTACAACTTGGTGAGGTGTAAAGGTCACAGTTTTACCTTCACCAGAATGAGTGATCTGATAGACTGATAACAAATTGCAGGAAATTCTTGGAACACATAGTACATCACTAAAATGACCATTATCTACTGGAACTGTTCCAGCTCCTACAACACTTAGAGATCTATCATCACCAACAAATATTTGTTTGGTGTTACATTCATGCATAGTAGAAAAGATGGCTTGATCCTTAGCCATATGATAAGATGCTCCAGAATCAATGAGCCATTCATTTGATGTAGAAGAAGAAGATGCATTATAAGAATAACCAAAAGCACAAAGTGCATGTCCATGAGAGGTAGATTCTGATGGCGAATCTAGGCTGATGTGGTGCTTCTTCATTGCTGCTTCCAAGGCTGCCATCTTCTTGAAACACTTTGATTCATCATGATTATCTTTCCCGCAATAGTTGCAATGCCGCTCAGTCTTCTTGCCTTTTGGCTTTGATCCTTTGTCATTTTTTAAAGAAGGAGCTGACTGAGAGGGTTTGGGACCTTTGTTTGACTTATTATTGTGAAAATTTTGTTTCTTATGAGGCTTGGACTTTTCTTTCTCTTGGGACAATAAGGCTTTCCCAGATATATCTGCATTGTTGATTATTCCAAGGTGAATGAGTTTATCTTGTTCTCTAATCAAGGAATCACAAAAGGATTCAAGACTAGGCTCTTGATAGCTAGCTGCATTCAAGGATGCTTTCATGGAGTAAAATGTAGATACAAAAACAGAATATGCAGGTCCAAGTTTGGAAAGAATATGATAAATGCACTGTTTGTCTTCCCTCTCAATCTTACATTCTGCACATAAAAGCTTGAGAGTTTTGTACTTAGATAAATAATCTTGAATGCATGAAAAGTCACTTAGATTTAAAGAAATCAACTCATTTTCGAGTTGGTGACCTCGAATTTCATTGTGTTTACCAAACACAGTTTCCAACTTGTCCCAAACAGTATTAGGTTCATCAATTCCAGATATGTGGAATCGCAATTCCAGATATGTGGAATCGCAAATCAGTAGAGATTGACATCCCAATCAATCCACGAGCTTCATCACATCTATTTTCCCATTTTATTTTCTTATCATCATCAGTGGGTTCTTTTTCTTTCCCTGTGGTAATTCTGAAAAGTCCCCTACTTGGTAAAACATCCTCCATACGAGATTTCCATGAGAAATAGTTAGAACTGTTAAGTAGAATATCACAATGGGCAGCCATATTTGTAAAGTAATGGCTGTAAAAGCAGAAACCAATAGTCTGGATGTGAAGAGCTCGAAAAAATAGGCGGTTTAAAAAAAAAACGGCACTGAAAACTGACTCTGTATGATGAAGTTATGCTTGAACAAAGAAACTGTTGAAGACGTCCCCAATAGTGACGTGGCAGCTAGAGAATGTCCAGCAAAAAAAAAGAACCCCCCTCTTCCCAAGATGACCCTTTTGACAATCACTTTAAAAAAATTGCTTTAAGTGAATCACTTTTGTAAAATAAGTGATTTCACTTTTACAATGATATTACTTTTTAAATAGTGCAACAATAAATAAAAAACTTAAGTGACTCACTTGTATTTTTATTTTTTATTATTTAAGTGAGATGCACTTTTACAATAAAGTAACTTGAAAATAGAAATTGCATGCACTTTTCCTTTTAAAAGTAACTTCCTAAGACTTGAACTCAAGACCTATTAAGGAATAAAGCAACTTTGAACCAAGTGAGCTAGATTAAAAGGTATGTAAAATATGGGAATGAGAAAGGGTTGTTTTTTTTTTTTTTTTACTCTTCTTGCTCGGTTTGCGTGCTTGCTCTTTTTCCTGCAAAACAGACCACAAAACAAAACAAAAAAAACTTTTCCACACTTGTGGAGTTAGATCTTGTTAGCTTGCCCGGAAATTCTACTTTTTCTCTCTGTTTCTGATTTACCGAGATTGCGCAAAGGTGCACGGCAAAGAACATACGCAGCCGAGAAAAACCCTTTCCCTTTCTGTTTCTGATTTGCCGAGATCGCTCAAGGTGCACGGCAAAGAGCATACGCAGACGGGAAAGCAACAATCCGAACCCCAAAAAAATCTAACAGTAAAAAAAAATGAAGTATGAGAATTTTTTTATTATTATTAAAAAACGAAATAAAAAAAATGCATCACTGTAACATTATACCTTCAGATCTGATGAAATACGCGTTTCTGGAGCAACCGGGAACCGTTTTCGATCAAACGAAAACTATTTCCCAATGGAAACGACGCTCCGGACGCAATGGAACACCTCCCACAGCCCAGAAATGCATAGAAATACCAGAACTAGAAACCCTTTCGAGTTTCGGCAACAACAGTTCAAGATCTAGATCATAACCGGAAGCAGCACTTCATAAAAGCTCTGATACCATGTTCGGGTACACAGGGTACTACCAAAGGACCGAACACCAAGAGAAACCACTTCACACAAACAGATCACAGATCAACACACCGATGTTTTGACGTGGTTTAAACCCTCTTGAAGGAAACACTCCACGGCCCCGGCCAAATAGCTTCTACGGAACAATTTATTATGCAAAGAAAGAAAGTTACAAATGAGCTTCTCATAATCGATCAACTAAACAATGACCCTCTATGCTCTTTAAATAGAGATCATGGATCAATCGGGTGTTAAGCCACGGATAAAGGTTAGGTTTGATCTAAGAGAAGTTGAGCCGTCGGATCACTCTATGTCGGAAACATATCGTGACCGTCGGATTAAGTATTTACAAATGCATACTAATGCATACTAAAGAAACACACTATCCCTAACGGATATATTACACAAGTTGATCTTAACTAACTCCTAAGTGTCTAAATATCCTAACAAAAATCTATCGTACCCTTTAGGTACCTCATCACATGCTTTGTCGCTATCAGGTGAACTCGTCTAGGTTCCACTAGATACTGACTCAAATTGTTCACTGCAAAGCATATATCTAGCCTGGTATTCGTCAGATACATTAATGACCCAACAATTTGTCTGTACAGAGTCATATCCACTAATTTTGACGAGTCATCAGCTAATAGCTTCAAGTTGGAATCCATGGGTGTGGCCATGGCTTTACATTCCAACATATCAAATCTTTTCAAGATTTCCACATCATACTTTCCCTGGTTGAGAAAGATTCCTTTTGGGCCTTTCCATACTTCCAGACCTAAGAAGTAGTGCATCAATCCGAGATCTTTCATCTCAAACTCTGAAGAGAGCTTCTTATTGAATTCGACAATCTGTTTCCCATTTCAAGTCAGAAATAGGTTATCCACATATAACAACAATATGACAGGTTCATCATCCATAAAATTGAGATAAAGATTAGGATCAGCTTTACTTTTGGTAAAGCCCAATATTTTCAAGAATCTGTCAATTCTTCCATACCAAGCTCTGGGAGCTTGCTTCAACCCATACAAATCCTTTTTCAGTTTGCACACATGGGTTCTTCTATCTTCCACCTCAAATCCTTATGGTTGTTCTATGTACACTTCCTCCTCAATTACACCATTCAAGAAAGCTGTCTTTACATCCATCTGGTGTAATTCCCACTTCATCATGTATGCAAGTGCCATGATGGTTCTATTAATGGAAGTGTACCTTGCAACTGGTGCAAATGTCTCTTCATAGTCAATTCCCTCTTTCTAAGAGAATCCTCGGGCCACAAATCTTGCCTTATAATTTTCAATGGTACCATCCGCACCATGCTTTATTTTGTATATCCATTTGGAGGATACCACACTTTTGTCCTTTGGCTTGGGAACTATATCTCAAACATCATTCTTCATTATTGACTGGTACTCTTCTGTCATTGCCTCTACCCACTCTTTCTTATGAACTGCTTCTTCATAACTAGTAGGTACTTGGTCTACAAGATCACACATCAAAGCCATATAGCTAGAGAATGACTTTGGTTTCTTGCTCACTCTGGTGGAGCCTTCAGGAGCTCCATATTTTTCTTCTCCTAGTATAATGTCTCTTGTCGATGTTGTCTTTCTCTTTCTTGATATGGTTAAAGTAGGGGGTTCTTGTGGTTCTATTATGTCATGGTCTTCAGGTGTTGTCTCTTCAGGGGTGGGTGTAGCTTCAGTAGTTCTTGGAAGATGCATCTTCCTCATATACTTCTTCATATTGGCACTTCCTAGATCTCTTGAGAGCTGCCTCTTCATCAAATGTCACATCCCTACTTATTTCCATATGATGGAATCTTGAGATGTATATTCTGAATGCTTTGGATGCTTCACAATATCCAACAAATATTCACTTCTTTCCGGAAGGGTCCAATTTAGTTCTCTTTTATTTTGGAATGTGAATGTATACTAGGCATCCAAATATCTTGAGGTGACTTACCTCAGGCTTCTTTCCTGTGAAAACTTCTTCTGGGGTCTTGAAATCAAGAGCACTATGAGATAGTCTATTCTGTACATAGACTGTTGTCCTGGCTACTTTATCCCATAGATACATAGGTAGATCTTGATCATGTATCATTGTCTTTACATATTCCATGATGGTTCTATTCTTTCTCTCTGCAACACCATTTTGTTGAGGATTGTAGGGAGTGGTTAGCTCCCAGTTGATTCCAGCTTCTTTATAGAATACTTCAAAATCCTTTGAAGTATATTCTCCACCATTATCTATCCTAAGTATCTTGATCTTCCTTTCTGAATGATTTTCTATCAAGGATTTGAATTCCTTGAACTTTCCAAAGACTTCATCTTTTCCCTTTAGGAAATATATCCAAGCCTTCCTTGAGTAGTCATCAATAAATGTCAGGTAATATTCATACCCACTTAGGGATGTGGATGGAATTGTCCCACATACATCTGAGTGAATCAATTCCAATGTACTCTTAGTCTTGGTTTCACTCTTTGGAAATGGGTTCTTGATATTCTTCCCTTTTGCACATCCTTTGCATGTGCCATCATGATCAATCTTTAAGTCTAGTAGTCCTACGACTACCTTGCTCACATGAGGTAGTGCTTTGTAGTTAATGTGAGAAAGCCTCCTATGCCATAGCTCACTTGGGCTAGTGGCTTCATGAACAAGGGCAGCTTCTGGATGTCCCTTGAGCTTATATAGGCCTCCTTCCTCTTCACCAATAACAATTGAATCCTTAATTGTCTTTCCTTTGGTCCACATAAGTACTTGTCCATCTATGAATGCAACCCTATAGCATTTCTTATCTAGTGCTGAGATAGAAAGTAAGTTCTTCTTCAAACCTGGCACATATAAGATGTCTTTCATCTTCATGGGGGTTCCAGAATCAAGCTTGTAGCTTGCTTCACCAATTCCCTTGATGGGATATTGATAGTCATCTCCTAAAGATACTTTCTGAGGGGAGGTCTTCTCTTCAAGTTTTGATAGATTTTTCCTTTGTCCTGTCATGTGCTTTGAAGCACCACTATCAATGAGCCATGTATCTTCTCCAGGTGTTACTGACCAAGAGAGAGCAGAGAATAGCACATATTCTTCTAATCTTCATCTTCTACTTTATTTCTTTTCTTTTGAGGCCTCTTTTCTTCTTCTTCATTATCATCTTCTGCTAAATGTGCTTGATGCCTTTTGTGATGAAGGTTCTTCTTCTTCTTTGAAGGACAATTCCTAGCAAGGTGTCCCAATTTGTCACAACAAAAACACTGGACTGAGGAGAGGTCTCTTTCTGAACTTGTTCTTCTTCTCTTTTGAAATCTATGTGGAGGTTGAGATTCCTTGTGACCATTCTTCTTGTAATTGAAATGAATCCTTCTTCTCTTGGTATGGGTGGCCAAATCTTGGTCATCTTCTTTGAGTAAGGATTCTCTATTTGCTACCCTAGCCTCTTCTTGAATGCAATCCTCCCACACCACATCAAACTTCATACTTTCCTTTCTTGTACACATGGTTTGTATGAATGACTCCCAAGGTCTAGTGAGACCATCTAGAGCAGTCATGACTAGTTCATCTTCATCCAGGGTATCTCCAATGGCATCTAGTTGTTCCTTGATCTGGGAAACCCTTGAGAAACAGTCTTGAATAGATTCTCCTTTATTCATCTTGGTGCTCTTCAATTGAGCTCTCAGGTTCATCTTCCTATTGATGTTCTTTCCCTCATACATTCTGGAAAGGGAAT